>JASCZW010005355.1:0-223950 GCA_034211315.2 Aedes japonicus
TTGGCAAGAGAAAGGCGTTGAAATTAGAAAATCAATCCCATTAAGTCCGCAATCAAACGGGGCCGTTGAGAGACAAAACCAGGGAATAATTAAAGTTTTGGCTGCGTCAAAGATTGATGGCATTAATTGGCGTTGTGCGTTGCAGGATTATGTACATCGACATAATACTCTGGTTCCACATTCTCGCCTTAGAGTTACCCCGTTCGAAATGATGGTTGGATGGAAGTATCGAGGAACCTTCCCCAGCTTGTGGAGTGATTCGAACCACTGTAATCTTGATCGTTTTGAAATTGAAGAAAGGGACGCAGAAGCCAAACTTTCTAGTAAGAAATATGCAGACACTACTCGTGGAGCAAAAAATCGGATATCCGCATTGGCGATGTAGTTTTGCTTGCACACAGTAAAAAGTCTAAAACTGATCCAACTTTTTCATCAGAGAGATATACCGTCATAGCCAGAGAAGGGCTAAACTCGTTGTTATGAGTAAGTCTGGATTGCACTATGCACGAAATGTCCGTGATGTTAAACGAGCACAAGAGCTCTTTACATCCAACACACGTACATCGGAAGTACCGGAGAGTAACGAGGAAATGCAGCAGAACGATAACCACGGAGGACAAATAACACTACCAGAAGAACTGGAACCACATCCGATTTCTTCTAGTCTGGAGTCATCAGCGACCACATCTTCCCGGAATCTTCGACAAAGAGCCTTGATTAGACGTCCAACACGGTTTGATGACAGATTTGTGTATCACGTATTCCTCTAGTTTTCAATTTGCTAAAAGTAAAGAAGCGATTAATTTTTCACGACTGGCATTGTTGCTAAAAAAAAAAACAAAAAAAGAGCCTAGGAATAGAGCGGAATTTCTGCAGAAATAAATGACAAATAAAAAAACTTACCTACTATGATCCAATTATTTTTTGGTCGACTTACTTACAGCGAAAAATCAATGAGTCAGTGTCCCGTGCAAGTGGTGATGGTGGTGATTAACCACAGAAAATCTCTTTCGATCGGATCCATAAGGGTTTTTTCGTTTTTCTTACCCTACTTTTAGAGAAGAGAGGAGATGTAGTAAATAATCACACCTCACAACGAAAAAGAATAATTGTAAACATAAAAACAAGATCTGATCGACAGCGTTTGACATTTCTGTTGAAAGATTTGTATATCGTGAAATATTTCTAGTGGAACCCTACAACATATCTTTTGATAGTTTCGAACAAAAAGTACACGGTCATAGAAAACTACGAAAGAGTCAAAAATGTAAATTAGAGAAATGTTTGCGCATAGTTAATAAAATATATCACAATATAATTCGAATAATGATTGCTGATTTTTAAGATTAATCAGGTAAATTAGTATATCAAGCTATTTAGTCTACTAGGAAGACTTAAACCCCGTTCACATTACAACCCATATATTACGTGACATAGAGCATCTTGATATCAAAAGCTATGTACATTATTTCCAGTGAAAAACTAGATTTAAAGACGTTGATATCAAGATAGTTCATATCACGTAATATAAGTTGTAGTGTGAACGGGGTGTAAATGTAGCTTTCATGTACTCAAGTTTCCTACACCCCCTATAGATATGAATAATAAAAACACAACAACGTTACCGCATATATAAAACGCAAAGTTCGATGTCGCGGGGTTACCGGAAAGAGAAAGCGGGGAAACCGGACCTGTGGGACTCAACGTGATTCAGTAAACGATCTTTGAAGAGTAAGGTTGAGTTTTTAACCAGTGGAAAAACGTTTACGACAATTATGATACAAGAAAATGTTTGCAAAAAAATGGTGAAAAGCTCCATAGCACGACTTTTTGCAGTGAAATTTTACTTGTCATCACGGTTTTGCACCTTTTTCACTTTGTACGCCTTCAGTCCTTGCCTTTGCTTCATTTTTTGTACGTATAATTTCGACTTCCCAACGTTGCGAGCCACATTTTGCAAAGATTTCACAGCATTTTTCTCAACAATGGCTACCACCTTCTTGTCCATTTGTCGGGAGCATACTTTTCGATTTGTTCCACTTCCAACCTTCCGATCCACAGTCAAGCGCTGGTAAAATGATTTGCAAACACAAAACACGGTACTTTTCGGTAGTTTTAGTTTCTTGGCAAGATCGTATACCGAAAAGTTCGGATTTTACTGCCGTTCGTACAAAATGCGTTTGCGCACTTCCAGTTGATTCGACGCCATTTTATTGAATGTAACAAGAATGTAGACATATTGTACCACGAAATAAAGTGGAGAGTTTCAGTTGTCATATGAAAATTCAAAAATTCTATCCGTGAAATAATTCAAAATCTACACTGGAAGAAAAGTGTGCGAAATTTAAGGTAAACAGGCATTACGTTTTGTTTGCTTGTCAAAAAGTCTATTTTGGGGGGGGTTTCTTTTCATTAACACAGTTTATCGCAAAATGTCGCGACACTTGGTGTACGGAAAAGGATGTAAACGTACAATCAGATTGCCAAATAGGTTAAAGTGCATCCAGCAAGGGTGAAACGAGTGATTTAAAATTATGCTGAGCAACACACCCAGTAAGATCTACCAAGTACTTGATGAGTACCCGGTTTCAGCACTCACGAGTTTGATTAAAACTTCGTCGATTATATTCAGGAGAACAAATCAGCCTGTACTCGTGAAAAAATGCTTGTTTGATGAGCAATTTACCCTGAATTTTTCAAATGCTGTAATTTATCGATACGAGTGCTTGCAAAAGAGGATGCTTTTATTACATCGCAAGCATGAGATTCCTCCTCTCTTCTGGCCGGATCTGGCCACTGCCCATTGTGCCAGATCAACTCTGCAGGGGTTTTCTGATAACAAAGTTGATGTGTATGAAAACAGATCAACCCACTAAACTGTTCCCAACTACGATCGATCGAACGCTACTGGGCAATTGTTAAGCAGATTCTCAAAAAAGCAGGTGCAGTGACCCACAGCATGTAAGACTTCCAGAAAAACTGGTCAGTGGCATCCAGGGAGTGCACAATAACCACTGTGCAAAATCTGATGGACAGTATAAACGACAATCAATAGGAAACTACCGATTCAAAATTGGTTATCTACTTTAGCACCTCATTGATTTTTTCGCTTTATAGTAATAGAATCTTTGTTTTTGGTTTTGATTTGCTGTGTTATTTTGGCAGAATATTTGAAGTAAGTTTTGAGTAGTGATTCATTCAGCTTGGGATCGAGCTAAGAACCGATGCGCTGGTTATTCCTGAGCCAAAAATAAACATTTTTTCTTGACCATCCAGGCCCTGATATGAGGGCTAAAGTACAATCATGTTACCGAAATCGGCTATCTGATTAATTTGTTAGTATATATGATATTGTAAAATGTTAAGTTGACTAACTTACCGGTTCCAAGCTCCGGTTCCTACACACTTAGACAATTTTACTGTATTCGGTAATTTTTACCGAACTTTCAACAGCTGAACGTTGAGCTGTTGAAAGTAACAGTAAAAAATTACCGAATACTGTGAATTTTTCTAAGTGTGCAGTTAATCACGCCTGCAAACATAACTCTTAACAAATAACCCAAAGATTCTAGAACTGTAAAGCGGAAGAATGTGATAACGCATGTATTTCTAAAGCAGTTCGTCAAGTTTAAATCTCAAATTTCAAGCCTCCAGCTCATTAGCTCGTTACTTTTACGTTAGCTGAATCCGTTAGCTGAGTAGTCGGTGGCCAAGACGTTGGCTAAGCAGTCTACCTGTATCGGAGTCGGAAATCGGAAATGGATGTTTAGCCAGCTGTTTCCAGTCCACTGAAGTTTGTTTGCTGGAAATTTCTGTTAATTTCATCGTTACCGTTGCTAGCTGAAAAGGCGGCCAGCAGAAAGACGTCAAACACGCTTTGAAACTAAACTGCTCTTTTCATGGTCACTATTTTTTCTGATAAAGAGTTGATTTAGGAGTAAAATTCATTTTTGAATTCCAAATCGTAAAAAAAAATCTAATTCCAGCGTGTTAGATCAAATGCTCTTCTCCAAAATTTTCTTTCAGCTGCTGGGAAGGCGTAAAGACAAAGATATTAATTAATACAAGCAATCCTGCTGGTCAAGAAGACCGAAAAGAAGGCTAAAATCGCAGCCTATTCTTACCATCTAAAACTCGACTTTTTCAGGACGATCCATGCAATTTTCCAAGGTACAGATTTTGTTTGAATGAAATCATTGTAACTTTTGAAATATTGCACGTAGGAATGAAAATTTCACTGTGGTATAGCTTAGAGTCTATGATGAAAAAGACTATGATTGATGTTTACATTTCATGTTTAGTATTCAAGATGGCGACGAAAGAAAAACAAGTGCGGGAGCGAATTTTGTACGGGCGTACGGCAAATCCTGACTTGTCAATACGACCCTGCAAAAACATTGGATTGGCCCAAATCCACTGTTCACGATGTGCTCAAATCATTTGACGGTGGAGAAATAACCGAGAAGTGACAAAAACATTGGACGCGCTGATCATGTAATGGACCGAAAGGTGAAAAGGATATTAACGAAAAACCCAAATCTCTCCATTCGAACGGTGGCTCGTAAAATAGGGATGTCGCCTGGTTTTGTCCAAAAATCAAAAGAACGTTTGGGACTTAAGTTCGTATAAAGTAACTTGACAGTTGAACAGTTCCAAATCGCAACGGCAAACAGAACTTGGCAGCAACATCACGGGCTCGACGATTGTACTGCAAATATTTGACGTAGTTTTCATGCGTTATTATGGACGATGAAACTTATGTCCTGGAGGATTTCATGCAGCTTCCAGGGCTGGCTTTTTATTCTGCTATGGCAAGAAAAGCTACAGATGAGCATTTCAGAAAAATACCTTGTGTGGCAAGCATTTTGCACGTGTGGCAAAAAGAGTAAATCTTTCGTCACTACAGGCACAATCAACCAGGAGATCTATCAGAAAGAGTGTCTGCAGAAGCGATTGCTACCCTCCATCAAAAGTCACAAAGAAAAACCTTTGTTCTGGCCCGATTTGGCATCATGCTATGCTAAACACCACTATGCTAAAACAGTGATGGAGTGGTACCAAGCAAATCAAGTGAACATTGTACCAAAAACCTCAAACCCGCCCAATTGCCCAGAGCTACCAGCAATCGAGAGATATTAGGCTCTGATTAAGCGGAAGCTTTCTGGAAAGAAGCAAGGAATCAAAGTCATCAAACTCTTCCAGCAAATTTGGACAAAGACGGCTTCTACGATTTCTGAAGAGTCTGTACAAACCCTCATGGACGGAGTTAAGCGCAAAGTTCGAAAATTTTATGCAAATACCGAATAAATATGTTTTTTCTTCACGAATTGTTAAAACACATCCCATGAATCTGAAATAAACAACTACAACGGAAATATAATGCGAAATTTATGTTTTATTAATGTTTTGAGGTGTCCGGATTATTGCGGATACAGACCTTATCACCATAGGTTTATTGTCGGTAAAACTATGGAGCTTTTCTCAGTGTACCATAGAAAAAAGACCGCATACTGCATCAAAGTGCAACGCCACCGAACGTACTGGTGAGGCTAATCTTCTTTCACACAAGTCGTGTAAAATCAAATTAGCGCACGGCACGATACACGAGTCATGCAACGAGCGAAACCAGGCCGCCGTTGTCACCGCAGTCACCACATGATCATCAGCTCAGTGTAGGGCAGTTCTGCACCACACTGTCACCACATTCCTGCGATGAAATGGTTTCGGTTTTCTCGTTTCAACTGCCGACGATCGATTGGGTTTGGCTCTTGATGTCACTAGGGCCATCGATATGGTTTCCCCTTGTCTCGAAAGGCCGTCTTAATGAAAACGAATTTAACAATAAAATGTGAGTACAACTTGCACCGGTTATAGGTACATATTGACAAGGGCGTGGAAGAAATCGGTGCCCATACAGATCTCGACTACAAGTGTCAAATGTTTCGTTGAAAAAGTATGTCAGCGTAGGCAAATATTCGAACTATCGAACCGCTTATTATGATATGATCGAACTTCTCTCTTCGAATGGCGAAAAAGAAAACATCTTCACTTGGAGAGCATTATGAAACTGCTAAATATTATACAACGTCGGAGTGGTTCACGACAGAGTTAACAAGCAATCGAGTGGCTAAGTGAGTGCTTGAGGACGAAAATGTATAGTGCTCTTGTAGGTTCTTTCAGTTGCAAACGCTTAATTTTTTCCTGTCGTTGACCCACAAATGGTGGCAAAAATATTTCATCGAATTATAAGTAGCTACCTAGGTATAAAAAAAAACCATTTGCATTCAAAGCACTTTTTCCCATGTCACTATAGTCACCAATGATGAAGATTTATGGGTTCCAAATTAATGGCTTGCTTCGAAACGGTGATGTATGGTTTGGTTTTTCGTTTCACGTTTAATCAATCGAAAAATGTAAAACAATCTAGTAGCCTTTTGGCCATTCGTATTTGTCGCGTAATTGAGTCAGTAATTTTCCTCGCACGTGAGTGAACGAACGCGCGTTCGCGGAGCTTGCGGTGACAACAAAGGGGATCGTTACCCTTGCCATAGATGCGTGTTTGAGTGCATGTAAATAAATAATGGCAAAAAAAGAATGCTAGCAGCGTGCGACAATTGGCAGCTTTTGATGCATCAAGCCTAGGACGCGTGAGCGGAATGAAGATGTCTGCTGTTTTTGAAGACCGCGTGCTTAGTAATAAATTTACGACATTGTCGGCGTTGAGCAATGGGAGGCTACTAAAAAGTTAGCTTGAACCAGTTTAAATGTTTTGCGTTACCTTTTGACTTGAATATACAAGAATTATACTGCCTTTTCCATAGAAAGTAAATATCTTTTTTTAATCTATTTTTTAACATATAGCTCTGCCACTCATTCCTTCGTTTTTTTTCTAATGAAGAAAGCAGATAACTAAATATCAATACTCCCTTTCCATTCAACTTAGTTAATCAATAGAATTCATTTCTCTTTTTCTAACACGGAAATGTTACTCAATTTTCGTAAAAAAGTTAATCAACTAAATTTTAGAGAAGATGCACTTTTTTTCGAAAGTGAGTAACATTTTCGTTTGAGAAAAAGAGAAAGGATTACAATTCTACTCAGTCTCTGAGTAGAGAGGAACGGACGTGTTTGGTCTACCACTACCAAACTAACGAATTGTCTTGTGTTACACTGTGAGATTATTTGAATTTAATATGGTTTAAAAAATTAATTTATTTATCATTCACCAGTTATACACGCAGTATAGCATACGAAGTATATACTTTAAAATAAGTTCGATTTGTGTGAGTATAGTTTATAGTATTCTAGTTACTCCGTCAGCGCGATGGTAGTATTTCATACACTCGCGTTACAAAATTATAGTAGTGAAGCTTTCTGAGCATCTGTAGCGACAGTTTGGTGGCCTCAAATCAGTGTTCACAATAAATGTTGAAGAAAGTTTGACAGATAACCTATAGGAAAACTGTCAAATTCACGCAAACCCATCCCCAACGTATCAATTGTGGGCCAGTTCTTTAGTAATTTTTAATTCCATTTATATCAGTCCAAAATCACCAGTTAAAGCACATTAACAAAATTTTCACTACAATTCATTTTGAATGGTTGAAAAACATGGTATGACGAATTGGGTCCTATGTGAAAAAAATCTCCCCAAAAACTATGTTTTTTTTTAATTTTTGCATCATAAATAAGCATGAGCCTGACCATTACTGACCGCCCGAGATTGCTACTTCGTTATTGTCAGATCAGCTGTAATGACACAGAGAATCAACAGATAAGGATCATCTTGATAATCATAAGGATTAACTTACACCATGTCCAATATATTCTCATACACTTTTTCCTTGCATTGGTGTCGTGCAACTACTCAACATGCTACACGTATATGTTGTTGTAGTTCTGCGCTACGTTTATACAAACGCTTTTGGGTTATGCCCGATTGTTTTCATTCGGTGTTTAGCTTTTACTAGCGATGAAGGAGTTTCGTGCTGAGGTGATAAAAAAGTTTTTGAAAAGTGTGCGCCCGAGCGCTATTTTCAGAAATTTGAAAAACCTCGGAGTAAAGCGGGATTTTGTGTACCGAACCATCTGAAGGTACCGTGACACCTGCTCCTTGGATGACCGAAAAAGATCCGGTCGTACTTGTACGGTGCGGACTGCACGAGTTGTTAAAGTGGTCAGGGAACGGATTGGACAAAAATCACAGCGCTCTGTACGTCAATGCACAATATACTGCAAAATGACCTCGGATTCCAAGCTTTCAAGAAACGTAAGGTTCACGGAGTTTCGGAACCTTCCAAGCAGAAACGAGTCGAAAGAGTCTGCTTTTGTCGCGGCACGGTGGGGAAGAATTTATCCTTTCTGACGAAAATTGGTTCACTGTTGTAGAACCCCTTGGTAAGAAGTACACCTTGAAGCCAGCACCTTGCTGTACATATTTGCGCCTTTGTTTTGATTTGCTGTGTTATTTTGAAAGAACATTTGAGAGTGTGTTCGTGTGAGTTCATTATTAGGGGCGTATTATTAAGCTTGAGACCGAGCTTGGGACCGATGTGCTAGTACTGTTTGAGCCAAGAAAAAAATCCCTGTTGTTGGGCACCTACTAGTCTTAGAGTTAGTCAATGGTACAACGCTCTACGTTGTATGTCTATCGCAGGTATAACGCTGGTGGTTCATCTTTTTGTGGTACGTCACGGAGTATCAGAGCTACTACTAAACGCTAGTGCGAATCAATTCAAACTAAGAAACATATTTGTTTTTGTAGTCAATAAAACATATCTTAGTGCTTGTTACATTTTATGTCTTCTTAGACGTGACTCGGATTGAGCCTGCAAATTGTGTGAATTATCATTTTCTAGTTTTGATGTTCTATAGTTTGAAGTGGTTAGGACTAGGGTTCTGGTGCATGGTCACTATCGGAGTCAGTGTTTATTTTCTTAAATAGCTTTAACTTTCAATAAAATTTGATTCATTGACAACAAAACAAACAATGACAACAGTAACAACACCGATACTTCAAATTCTCAATAGTGAAGTAACTTGACATGCGCTATATAAGGGCTGCGGGATATACTACAAAAGATCAAATTACCACGAATAAACGGGCTACTAAACAAAGCTTTAAGGACATACGGGATCAAGTCCCTATCACTTCGAAGTTTTCTGAGCACAAACCTCAAAAACTATTAGGATTAGGACTACAGGCATGAAATTTTCAAAAATCTATTGGAGCATCCATTGGCCAGCAATTTCAGCGTTGTTTGTTTCGTTTTGATTGTGGTTTTTAGTCTCAAACGTTGTGAAGTGATAATAAACCTAACCTATAATTCACATGGAAAAATGATTCGCTCCAGTTTCACCGTAAGTCACTTATGTTACCACAAAACAATGGAACATCGGCTCCGTAAAGCTAACGCGATTAAAACGCCTAGATACTAAAAATCATTCACCGTCCAATATGACGGTTATGCAGGTTGTTGTCTCTCAAAAGGTCAAAAATGAATGATAATTTCTTGAGGCTATTTTGAATAAGACATTTATTATATTTAATTATATATGCAAATAAAATTTACCAATTCAAAAAGTAGTCCAGATTAAAATGCTTCATCTTAAAATCTTAACACATGCAGGATTCGAGCATAAAATAATGCGTTTCTTATGTCTTATGTCATTTCAAAAGAGGAACTAATAGGCTCCAACTTTGCTCAAGGTACTGATTATTTATAGTCATAAAAAAAAGTTATGGCCTATTTTCGAAATCCATCCAAAATTGCAATTTCAAAAAATGGCTTGCAAGATGGAACACGTTTCGTGTTTTGTTCGAAACATGTAGAATTTTTATTTTTTCGAAAAACGCAGTGTGCTTTGGCCACGAGCAGACGTGGCTTTCTTTCCTGTCATATTTTTTCGCACGCAATATTAAGGAAAATTTTAATATTTATATAATTATTAATATAGTTCTACGAGTTCAATTATCCGTATTGTGGCTGAAAATTTGAGAAAGTGAAGAAAGCGTGTGAAATAAAAACCAATCAATATTCAAATAAAGTGCCTGTGTGAAAAAAAGAAGCGTGATTTCGGAAGACGGAATTCTGGATTGAGGATCAGGACATGTGTATGAACAGAGCTAAAATCGACGTTCTTTAACATCAGCTTATACTTATGCATTGGACCATTGGAAGAAATAGCAGTCGAGACTAAAGAAAAGAGAGGACCAGGTACAGCGGTGGATGTTGCAATGATATGTCCCATGCGTTGGGGATTATTGATAGTCATCGAGATCATTCAGCTAAGTAACCTAATCCAAAATCACTTTCTCTCTCTTTCTGTCTCTCTTTCACTCTCTGTCTCTGTCTCTGCAGTACCTCTTGTAAGCAGATGTAAAAAGCACTGCAAGGTACTCAACCTTAAATTTGTCATCCTTTTCGATATGCGCTCGGGAATATTGATAGTTCTGTGGGTTTTCTAAGATCAACGCGCGTGTGGCTTGGTGATAATCATGGTAAAGAGTGGTGAGAATGATTGGAATTGGTGATTTAGAGACTCACCTCGCGTTACACGAGAGAAAGACTTGTCTACTAAGAAGGTAACTTCAGAGGTTTTTTTCTCCTGTGTAGTGGCGGACTTTGTATAGTCAAAACAATACATGGAAAAAATATCTACTACCAGGTCCTGACATGGATCAATGAGATAGAAGTGAACATTCACCTCATTGGGCTTAGATCATTCCCTTATCCACTTATAGTGTTGGCTTAATGCGTTATGCACAGGTTTCAAATCATTGCTAATTTCCACATGATATTAAGCGCGAAGATTTCTTTTGCCATTTGGGCGAAAGCACTTAAGAAGGCATTTGTGTTGAATGTATTGGGAACCTCGGTGCACTTGCTAGTGGGTTTATTCGCGTACGCAGAGAAAAGTAAATCAAAACATTTGAACTCACTCGTTTTCTCGACCACTGACATGTATATTACAGCTTATAGTGTATTTGTGTACCATTAATGCCAACAAAATTTAAAAAATCTGTTAAAATTTGAAATAAGCTGAAATACTTGATGGAATAAATATCTGTATGTAATTAACTTATTCGATTTATCAATTAAAAATTATGAAAAGTACTTCAAACGGTATACGTTTCAGTTTTTCCTGCTATGTTTATGGTTGTTTTTTCAATAATTGGTATTTTTTCATGCATTTTAAGACATTTTTATTGATTAAATACGTATTCTTATTCAAAATAAACAAAACTTGAATATTACGTATGTACGTATTGTAACATGTTGTTAGTTGAAAACAAAAATGATTATTTGCTCCATATAAACCAAAGAACTGCTTGAACAGAGTGTGCGCAGCTGGAAGTAAGACGTGAACAATTTTCTCGTGTCATTTTTCCTTGCTTTATTTTTAATTTTATTTCAAGTTTTTATTAATTTGTGGTCTTCAAACGACTCTACAAGTGTAGAAAAGTGAAGATTTTCCTCGGAATGAATAAATTAGCTTCCTTTTTGTGTTTTTGGATATATTTTTGCTGATTCGGTTGTAGAAGAAAATCAGCGGCTTGTGCTCCACTGCGAGGCTTCCGACGGTTGTGGGAACGAAAAGTTAGTTGACGCAAAACCAAAATTCATACGGCTATGCGACAGAAGGGCTATGAATTAAGCAACTGATCTGAGAAGCAATCGAACCGATTTTAGATGACAATCGCAGTGGCTACGATTTGGGACGTCTTTGAAATCGGGGTGAGCTCTTTCCTTTTATACCTTTGTATATCATTGCCAATTTCACTTATTACGTAAAGCTGAATTCGTACACTGCATTAGCTGACACTTATCATGTTGTCGAGTTAATTCGTTAGAAAATTTTGTTTTTAGAGCTGCGGCCGGTATTCTCGGTTATTTTGATTCAAATTTTCACATTAGTTGTATTAACAGTGATAAACTATCAAGTTTAATAAAAGGTTAACTATAAGGTACATTTCCTTACAATCAACAATCAATAATTTTTGTAACCTGTAAACATTGTAGTCGACATTTAATTGTAATATTTGACAGTTGGTGAATTGTTTGGACGCTTTTAACTTTCAGTCGGCGCTCACTAATCTAAATCCAAACAGAAGTAGTGATGTGGACGAGTGAGGTATGTGTGAGTGTGTGTGTGTGTGTGTGTGTTTGATGGGGGGGGAGGGGGCAGGGGAACATATGATTTTGGGTCGGCGCTTTCTTCTTTCTTTTCAGAGAGCGAGTAATGGCGCTAAGCCATAGGGAGCTAGGACTATAATTAATGCTAAAGTCCCAACCGTTTGAATATAAATGGAGCATCACTTGACCTTCTTAGACTAGATGCTCCCAACGACCATTTTTTTAATAATTTTATTTTTATTTTGTTCTGTGCACCAAACAGGGCTTTCTGTTTAACTATTCTCTCCGACTATTCATTTCCCCTTTCCTTTGATATTTACTGAAGACTACGTGGGTTCCCCGTGTCCTCTTAAGGTAGATACCAAATCCTCCCTATCACCAACGGTTGCATGGACGTGGCCAGGTGAGCGATCGAGGAGTGTTTTCGTGGTGATTGTTGCGTGAAGAAACGTATCAGAATCTGGTTTCGTTTCATGGTGGCATGCAATGTCTTCAACGAATTATTCCTCATCGTAGCTCCATCCACGAGGTGTGCAACCGTCAATGCTAATGCTAATGCTAATGCTAATGCTAACATGTAGAATTTTTATTTTTTCGATGATTTTTCGAAAGAGGACTAAAGGGCTCCAAGTTTGCCCACGGAACTGATTATTTATAGTAATAAAAAAAAATTATGGCCAATTTTCGAAATTCATCGAACATTGCAATTTCAAAAATTGTATTGTTATATTTCAATTTATTATTGATTCCATGGCATTTTTAAACATAAAAAATGTCATTCACATGTTTTAAAACGAAAAAAAATGTGTTAAATCATACAAGCTCAACAGTGTTCCATCTTACAAACATGACGCCATTAACACAAAACATCAAAAAATTGTTTCACTTTACCATTTGTTTGGAAATACCTTTGGATCATAAAAATATACCAAAAATGCTAGCCAACACAAATGTTAACCTTTTGATATCGATGGGAAATTTCCACTTACTAAGCACAAGAAATAATTGCTATATTAATTATTATTAATTATTCCACCACTTTCGAACAATGAAACCTGAAAGAGCTAGATCGAATGATTGTATTCACTCCAAAAGCAAATGAAAATTGAAGAATAATAAAAAAAAATGAGGTTAACACTTGTCAGCGCGATCGTGTTGTCGCAATGAATGTCAAAAGTGGCGCTGTTCCATCTTACAAGCCTTTCCTCTAGTAGTATTCACGTGGTTCGTGTGCGATCAACGTTTAAAGTCATTGTTTACAAATGTCTTTTAGGCCCTAATCATGAATTACTCGTGAATTAAGTGACTAACTTACCTTCGACTCCATCACGGTCATGCAGATAATAACTTCACTCAAATCATCAGTCGAAACCATCCCAGTTGATAATTCCACTGTTACATTGTGTGCGAATCCGCGTGCAAAAATTATACACTGTCTGCTGGCATAGCGGATAATGAATGACTAAAATATTTACCTGCACTTAGTAATTCAGAAAAAGCACCAAAAAATGAAAAAAGTGCCACTAAATTATTAAGGCCTGTGCCAACAAATAATGTGTGATCAGCATTAAAAAATTAGGAATGAGCAATAAAAGATGAGAAAAGATCTTCGGATAATCTAATTGTGACCGGTAAATCTATCAAATAAAGCAACAGCTATTAGTATATGTGCAATTAAATATGGCAGTATTTCCGCCAAATTATGTAATTTGAGCACTAAACTATTCGCATATGTCTTTTAATTTTGTTGGATTTTCCCATAAAAACAGTAAAATGAGCAATGGATAAATAAATATCCATTGCTCATTTTACTGTTTTATGGGAAAATCTAACAAATTAAAAGACATATGCGAATAGTTTGGTGCTCAAATTACATATTTGGCGGAAATACTGCCATGTAATTGCACATGACTGTTGCTTTGTTGACAGTTACCGGTCTATTAGATTATCCGAAGATCTTTTCTCATCTTTGCTCATTCTAATTTTTGTGCTGATCACACATTAGTTGACACAGGCATATTAATGGCTTTTTCATTTTTATTAGCTCAAATCTCTCTTTTAATTGATGATTAATTATGCTGCCGATAATGAATCTGTAATGAGATCAAGCTTCCCGAGATAAAAAAATCTCATAGATTTACAATTGAATGTATTGGAACCATACAATAGAGATCTATAGTATGTACAATTAATGTAATTGTAAAAAAACTATATAATGGCAACTAGGAGTTATTGTTACCACAATAGAATCTAATATAAACTGAGACATCGACAATAGAAAAGGGGGTTGTTATAGTATCTTAACTATAGAAAAAATCATTATTTTCCGAACAAATTTGAACCAATTACTATTAATTGTATTGTTTCACAATTGTTGAAAATCCAAGCATATGGAGTGAATTGTAGATCTATTGTTATAACAATATACATTTTTCCTTTATCTGATTCATGAACAATAAGATTCGTTGTCGGAAATAGGTTTCAATGTTATTTTATATTATTGTATTGTAATTGTATGGTTATTTTTATCCGGGTTGCTTAGATTGTGATCCGCCACTTAATCATAGGGTTTGCGTAATGAGTTTTTGAACAAAACCCATACCCTATGAAAATTTCTCACTCGTAACTTATATGAAATTGATAAGGTGTTTGAATGAACCTACTAGTTCAACCTAATTTTATTGGATTGATTTTTTTTGTCTATGCTTTAGAAGACTCAACTTATGATTATCCTAAGAAAGTTTGGTTGGTGACTATATACCCGAATAAAAAATTCTCATAGATATACAATCGAATATATTGTAACCATACACACTTAGAAAATTTTACAGAATTCGGTAATTTTTACCGAACTTTCAACAACTGAACAGTTCGGTAATCAATTTAACGGACTTCGGTAAAATTTGACAAGTTCAAGTAATTTTTACCGGAATACTGTAAATTTAACCGAAACCCGGTAAATTCGATTACCGAACGTTCAGCTGTTGAAAGTTCGGTAAAAAATTACCGAATACTGTAAAATTTTCTAAGTGTGTACAATAGAATCTATAGTATGTACAATTAATAGTATTGTTCATAACGATAAGATGACAATAGGAGTTATTGTTACTACAATAGAATCTAATGTAAATTGAGACATCAACAATAGAAAATGGGGGTTGTTATGTATCTTAACTGTAGAAAAAATCATTATTTTCCGAACAAATTTGAGTCAATTAGTATTAATTGTATTGTTTCTCAATTGTTGAAAATCCTAGCATACAGAGTGAATTGTAAATTTGTTGTAATGACAATATGAATTTTTCATTTATCTGATTCATGAACAATAAGGTTCATGGTCGGAAATAGATTTTAATGTTATTTTATATTATTGTATTGTAATTGTATGGTTATTTTTATCCGGGTACACATTGAATACAAGCTTGTACGCAATCCATGCAGTTACAAGCCGTTTCGTGTTTCTGGTGATGAAAAAGGCTGTACCACATCCCGAGAAGTATTTCATTGTAATTATAGAACATTGATAATGTGACCATCGCCAGATCGGTTCATTCGGTTTCCTCTTCAATTGAAGTCTTTCATTGTATGACATATAATTTCACAAAACGAAAACTATACGGATCTCTTCTGGATGCCCTGTTTTTGTATAATTCAATTGCATGATCGGTAAGCGGGTAAGCAACTGATTTTTGTGGAGCACCATTTGCAGTTTTTTTTTATTATGCTTATAAACTCGGGGTATCCGTTTTGTTGTCAACTTCTAAATCAAGTCGCCGTCATTGTGTGCGTGCACTCAGATGTCACCGCCGTCGGTTTTCAAGTCCAAAGTTGAACATATTGAATCCTCAGGTTATCAATATGCTCGCATAAAGAAGAGTGGAAAAGAAAAGAAACATTGAAGGAAATTTCATATTGTGTATGCTGGACAACATACTATTTTTATTCCTTTGTAAAACGTCGCAAACGTGAGGCGTCGCAAGTCCAAGAACTGACCACTTATTTGTAATTACAATAATGGATAACCTGACAAGAACCTATCGATCTTGACGAACAACACATCCATAAAGCCGCAGCCTGTCACCTTGTTTCGACTCAGAACAGAGGGCGGCAGCAGTGTGCGTGATCCACATTAGTCATAACAAAAGTTGGTAGCAACTACTCACTGGCCATCTCCAGAGAACAGTGATTAGAAAAATTAGTTTTCAAGTGCTTCTAGAGCAAGGAAAACCTGAAATAACTCTTCGTAATCGGCACCAACTCCGGACTCATCTACATCGGTTGACTTTTGATCTATTTTGCCGCTATTTTTGGCTGAAAAAGTAGGAAATCGAAGCTAACAATAAAATGTTGAACGGTAAGTTACATTGTGTTTGTGCGGGTGGAAAATTTTTGCACAACTGCCTCCTTTGAAGCGGTTGTGAAGGGAAATTTGATTCCACATCGATGGGTGACGGATGTGATGAAAAAGGTGTTTTGCATGAGATGTTCATTTTTTGTTTGTTTTCGGGATGTATCCTGCGGAACTAGCGTTGAATTTCGTGTTCTGTCATTGTATTGCACCGGAAGAAGTTACATTCGCTCGGGCGTTGATTAGAGATCCTATTGATAAATGTAATCTTGATTGGGTAAATGGGTGGAGGGAAATAAACACAAAAAAGCAGAATGGGATTCTACTGTATGCTCGTCCCAGCTGGGAATATCGTGTGATGTGTTTACTGATGACGAGATCAACTGTCAAAATTTGTTGTGCTTGACGATGTGGATTAAATATAGCGCTTATGTACCGTACGTTCTGCTCGCTTAGTGCGTCTAATGAGAAACACTTGTTGGTGTCATATTTTCTAGGAAATTTGGAAAAAATGTTATTTTCTGTAAAACGATAAGTGTCTGGCTGCTTTTTCTAGAGCAAATAAATTATATGGTATAAGTTTTTGGTTGAATGGCAACCGCTGCTTGCACTCGATTCAGCTCAACCAGACTTCTGATTATTTCCAGAACTGATAAGCATAAAAAAGGTTCTTGATTTTTCTTTCTAAACTCATTTGGAGATGAAGCAGAAAGCTCATGGCATTGATCAACACTCTTCTAGTGGAACATGTTTCGTCATATTGATAGATTGCATGATGGATGTCTAATTACAGTTTTGTTCAACCCTAAACCTCTGAACTAATAGAATTAGCATCTGCATGTCAGTAATTATTAATCGGTGACTTTGCATAGCAATACATACGTACATTTGCTTCAGTGAAGTTGATTTTCACGAACTATGTTAAGCCTAGGCAATGGTTCCAAAATTATAGATGAAAATTATTCAAAGTTTAAGAAAAAAAAAGGATGAATTAATGTTATTCTTTCTGCACTGCTTCCTTACCAGAGCAAACACACAATTCTTCTAGGTACCATCCTCTTACCCGTCTGTACTGCCGTGCAATGCATATCAGTCCCATCTTTGCTTGATTTCCTATTCATGTGGGATTTATATGCGTTTCACGGCAGTGTATGCGATTCAAGTATTTAAATTATATTATGGTAAGGCCAGATAGAGCTTCTTCATCTAATATTTCATGTTATCCGGCTTATAGCATACTCTATAGCCTGACGTTTAACGTTACATCCAAAGTTTTGGGCAGTCCCAACTAAAAATTTTAGCTTCAGGAAAGCTTATACCGCCAAAACTTGGGTTTAACAGCTAACTTTGCCTGTATAACTAAAATTGTTCGTTTTGTGGAATTCTTCACCCTTAATGACTTGCTGCCACCTGGGCTAGTTCGTCTCCTCGGATTCGCTCAGATTTATCTCTGTGCTTAACCAGAATGCTTTATAAGTCAGATTAACTAAACAGTAAATGTATTAAGATTGAATTATGAAGATGTCCAACGATAACATTCATTGTTAGTTCAGAGCATGGATGTTATCCGCTTTCGTCTGTGTACACTTTGTTAACATCTTATATGAAAATTTGTATCGCATTCGTTAACTAAACAGACGGTAGATGTTAACGATCATGACAACCCTGGATCAGAGATTAGATTAGCGATTATTACGCCACTGACAAGTACACGTACTTGAGCTATTACACGTGATATTGTCACAATTTGGATACCTCTTGAGTTGTCGTGTGCATTTTAAAGTGTATATAAACCTCTTCACAAGAAAGGATAACCGTAACGGGGCGAATACTAGAGACAAAATAGCTCGTACTAGGCAGATCGCTCGAAAGTCGATTAAGGAAATGGCTCCCCACGAACAGCTACCAACGCTCATGGGGCAAGAGCGCGCCATCCACCGGTGGCGTTATAAACCTCATCGCAGCTTTATTACAGGATGCTGTATTCTACATACGATCGACTTATAAAGGGTTTGATGCTACACTTGCAGCAGAAAATCTCTACAAAATGGGCTCTGTGATGTTTCGTACCAGGGGGTAGCGAGGGAAACACTTCAATTCTCTACCTTGCCATAGAGCAACTGTGAAAGAGAGCGATACGTTTGCTCCTTCTTGATTGATCATTTTCGCACCGTCTGTAAAGAAGTTCTGGCTCATGAATATTGAGTTGGCAGAACACTGCAGCAGCATCAATTTCGTCAGCCAATACTTAAGCAATAAACGCAGCTTGTATTGAAGACCTACCACGACGGCGGGTCTGTGACTTCTTGTATTAAACACTGGTTTTTAGATCCAAAAACGGCAAGGTACAGCCCCCATTGGGTTGTTCGAAATGATGACGTAAGACTACAACGATGTGTAAGCCATCAGCCCACTAAACCGTCGCAGATCTGGCCAATGTACTCTCCAGAGTGCTTGCCACCGATTGTACGGCATTTCCCGGAAAACAATTTCCCGGAAAACTATTTCCCAGAAGACCATTTGCCGGAAGAGACCATTTCCCGGATAACCATTTCGCGGAATGAATAATTTCCCGGAAACCTCACATACCGGAATGTACCATTTCCCGGAATTTATTTCTCACGACCAAATATGTTCATTTTTTCGACTGTTCATGTTTTGTTTTGATTTGCCCAGACAGAAATATTCACACAGACAGAAATTATAGAAAAAGTGCTCTTTTGTATACTGCTTCCTTTTTGCATGGCAGTAAGTAGTGCACAAAAGGAGCGAACTTCCTTAGAGCACCATCTCCAATACTTATAAGAATTATAAAAATTTGTTTGAAATTTTGTGGAGCTGAGGAAAACGTACAGTCCATTATCCATACCTCCGATTGATTTAGTCTATTTATAACTGAAAATTTTCGCGTTTCGTAAATACGGATTTTGTACATAGAACAAATGTATCGTATATTGTATGAAACATTCATATTGCTTTTTTTATGGCTTATATAACAATATGTCTCCTTGTATCCAAGAACAAATAGCACAGTGCTGCGTAGGGTTTATTCCTCACTCAAATTTCGATCCTTTGCAGCGGGGGCTTGGGGGGCGGCACAGCCCCCCATCGCGGGGGTATGGGGGCGGCAAGCCCCCACAAGCGGGGGTATGGGGGCGGCAGCCCCCCTTATATTCACTGCATAAGTTTCCTGAATTCGTCCCAGCTTGACTATGATCAGACCTTTTAGAATATCGTATCGGTTCTAGTATCGGTTATATATTTATAAACGTTTACTTATAGATGTTGAATCGGTTTACAATTGAATCGGTTTACAATTGACGTCGCCCCATCAGTGCCAATAGATTTTTTAAGTATGGTAGAAATCAAAAAACCTTAAAATGTAACTACCACATCATCAACTAAAATAACTCACCGAGAGCATGCACATTAGTTTTAGGAATGTTGGCATTAAAATTTTTGCTGTACAAGTTTATTCGCATAACATTTCGCATTTATTCGAATAGCTTTGCAATCGCTTTTGTAACAAAAATTTAATTCAATAACAAATTGTACGTTTTCGAAAGGACAAAATGTTAATATGAATTGTATTTTAAACTGCTGATTGGTATTTATCAGATATTTTCCCTTCTTTCAAGCATGAGCTGTTCTTTCAAAAAAAAAATATGCTCAGATAATTACTAATATTCTTAAGTTTCAGTTTTTTTTTGGTATTTATGTTTCGCAAAACTAGATAGGGCATTGATTGAAATTAAAATATTAAAGATAGAAAAAAATCACATTCTCGGTGTAAACAAAAATTCCGGAAAATGGGTTTCCGGGAAATGGTATATTCCGGAAAAAGTATTTCCGGGAAAATGTCTGTTCCGGAAAATGTTGTTCTGGAAAATGGTCTTCCGGGAAACGGTTTTCCGGGAAATGGTTTTCCGGGAAAAGTCATACAATCGGTTGTCCAAAGTGCTTGGCCATTTAATCCGGGACGCGACATGTAAAGCAATGTCATGGTGAGCCGGTGCGTGGTAATGGAAATTTCAATGAGGCTTTCCTCTCGGTCTTCTTGGGTACCACCCTGTGCAATGGCCACACCGGAGAGAATTTGTTCAGCTTCTTGAGGTTGGACAGCTGGAGGTGACGTGGGATGATTCTGGTCTTATTGTTGTCATGGGCGGTGTTTCCTGCCAACTCGAAGACTTTTGCTGCCAGATATTCCATCATCGCAGCGAGGTAGACGGTGGAACTGGCTCCAACGCACTCGGCGAAGTTGCTCTTCCGGAGCAAACGATGAATGCGACCGACTCACAGTGGCACAATTATGAAAAAAGACGGTCCAAAACATTTTCACCCTTTTGTCATCATTTTATCGAGTAGGTGTCTTTAAAAGAGTTGCTCAAAATGTTATTCCGCATCTTTTGAAAAAACACGCCTAACCTTTCATAAGGGCTTAACTACGCTTTCAAATTCTAACTTTTTCCAGCTACGAGATAACGGGTTGTTGTCTTCGACAAAGTTTTAGAGTAAGTAGTTTTATGAAAAGTTGCTGAAGACACCAAGTTTCTAGAGCCTAACGTTAAAGAGATATAAATGGTTTTCTTTCAGCACTACCTTAAAACTGTTTTTATTTAGATAATTAGCACTCTGCTCAAATTTGACGATTTCAATAGGTTCTAAGAAATTATAGGAATTGTTAAAATAAAATTTTTTGCTGAACACAACATTGCTCTCTGATGACCACATTTTAATATATGGTGATTGAAGTGTCTGTGTGACGTCATAATCAACCGCCTCAAAAAGAGTGGGCGGATCCTGGCGGGGTCTAAAACAGATTGTATTTGAAAGACTATCTTATGAACAAGTATTCCTGAAATTTTCAGCATTGGGTACTGAAGGGTACCTAGTAAAACATCAGTTTGAAATAGTACAGGTTATAAGCCAATTTATATTTCATATGTAACGTAATGCCAAAAGATAAGACTGTCTCGAGTCGAATCTGAAGAAATCTGTAACTCGCAGACGGAATAGGCCTATCTGTCAAAGCATAAGCTTTATTTTTTAAAAGGCATCAAGTGTTCATTTTAATTATCTTAGTTTTCCAATCGTTGTACTCGAAAGTGTTTTTTAAAACTAGTTTTTCAAAAAGTTTTTTTTAAAGTTAAGTGAAAATTACCCATGAACTGGTAACTTAATTTTACATAACATGCCGCAAATATCAGGCACAGATTTTTAATAGTTCAATAAACGAGTCGATAACCGATTTATAAATCTAATGTCCATTACTAGGGTAAGACGTTGCTATTGTATTTCATAATTGATGCATTATTTTAGAGAAGCACATTTGAAATTAAAAACATCCCACCAAAGATATCTCCTATCGTCAACTTGGAGACATACGTAATTATATTTTGCCTTAAAAATCGATGAAAAAAAAACATTTCTCTACCATTAAATGTTCTAAAATGTTTAAATGATGAAATAATAGTTCAGTCACTAGTGTACTTTAAATTACCAGCGAAGATAAAAATAGACTTACTGTGACTTACGTTCTCAATGCCGGTCAATGACTTGAAAATTTCTATACTTGCATACAAATGTATGTTGTTTATGTTGTATTCATGAAGTGTTTTAATCCTTTAAATTAATCCGCAAGATCTATTTTTCAGCTCTTGATATGACATTGCATCACGAGATGTAACTTTGCATAAAGAGTGTTTCGAAACGTAGTTAGTAACATTCAAACAGTAATGGATTCAATTTGTAAAGTGTGTTTTGCGGTGACATGCTTGTTTACATGTTGTGCAATCGATTGGTTTCCATACAGTGGATCGGTTGGTTTCCATACAGTTGAGTTAATTTGGAAACGGATAGAAAATTCTGCACATTTAGTGCTCGAAAAAGTTGTACGTGGTGTCACGTATAGCCAAATTGCAAAATGGTTGAAAATGAACCACATCAGTATCAAAAATGTAATCGAAAAGTTCAGTCACTCCCTTTTCGTGAGAAATTTGCCCCAATCCGGCAGGAAACCGGGTACCAGCCAGCCCGGCCGGGCCTTAAAAGTGGTTGAGTACATAAGGAAAAAGTCATCGGCGTTGACGCGAAATTTGGCCAAGCAATTAAACCCCAGCTTCGGGATAACTCAACGGATCAAAGCTCGGAACTTCCTAAAAACATACAAAAAACACAAGGTGGTATAAAAATCCACGGAGCAGCAAGCTCGGACCAAATTAAGAGTGCGGAAACTGTATAACCGGATTCTGGAGAAAAAAGACGGATTCATCTTAATCGACGACGAAACCTACGCCAAGGAAGATTCGCGAGCGCTGCCCAGACCGCAGTATTATACGAAATCGGTTGCGATGGAAAAGTAAGGGCAGAAGATAACGATCTGGCAAGTGATTTGTACCTGTGATTTGCGGTTGTTGTTTTTTTTTTTCAAGGAGTGGAAAATTAACGCCAAGGCGAACGAGGAAGAATGATAGAAGAAGAGATTGTTGCCATTATTCAGAAAGCATAAGGCTTCTCCTCTCTTCTGACCGGATTTAACTTCCACCCACATGTACGAGTTGTGAAAAAGGACATGAATCCACCGGAATCTGCCAGAACAAAGAAAAAGATCAAATGTCTGAGGGAGCGAATAAGACGTAATCCGGCCGTATCTGGCCGTAAATTGAGCAAACAGTTTCAGATGCTCCCTGCTTCAATGAACCGGCTCTCAGACATGATCTGGAATGCAATCCGTACAAGAAACAATGGACTCACGAGTTGACGGAGCATCAAAAGCTAGCCAGGGTCCAAAGAAGCGATACATCTTTTGGTTCGGCACGGTGACGAGATTTTATTTTCGAATGAAAAGCTCTTCCTCTTTCAGGACAGTCATGAACAACAAAACGATCGTGTTTATGGCAAAATTTCTAATATTCCAAGAGATAAACTAGCTGTAGAACGCTATCAGAATGTATCGAAAATCATGGTATGGAAAACTTCCTCTTCCTTTCATAGAACCTAACGTCAAAATCAACACTGAATAGTATATCGAGCAGGTTTTGAAGAACCACCTGCTTCCGCATGATTCAACGCTATATGGGAATACACCATATTATTTCCAACAAAACTCAGCTCCAGCTTACAAGGCAAAGAAGACACAAGCGTGGTGCGCGGAAAATTTGCCCGATTTCATCACAAGGGAAGAATGGCCTGCATCTTGACCGGATCTCAACCCACTTGACTTACGTTGTTTGGGGTTGTATGCTTCAATATATAGGCCCCACGAAAGGGCTTACTTTAGATCGAATCAAGAAACATTTGGTTGATATTTGGCATCAAATTCCTTAGGAAATCGTTCGTGTCAGCTGCAATGGGTTTACAAAGAGCTTGCGGAAAGTTATCGAGGAAAAGGGCGAGAGATTCGAATTGAATTAATATGGTTTATTTTAAGAACATGTATCTTTCAAATGAAAAGTAAATGCTACGATTTGGTTGATTGGTTTTGCTGTAATCCCATTTTGTTTTACTGACACCTATTGTGAGACACCCTGTATGTCACCGCCGTCAACAGCACTGCGGTATTGACCACTTTTTTGGGGTTCGCCCTAGATCACAATCTAGACATTATTTTTAAAACCATAAATATAGGCACAATGCTAAACATCTGTTCATTCATATTCATTCATCATCAGGACTGTGGAAAAACCCACCGATCGGGGAAAGAGACTTACTACAAGGTATAATAGACCAGTCGAATTAAGGTTTTTTTAGGGGTAATGGCTAGAAATACACCAACAAGGAAAGTCAAGTAAAATCACATTTTTTCTCAGGGGAGCCCATTTGGCATAAGGTCATTTTTGCGTACGAAAAGCACTAATGTATCCTAGAGGGTTTGAGCTGTTTAGTGAATACTTGTAACTATAACTATAACACTTTTCTTCTAATTTATAGCCACTAATGTAGTTCATTCTAAATGATGTGTAAGGCCGTAACCTTTGAAAAACTTAAAACAAATTTGTTGTTGGCATTATCTTAGTAGTCAACTAAATTACTGTAGCGAACAGTAATGGAGCTTAACTTTAACAACTTTTTTGAAGATATTAACATAACAAAAATTCATATTATGACAACAGCTCTAAATAGAAGAAATCTCGCGTAACAATTCAAAACGGCTCATCCTTGGTTAATCGATTTTGTTCATCGACTTCTGGTTTATCACGGCTGAACTAAACGAGTTAAAGGCTGAAGTAAAAGCGTTATAGATTTGCACATTGGACAATAAGTTTATGGAAAGATCGTTGCAGCCGCGTAATTTACAGAGGAGAAAATCGATTGAAAGAATCGATTAACGAAGATAAGCCATTTTTAAATGTTACGAGATAATAATGATCTTATTCCACAATGTGCGTCAGTCAATGCTGTTTTGACAGTTCAAGAGCTCTTTACGTGGACTCACAGTACTATCGTTAAGTATCGGCTTAAGATGTTGTGTTCTAAATTTACTCCGATCAAAGTAAACTGCCAGAACACAGGCACCACTGCTTATTCTTATATCATTTCCCGAATCTTATCGTTCAGAATCCAAAAAAAGCTAGTTAAAAGTTTCCGTTTGAGCGGTTCAAATCCAACACCTTGAAACACAAGATCCTGAACTGTCAGCAAAGTGAGGTTAATACATTCGGTGCAATGATCTATATGACCTTATTCCAAATGTGGTAGCCCATTCTACTTTGTTCAAGGTCATCTGAACTCACAGTCTATCGCAGTATCAACTTCCACTTTTCATCTTCTCCGACCATGGGATATATGTACCAGAGTTCGTTTTGAGGTTACGTTCTCCGGTTGTTTCTATCCAGTAGTTTGTAGTATTAGTAGTCACTTTTGGCGGTACTTTAAATGTTGTCGTTAATTATTTTGTTCATCGTCTGTCGTACCATAAAAGCACCAATCCAATACCGTATTCCAATTTGTACTCGTTTCAGTTGTTACATCGATTTTGATACTAAAATTTACTAAACTATAAGAACAAAACCACCATTCCAACTTTCCTTACGCTAAGTGAAACTCCCACCAAACATAATTGATTGCTTACAAGCTCACTCACCCTACACAAGACATTTCGCACTAGACATTGTTACACGATTGAAACCACCCACGCAAAAGTTTAACCAAACGTACAACTTCATATGCAAATGGCTTGGCTCGGTATTGGCGCTTTGGCTTCCGGTTTAGGTAGGATCCAGTTTTAATTTTTTAATTCAACAACCGAAGTAGAAAGCAACAGCTGATTTTATTAATACCAAATTTGTTCAACCAAATTGCTTTATTTCTTTCCCCATAACACTTGAATGCCGAACCATCTTTCCTGCAACTCCCTCATTGTACCCGAACAAACCACATTGCATTCCTAGTTCTCCAACGACTGCTGGGTGGAGATGCACCCCCAAACAAGGTGCTGGAGGTGAAGAACGAGAACTACATCAACCTGCAGGTTCTCCATCGGGACGATGCGATGCGGCTGTATGCTCCGAGCACGG
Organism: Aedes japonicus; assembly: GCA_034211315.2. Lineage (NCBI taxonomy): Eukaryota > Metazoa > Arthropoda > Insecta > Diptera > Culicidae > Aedes > Aedes japonicus. The sequence continues at coordinate 26,004 of JASCZW010005355.1, forward strand.
GGGGTAATGACAAGAAACCGTTGTACGAGATCGTACTGGAGCGACCACACTCGGAAACGGTCAATACGTCCTATAGGTGAGTGGAGACATAGTTCAATCCTTCAAAGTGTTTGTGAAATCTTTTTCTTCCCAAGCTTGTACCGAGGAGCAACGCAAGTCGAAGCTGAAGAAAAATTCGAAGCCTTCCACCAAAGACTACCGGCGCTAGTGAAAATGATTCGTGAGGTAAGTTTTCCACCTTCACGCTTCTCTTGATGGCAACGACTGCTAATCCAATTCCTTCTTACAGTTGTACAACATCAACGGACTTCAAAAACTGTGCGACACCTTGATTGAGTATCCTTCCTGGTCGTTGGCGCACATCATCGCCCACTTCAATCTCATCGATTATATCTCAAATCCGAAAATCGTAGAATCCATAGACGATCCAGATCATACTGGACTTTTGACACCCCTACAGGTGAGATCCATCTTTGTCAATGAATCGGAACCTTTTCTCACGGTATTTTCTCACTTTTAGATAGCAACCAAAGCGAATAACATCGAGATGGTCAAAGCTCTGCTACCACTAAGTAACATCGAGCACTTGGATAACAATAGTAATTCCGTGTTTCATTATGCCGCCAGCACCACCAAAGAAATGATCAATGTGAGTGGGGGAATTGAAATTGAGGCTTCCATACATATCTAACGATGCTCTATTGACTTACAGCTGCTAACAGCCAAAAGTACAGCCAATCTGAATCACTGCAACGCCGATGGTTATACACCTCTCCATTTGGCGTGTTTATCCGACAAGCCGGATTGCGTCAAGGCTCTGCTGCTTGCAGGAGCTGATACCAACAAGATGGCCAGATCGTTGAGTACATCCTACAATAAGACGATGGCTTCGAGTAAGTACTTCCAACTTTGACATAAATTTGATTTCTGTTTTACTAACCCTTCAAAAGACCAAATGAATATATTCACAAAACTAACCACCGTTTTCAGCATCGGGGGGCGTTGCATGTCGGTGGCACAATCGAAAGATCAACAATATTTACTGGACAATATGATTTTAGCATAACCTGCAACTAACTTGGACTTTCTTCTTTTCTTAATTTTCTTTTACCATTCTCGATCAATCGATCGAAACCGATCTCCGATAATCACAATCCAAGAACCTTACTCCGCAGGCAATGTCGCAGACTTTTTGGTGAGTAATCCGAACAAGCTGTTCACCCAGGACATGAAGCACGGAGGAACGCCACTGCACTGGAGCTCTCAGCCGAGAGGTGCTCAATGCGCTGATCGAACGCAACTGCGATGTGAACTTGGTCAACTTCAACGGCAAACACCGCTGCATGTGATGGTGAGTGAAATACATGCTGAAAGGAGGGGGATCTATTCTACCCAGGCAACCAATAAGCATTTGCATATGCAGTAAATCAACCCTAAATCTGCATATCAGATGCTACAAGCAGTATATTAGCATTATATCAGCAACTTGAATGTCATCTGTTGTAAAGTTGCATTTCAAATGCTATTTAAATGCTTGTAGTCTGAAATTAGTATTTCGAATGCAAAATAGCATTATTGAAGCATTATTATAGCATTGCAGTAAAGCAGCCGTATATTAGGCCAAAATTGGCATTTATGTTGCATTTAAGGCGACTTAAATGCTTGATAGGCTGCCTTAAAGACGCTTTGGAACTGCTTATTGGTTACCTGGGTATTTCTATTTGGCATCCGCTGTTAGTATAAATATCCGGAACACCTAGCTCTTGATTTTCAGTTCACACCTTATAATATGTTGCTAAGCTCTACATTACTACTACGGTTAGTACTGGAACCGGAAATACCGTTAATAGACAGAATTTCCAGTACCGAAACACTGGTATTTTATGTATTGATAAATGATTTAATATTTCTAACACCTTTCACAATTTATAAACACAAAACGATGTAATTTTTTGTCTAACGTTTGCATTAAAAAAATGGATAAAATTGCCGATTTTTCATGGGTTTACCTTCACCCGCACTGACGAAACTACCCATGCACAGGGGTAGTAGCGGATTTATGGATAAATAATAGTGACTTTAGTGACTAAAATAATAAAAATAGTGACCAAATAGTGACCAAAAAGTGACTAAAAAGTGATTTCGAAATTTTAGTATTTTTGTAATCTTTTATACATTTGATGTATATAGTCCAGTAAAAAAGACACAAGGTGATCGCCCCCGTTTGCACAAATGAATATTACTGCGGCGCAGTATGACTTTTTGTTTTTTTTTTGTGGGTCTATACGCACGGTTGGAACGCCTTCCAGCATGACCTGTGCTAGAATTACTTCTGACATATCTTCTCAATTCCTTTTTTGAGCCGTTGCCATGTGAAGCTGTTTTCACTACCTTAATCACCTGAGGGTATTTAGGCTCAACTACCGCCGTTTTCTGGTTCCAATACTCCTCAATTCTGTACTCTGTACTCAAGGTTAGCACCTAGCGTTTTAACAAGTTCCATTCGTCAAAAAGAAGATCATAATTGACCTGAATCGGAAGTATCTTGGCGATTTTCACAACATACTTGGAGCTTTCGCTGGATGCAACGGATGGTGGGTTGAAGCATTGGCAAAATTTTATAAATGAGTTCTACAAACCAGACTTTTGACATACGATTGCGTCTTTGTTGTCGTGTGGTTTTTGGTACAATTTAAAGAAACCCCATTGCGACCGTCACAAAAAGTGGTCAGGTTTTGAGCATTAGTACTTCAGTAATTTCTTAAAAGATTTTCAAAAAATTTGCACAAATCCATCGGAAATATTTCTACGCATCAATTTCAATAGAGAACATTGTTGATTTCGGGCAACATACTATTGAAAAATTCATAAATGTTAAGCCTTGTCTTGAAAAGTATATTAACTCTTTCAGGCCTAAGGGGTCATATGTGACCCCAAAAGGATGATGGCTGTATAAAATCAGACTGAATAAAAGGCAAATTTGTTTTTCATCAATTTTTCTACCTGGCAAAATAAAAAGTATATGAGTAGACCTGATTGACCACCTAGAAAATCCTGAATATGAAGAAGTTCAGGAAGAAAAAATAAATGCCTTATTAATAGTGTAAAGCGTTGTTTTAGAATATTGTACATATGCATACGTATTATTAAATTTTCGTTGATAAACGTTATAATTTTTTTATTTTTCTGAGGGGTTCTAGGTCATCCAAAATGTACCTGAGTTCAAAACATCAGATCTACAGTTGTAACAGTAGCTTTACGGGTTATATAAGGGTATGATATGTACTCAAACATATTGAATGAACCTTTTGTAAGGTCAACAGTCATTATTTGATAATCTTATGACGTTCCAACTCATCCAAGCTGTCCTTGAGTGCTGAATTTAAGATCTACAGTAGTAACTATACCTTTTTGGGCTATACAAAGTTACGCTACGAATATTTTCGAACGAAAAATAACATCATGAGATACACGGAAATAATCTAGATCATTCAAACTGCCCTTGAGTTCAGAACATAAGATCTACAGTTTGAGCTATACATGGTGACCATACGTGTGCAAAAATATTCAATGAACCTTTCGGAAGGTCAACAGTTATTATTTTATAACTTTGAGATCCTCTATGTAATCCAAACCGTCCTGGAGTTCAGAATTGAATTTGAAATCTACGATGAGTTTAATGAGCTATACAAAGTTACGTCACGTTTTTAAGTGTATTCAGTGAACATTTTCGAACGTAAAAATACACAAGAAGATAATCTTGGGTTGGTCTAGGTCATCCAAACTGTCTGGGCATTCAGAACTTAGGATTTACAGTTGTAACAGTAAATTTTAGGCAATACAAAGTTACAAAAAATATTCGAACATATTCAATTTACATTCCCAATGCCAAAACACATGATAAAGCAGTATGACATGTTCCAGGTCATCCAAACAATCCTTGAGATCAGAACATAGGACCTACAGTTGTAACAAAAGCTTTCTGGGCTATGCAAAGCTACGATGTGTATTGAATCAATATTTTGGAAGAACAACAGACACTATGAGATAATATTCGGATATTCTAGGTTATCCAAACGGCACTGGAATTCAAAACATAGAATCTACAGCTTATTGGACTAAACAAAGTAACAATATGTATTTGACCAAATTAAGTGAGTCTTTTTGATGGTCAACCGATATAATGAGATATTTTGGGATATTCTAGGTCACCTTCGTAAAGTTCATCCAGATCATTGTAAAGTTAGCGTAAAGGTTACGCTATGCATTCAAACACATTCAGTGAAGCTTCTGTAAGGTCACCAGTCATTATCAGATTATGTTCAGGTTGTTCAGGTTCATAAAAACTGACTCACACGCTTTCATGACCATCTATTGTGGCTAGAATGTCAAGGTACGATTCCGGCTGGGGTAGAATATGTGCTATTTCGTTGCTGACATGGCAAATCTCACACTCTTCGTCCATTTTTCCACGGCCTTTCCGGCGGTCTGCAGCTTGCGATGGAGACCTTTACTTTTTGTCTGTTGTACCATGAGAAGGATGTTGTCCGCGTTCAACAATATACTGACACCGCTTGGCGAAAGATGGTTGCATCGCGATTAGGAACAGCTCCATGGATAGAACCGAACTCTGTGGCACTGTGGCATTTTCCAGCTCGTGTTCAAGAGCCATGTGTCCTCCTACAGACACCTGGAACGTCCGTTCCGAGAGAAAGCTCCGCCACATGTTTATCCGCAACGACTTCAACGTCCGCAGTATACCGTGTCCCCAGGTGGTATAGTATGCCTTCGACAGATCTGAGGAGACTATCAGGGAGTTTTGTCCAGCGGTTGGCCAGCTCTGCAAAACCAGTCGACGGTTCATGATCCGCTCAAACAGCTTCACCATGTAGCTGAAGAGTGAGCTTAGCCGAAAGGCAGCTGGTCCGGAATCGTGGCTGTTCGGCTTCAGAGTTGGAACGACTATTGCATTTCACCTACTGGTGGGGAACACATCATTGTGCCAGATTTTGTTCAGCAGCACAAGGAGTGTAACTTTCATAGACAGAGAAAGACGTTGAATCTATCCCTATCATATCTGCACCTGTTGAAGCCCTTTATCGAGAGCCCACAGAAGTTCAGTCAGGGTGATATCAATGTTGTACACATCGTCGGTATTGGGAGAAACATCTATTGACTCTCGTTAATGTGGACACAGTTTGTCGCAATCTAATAGTCTCTACAGGTTAGGAGCAAGACAGCTTTCTCGTGAGTAACTTTTTTCTTCAAAATTACTCAGGATTCAGCAAATTTGCAGACTCTATGATTTTCTTCTCCCTCCAAAAAAGAGAGTGGTGGGAATGCCAAATTTTTGATATAAAACTCACATTTGATATTTGATCATAAAACTCACGTTTGCTCAGAATGCATCAACTTTCATCAACTTGTATAATTTATAACTCGATCTAAAGTATTCTGGCAGCACTGGCTTGAATAAGACGATGGTGACGATGGTAACGGTGACGATGGTAACCTTGGCAACCAATAACAGCAGTATGTTTACTGTTTGGGAAAATTATTTATTATAGTATCGTAAGAAGCTCTCATTTCAGGCAAGATGGGTCGCAGTATTTGGAAGAGGAATGGGGCCCCGAAGTAGATTTTTTTAATATTGTTTCATTGTTTTTCTTGTAGGATGACGAAAAACAGATCGAATCACCTCCTAAAAGAGAACAAGCCGGTTCGACCAATCGCAAATATTGAAAACTCCAGTTTTGCGATTGGTCGATCCGGCCTGGTTTCTTTCTGGAGATGTTCCGTTTGGCCGTCATTAAATGCCACATTGTACGGATTGATCGACCCAACCAATTCGACGTTGGCCTCGACTGTGAGAAACATTGCTGATGCAGTGACGCATATTCGATGTGAGGGAACAGGACAAACATCCGATGGAATCGTTTTGATGAAGGTTGCGTCGGTATGCGGACACTGATTTGGAGTCCAGAAGCGAAAGTTCTATAGGATTATTTTAAGTTGCATACTTAGAGGGGGCCTGACGATGGCGCGACTAATTGATTTTCATGCAGATGAATAGTAGATTGGGGCTGGCAATGGGCTGTATTTGAACTTGTTTTGCAATTTCACTTTCAAAACCAAGCGTTACAAAAGGTAGGAATGTTGAATAGCACAATATGAATCCAGGGAATAACAGATGCTAATAATTGCTAAGTGTCTTGCCCCTAGGGTTAGTTCTAAGCAACTAAAGCCGGGAAGTGTAGGTCCGCAATTAGCACTTACATCAAACGTGATCAAATCGGCCCGTGCAAACATTACTCGCACCTCGAAATGTTCTATCAGAAAATTTGCCAAGGAAGCCATTGCCAGAGAAATTTGCGAGATGGGCGAATCTGCTTTTGTAAACAAACATTTAAATCGAAGATTTCTCACCAATAAAAGCTCATTTTCTTGAACGTAGACTAAAATCGGGTAGAAGAAACCTTCTGCTAACCCACTGTGGTCATAGTTTATCAAATTGAGCATTTATTCGCTTTATAACGTCGATTCAAATGTTCATTTTACCGAAGAAACGTGAGGATGTTCCAAGCCTACGACTGGTTTCATTATGTTTCGCTTAGTGGCGTCCAATGGTTTGAAACGCCTGTTTTCATTGATGCTGGTCTCAAAATCAATAGCGAAATGTATATTGGTTTTTTGAAAGATCCAGTACTTTCCAGACCTTAACCGGTTGGATTATTCGCTTTGGGCGTTTGTTGACGCACTCAAGTCTGTCATAACGTCAATGTGAAGACTCTCAAATCTGTCATAACGCGCACATGCCAGACGATGTCGGAGGACTACATTCGAAAGGCGTGTTCTAACCTTCTGTGTCATCTTGAGGATGTCATTGATAAAAATGTTTAAGGGCCTGTTCGCGAAAAAATCTGGACATCCCTAACTTCTCTCGCTATTCTGGCCTGATTTGGTATCTTGTCACTACGCCAGATGTTTTGGAATGGTGGTATAAACCGAATGGAGTCCATGTTGTACCGAAAGAGGCGAATCCACCAAACTGCCCGGAGTTGCGACCAATCGAGCGGTATTGGGCACTCGTGAAGAGAACTCTCTCAATATAAACAACAAGCCTCAACTATAGAACATTTTTGAAAATCTTGGACAAAAGTAGCTAAATCTGTTGCTGAGAAGTCGGCACAGACCCTAATGGCTAGATGAAACTCATAAGTTCGTTGTTTCTTCATGCAACCTAATCAGTAACTGTAATTAGTTTTAAGATAACTAATAATGCACAATTAAACGAATATAAAATGCATCTTGGATTGAACTAGCAGCAAATTTGTTTTATTCCAAATTTAATCTGTTCAGTTTTTGTCGCGAACAAGCCTTTTATAGCTTAATGAGCTACGTAAGACTATGGAGTTCCTGGGAACTGATCAATCAGACCCAGGCTACGAGGATATTGTACAAAGCTATGTTAAGCCATCTGGTTGTGTTGTTGGACTATTTGAAAATACGCAGAAGACTCTGAAATATTCATAAAAGTTTATTCTATGCTGCGACAATTGTCATCTCGTAAGTCGTCTCACTTCACAGTTTGTAAATATCGAGACAGTTCGCCTTCGACATTAAGCGCTGTATCACAGCTTAGCTCATTGTAATTTAGTCTCCACTTTCTTACTTTAAGCAAGGGTTTAGCGAAGATCTCCACGTATTCTTGGTCGATACTTTACTGCTACTTATCTGTGAAACCTCTTCATTTTTCGTATCAAAAATATAACAAACGTACGTCTAACCGTACATAGGAACTCTCTACGATCCGTCCCAAAAAGATAAAGGGTGTTTCGATCAAAATTTTGTCGACTTAAACTTGACGCATTTCCTTTCATCGTGCATTAAAAAAATTTGCACTCCCTTTATTTTGAATATGTGTGCGTGTAGCATCATGCCTCTATTTTGATTTTGAGATTAGCACTTCAGTTATTAAAATGTCGTCGAAGGAAGAGAAGCAACGTTTCAAAATTTTGCACGTGCATGGCGAAAATCCGAACTACTCTCACGCCAAGTTGGCGTAATTGTTGAATGTGGCTAAATCAACTTTTACATATTAAAAGTGTTCGGTGAACGTTTGTCGACAGCCAGGAAAGCAGGATCGGGGGGGATCGAAAGCCGGACGCCACAGCGATGAGAAAAAGAGTTGCCTTTTTTTCGAGCAGAACCCCAACCCCTCCGCCCGAGATGGCGCAAAGAGCTAAAAACGAAGTGGACTGTCGACTTACAAGAAAGTGGTGACTCCAAATCCCGATGATTAACGACATGCGTCGGCCAAAGCACGATCGCGAAAGTTGTACACGACGATGCTGACGAAGCTTGATTGCGTGGTACAGGAAGATGAAACTTACGTCAAGGCAAACTTTAAACAGCTTCCTGGACAGGAATTTCATACGGCAACCGGACGGGGAAAAATGCAGAGATTTTTAAGCACATTAAACTGTCAAAGTTCGCGAAGAAATATCTGGCGTGGCAGCCAATCTGTACTTGTGGCTTGAAGAGCAACATTGCGACCAGAACCGTCAACCAGGAAATTTAAATGAGCGAGTGCCTACAAAAACGTCTACTGCCTTTCCTGAAGCGACACAATTGTTCCGTTCTATTTTGGCCGGATTTGGCATCTTGCTATCTTGGTATGCTGCCAACAACGTTCAAGTAGTGCCCAAGGACAAGAACCCTCCCAACACGCCAGAGCTCCACCCAATCGAACAATATTGGGCCATCGTCAAGCGGAACCTTAAGAAGACTCAAAAAGCTGTTGTGGGCGAGAAACAGTTCAAGGCAAACTGGCGTTCTACACATTACTGTTCGACCAAATTTTGATCGGAACACCCTTTAATTTACTATAAGAAGCTCTCTTTGATCGCCTTTTTTCTACAAATCATCAAAATCGCTATAACTCTAAATCACCATCAAGTTTCATCAACTTTTGTTCAGGTTAAATACATAAATATTCCCCATTTTTCCAGGTTGCTCGTGACCGTCTCGAGTGCGTGGTAGCCCTGCTAGCTCACGAGGCGGAAATCGACGTCGTGGACAACAGCGGGAACACTCCGTTGCACATTGCCGTGGAGAAGAAGCTCATTCCGATTGTCCAGTGTTTGGTCGTGTTCGGTGCCGATATCAACAAAACCAACAAGGACGGCAAGAGCCCCCGGCACATGGTTGGTAAGGATGATGCCGGATCGAAGGACTCCATGATCCTGTACATTCTGCATTCGGTCGGGGCGAAACGATGCCCGGAGAATGGCGGCAGCAAGTGTCCTCCCGGGTGTTCGTTTAAGGGCACCTTCAATGGAATTCCACCGGCACAACCGGAAACGTCAGAGCAGCGTGAGCACATCCAGCACGTCCTGGCCAGCACGAGTCGATCTCAGCGCAATAGCATTCCCAGTATGATTTCCAATACAATTAAATCCGTTCGGGAGGAGCGAGAGGCGATGCGGGAGATCAAAGAGGAAGTGAAGATGGTAGATGTAACTCAGGAACGCAAAGGAGCCAGCATGATGGATGCATTGTTGTCGATGTTTACCAATAAAGTGGAAGCGGCTTCTAAGACCAGTGCACCGGGATCCGCTTCGACTTCCCCGACTGGAAAGCACATTATTGATATAGGTGATGAACCTATGCTGGAGGAACCAACCGTTCATCAATCAACATCCCCACCACCAAATTCAGGAGAATGGCATGGTCGCGGACGACTGCTTTGCCTCGACGGTGGTGGCATCCGTGGTTTGGTACTGGCGCAAATGTTGCTGGAAATTGAGAGTCTCGCACAAACTCCAATGAATCATCTATTTGATTGGATCGCCGGAACAAGTACCGGAGGGATACTTGCACTGGCACTGGGGTGTGGTAAGACCATGAAACAGTGCATGTGCTTGTACCTACGCATGAAGGATCAAGCTTTCGTTGGATCTCGTCCGTATCCTAGTGATTTGCTGGAAACAGTGCTGAAAGAGCAACTGGGTGAATTCACCGTAATGTCCGACATCAAATACCCGAAGCTCATGGTCACGGGTGTGATGGCCGATCGGAAACCGGTCGATTTGCATTTGTTTAGGAACTACAAATGCGCCAGCGATATTCTAGGTATTGCAACGCCATCGAACAGTCGTAGACAGCCGCCGCCGCCACCGGAGGATCAGCTTGTGTGGAGAGCAGCCAGAGCCACGGGAGCTGCACCTTCCTACTTCAGAGCATTCGGTCGGTTTCTGGATGGCGGTTTAATAGCGAACAACCCCACCCTGGATGCGATGACCGAAATTCACGAGTACAATATGGCGCTCAAAAGCATCGGACGGGATTCGGAAGCGGTGCCTGTGAGTGTTGTTTGATCCGTACCGTTAGTTTTTCCTAATGGGTTTGGTGCTTTTCGCTTTCAGATCTCAATCGTAGTGTCACTTGGCACGGGAATGATTCCGGTGACGGAATTGAAGGAAATCGATGTCTTCCGACCGGACAGTATATGGGACACTGCGAAGCTGGCATATGGTATCTCTGCTATTGGTGAGTGATTGCTTTTTTGCTCTGTACTCAAGACACTAATGTGTCTTTCTTCTTCCCCCACAGGAAACCTCCTCGTCGACCAAGCGACGGCTTCCGATGGCCGCGTGGTGGATCGTGCCCGTGCCTGGTGCAGCATGATCGGCGTTCCGTACTACCGTTTCAATCCGCAGATGTCCGTCGACATAGCGATGGACGAAAAGATCGACGAACCACTGATCAACATGCTGTGGGAGGTGAAGGCCTACATGTACGCCAACCGACGAAAGGTCATCGAAATGATCAACGCTCTCAAGTGAGAAGGCAGGTCCGGTCATAGGTAGGTTCTCGGATGAATTGCACTTTTCTACTTATCATTCTTCCGATGGGAATCTAGAGCGGAAGGAATGTGGGATCATCACTCTCAAGTACGCATTCACACACACACACATATGTAATGAACAGGAAACCACAGTTCTCAGAGACAATACACAAAACAAATCAGCGGCCTCGTTTCGCGAAAACGACTAACTTTTTCATACAACAAAAAAATGCTTCATTTAGATTAGCGCAGTGAGGCTCAGAACTAACATATATATTGTATAACAGAAGCAGGCAGTGTGTAAACTGAAGAGAAATATTACAATTTTTACAACGCAGGATTTGAAGCTGTTGAGGTTTGAATTTTTCCAGGAGAACAGAATTCCGATTAGTTTGTAGAGACAGTACAACGATAGATTAAATTTACAGAGAAAAGGAAAGGGACACAGCGGCTTCACATTTACAATACGTCATGGTCGAACACAAACAATTAGATATATCCGTAAATGAATTGAACCTCTGAAGCTTTTGTGCACTACTCAGAGCGATTGATTGTTTGTTGCTTCGTGGAGTATGTTTTCATAATTCTTAAAAGTGAAGCGTTATATACGTTTTTGTCGTTAACTCAAAAGATAATAAAATAAAAACAATAGAATGTGTGGAACAAATTTGATTGGCAACCAGCTGCAACAAGATAAAGCTTCCCATTTACATAGGTGTGTTTGTTACATTTAATATGCAGAACGATTTGTGCAGGCAAAGTCTCCGATTTTCAAACATGAAACGAAACATAAACCACCTACCTTTTACTGATTCCTTATTTCCATCACTCCAACCAGTAGGTTAATATTTAGATTCTCTGTCTTTGTATCCAGGTATAAAAAAAAGCTATGATATCATGTTTTGATTAATGACAAATTAGACAACTATTTAGGCTATATATTCAAATTCTTTTTGCATTGCAAAGTGTTTATCGACTACTAGGTTCGAGTTCAAAATGTACAGACTATGGTTCGAATCAAAGGCTAAAACAACTGAGTTGACTATTTGACTATTTTCACTTATTACAGGATTATGTTTAAGCAAGTTAAAAAAAACGAACATCAACCTTCGAAGCTGTGGTGTCGGAAATGATCAGTTAATTATTGGATATATATCAATTACCTCCCCACCAACTGTCCTTAGAAAACCAAACTAAAGATTTCAACCAGATCCACGATAACTTATCTGAGAAATAGTGTAACCCGATCAAACAACGGCACCACCAAATCAAAACAAAAACGAGACGAAAAACGGTGTTTAAAATTACGGAAAAAGACTTGTACAATCCAGAACATATTTCAACAATGATGGAAGGATGTTATGTCAATAAACTGTTTTTTTCTTTTGGGAAAATGTACAACGTCAACTGCTTTAGTGACTGATCCGAAACACCCAATTTGACGTTGAACTAAAACGTCACATCGACTATTTGCATGATGTCCAATAATCAACTCAACTGGTAAGTCAACCAGCATTATTACGTGAAAATGTCATACAAAGAAGAACTACATCAGTTACTTCGTCCTTTCTGTAATTAATTAAGAAGATTGGCATGACCGACACTGGAAGTTTTCATTTTTATCTACCGGCATGTGGTTGGATGGATGTTAATAGCTTCCTATAAGCAACCGGAATAAGAGTTAGTCACGTGACCAGGGATGGTTTCATTAATCAACCAGTACATGCAGCGGAAAAGGTTGGATTAAGGGTGAATGCGTCAAAGACTAAGGTTGTGTTCCAATTCGCAAATTAATTAGAATTGTCACTTAAACTTAACATATGGACAATAATCGATTAAGTCTACTACTCGAGCAGACTTATTGCCGATTTATAATGGGTTTATCTTCACCCGCACTGTCGAAACTACACATGCAGCATCAATCATAGTAACCCATGATGAGTCAGCAGACCAAATTTGACAGCTCTATAAGTCGAACTCTAACCGTGATGACAAAAACAGTGAAGCAACTCCTTTCAGAAGTGTGCGCGTTCATAGAACGGCACCCCGCCGCGTTGAAAACGGACATCGTGCGCACTTTGTGGACGCCGGATACGCCCGTTCCGGCATCTACAACATCTTGGCACTATTAGACAACAATAAGAGCATCGAAAGAAAGCCCGGTTCCGGACGGCCGACGAACCTGAGCGACAAGAAGCTCCAAAGAACGGTGAAGAGGAAGACCGAGGGGAAAGTGGCTACATCGCTGTGTGCGCTTGGCCGGGAGGTTGGTTCAACAGTGAAAAGTACCTGCCGAACATGAACCTACATGTCAGGAAGCGAAAGTCGCATGCGTGTATTGTATAGCGAAGACGCAGCAGCAGCGGCTGAATAAGATAGTCAACTCGATTTTCCCGGCGAATCGCGACGTGGCGGTGGTGATGGACGACGAGACCTTTCTCACCCTGGATAGCAACGACTGGCAGGGCACTTCGTATTTTAATTCCCCCACGAAGGAAGTGAGCTCAGAGGTGAAGTTCATTTCACACACCAAGTTCTCCAAGAAGGTGCTGCTGTGGCTGACAATCAGCGAGAAGGGGATGTCAAAGCCGCTCTTCTTTCGCTCCGGACTGGTCGTGAACAGGGAAATTTATAGTACGAAATGCCTGTCGGAAGTTACGTCGTTCATCAAGTGAAATACCAGAAATACCATATGGCGAAGATGCGGTGTTCTGGCCGGATCTGGCGTCGGCGATCGTTGGAGGAGATGGAGCGGCTGAATATCGATGTGGTACCCAAGTCTGCAGACCCGCCCAACGTCCCCAGCTGCGTCAATCGAGAATGTCTGGGCCAACCTGAAGCGTAAGATCTACTCCGACGATTTTGTCGCGAAAACTGAGGAAGAATTGATAAATACCTAAAACGAAAAAGAACTCAAAAACATGCCTACACGCATGTTTTCGTCCCTGGGAGCGAATGTTCCGGTTAACTTCCGGAAGGCCGCTCCCAAGGGCGTAGAAGTTTTTGCCAGTAAGTTTAATTAATTACCTTCCAAGGAAATTTATCAAAAGCGTTTATCTGTCTTAGCATTTTTTTATCACCATCCGAAAAAAGTCCATTTTGTTTAATGCAAACATTAGACGGCAACTTAATTTTGACACACACCATATCGAATGTTTGTGGATCAATAAAATTGGGTTTTTATTTATTTTCCATCTGTCAAGTTTCAGTAAAATTAAAATTAATTCCTAAATTAGAACACAGCCTAAGTATTTGCAATTTGCAATTTATACTACAGAATGCAGAAAAAAATGCTCTAAGGCTCAAACGGTTAATGAATTGGATGGATGGAGATCTTAGTAGACACTTGAGTATCCCAAAAGAGTTTTCGTTAAATCCTTTAATATTGATAAGTGAAGAATGTATGCTTAGGAGAAACTACTTCAATCATAACTTCACAGTCCATGCAGGTACTCGTGCTGATTGGGATAAAAGAGAACCGGGTTTTCGTCCGGGCTCAACAGTCTTTTATACAGATGGTTCAAAGCAAAATAGTTTGGTAGGGGCTGGTATAACTGGTCCTGGGATAAACTTGTATGTGGCAATGGGAAAATATCACACAGTGTTTCATGCTGAAATATATGCCATACTGAAATGTCAATCTGTATGAAAAGAAATTATAAAAATGCAAACATATGCATTTGTTCAGATAGCCAAGCAGCTCTGAATTCTTTAAAGTCAAAAACATTCACATCTAAACTGGTGTGAGAATGCGCACAATTTTTACATAAATTGTCCTGTCGCAACATGGTTAACCTCTATTGGGTTCCTGGTCATTGCGGAATTGAAGGAAACGAAAAAGCTGATCAGATGGCAAAAATAGGGTCGTCCATGCAATTCATAGGGCCCGAACCATTTGTTGGTTTATCTTCTTGCGCCTTAAAAGTGGAACTAAAGAACTGGGAAGAGGAACTAAAGAACTGGGAAGATAATATGGCATAAATAAAAAGGAGGACACGCCACAATAAATCAAATCAATGGTCGCAGTGGCAGTATACTACAACAAGAAAAAAAAGTATTTGCATCAGATTGTGTACCTCGGATCATTGATGACGTCGGATCACAACGGCAGCAAAGAAATTTGGAGACGCATAATAAGAAGAGGAAATAGAAGCATGCAATCCTCGCTGCTCTAATTAGTTACGGCTCCATAAACCTAACGGTTAAAATACATTGTAGCCTTACACACTTAATTATTTTTACCGGGCTCAGCTAAAAAAAAATACCAACAGCTGAGCTCTCGGTGGTCACCTCGGCAATCAATTTCAACTACCGATTCACTCCGTACTGCATCACCTTTAGCAATATGTCAAAAAATACCGACCTGATCTTTAAAATAAACTGAACAATCCTTAAAAAAAAGCCGAACATGTCGCCACACCAATACATTTAATTACCGAGAACCTAAGTATTTTATTTTAACCGCTTGTTTGTAATTTGCAAATCCGCAAAATTAGTGCGGAATATCTGTAAAATCAGCTTCTGAACAACATTGTAATTTAAACCTCCATTTTTGCGGCGATAATAAAAAATACCTTCACAGGCTAGACACTTGTTCTGAGTTCAGTTTTTATTCGCTTCGATAAATTAAATTAAATAAAAAGAAATTTTCAAATTACCCGTTTGAAACTATTCAGTGGATCGATCGGAAAAACTGGGTTTTTCTTGAATGCTCACTCTTTGATTGTCACGAGACGGATTCCTTAATCGGATTTTGGCCAACGTTCGAAGGAAATCTAGAAACATACGTAGTCAATGATGTGAAGAAATTCGAATGATTAAATCGACTTACCATTGCGTATATTTGGAAGAAAATCATCATACTCTGCCCGAATCTTCGGTTATATAACACAAAGAGTGCAGACAATGCCGTTACTAATTCGAGTTTAAAGTTACTTCCATTTCACAATGTCTATAACTTTACTCACCGAAGTACGCGTTTGTCTGAAGTGTTCACTCAATAACTGGACTTTTTAAAAATGGCGTCATTTGGAACGTTAAATAAGCAAGAAACTGAGAGTTTGGTATACATATTGACGATAGCTCGGTAAAGCTACATTTTGTTTGCTGAATGTTCGCTTCACAGAATTACTGATATTACAAAAAATACCGAGTTTTTTTCTGATACCAGGTACTCGGTTATATTTATTACCGACATCTGTATATTATAATGTTTTACAGAAGAATCAGTAATAAATATTACAGAAATCAGCAAAAAACCGTTGTCTCAGTATAAATTCATTTTCACAGAGAAAAATCAGCAAAAAATATTACTGAGCTGAAATTATGGATTTAAGTGTGTAGTAACTGAAAATATATGAAATGTCAGTTCAAAAAAAAAATGTCTGTCTATCTGTATGTCTGTCTGTCTGTCTGTCTGTCTGTCCGACCCTTATATACGTGAAAATTTGTATCTAGGGTTTTTGGGGGCGGAAAATATTCTTAAGATGGTGCGAGATGGGAGTTTGTATGGGAGGGGATACAAATGAAACACAAATTTCTGCGTTACTCGCGATGGCACCAAATTTTGCATGTAGGGGTTTTGAAGGCAAGAATGTTTCTATGGTGGTTCAAAACCCTTTCATACAAATGAAACAGCAGTTTCTGCATTATTCGAGAACTAATAAAATTTGGCATGTGGGGGTTTTTGGAGGCAAGAAATGTTTCTATGATGGTTTGCAATCCCTCCCGCTTCTAGAAGGGCGGCTCTCGTGCAAATGAAACGCAAATTTCAAACAGATTTGGCATGTGGGGGTTTTTGGAAACAGGATTTTTTTTAATTTTTTGGTGATTCAAGACCCTTCTCCCTTTTGAAAGGGGGGCTCTTGTTCGGATTTTATTCAGAAAAAACTTCTTCACAGCAGCCTTTTACGATTAGCAGCTTGAAGCTGAAATGAAGTAACTTTAATTAGCAGCATAGTATTGGCGCAGAGTATAGGTTATATTTAGGGATCTTACAATTTTAGTTTCTCCTCTTCCTCTTGCTGGCAATTGGCGCAGTAAATAATAAGACTTCCAATTAATTACAAAATATTGTTTAAGATTAATATGTGTATGGTTTTGGTAAATTAATTCAGTATTAACCTAGCTTCAATATTTCAACTAACCAATTTCAACGTGGTTGCCGTCAGTTGTGTCTAATATTAACCAATATTGACAGTTCCCTAAATCGTCATTATTTTATTAAATTCAGTTATCGTCCAAATATAAGTTTTCGTGTAATAATAATGACTTACTCACTCCTGATAGTTAAGAAATAGTTCACTACTTACATTTCAAACTTATGACAACTTTAGATTTAAGAATAGTTGTAGAAATTAGTTATACAAATCAAGAGCAGAAAAACGAATTGTACCACTCGTGACTTGCCTTTTTCTATTCACTTCCATGACGTTGTCAGCTTGACAGACATCACAACCTAAGGTTAAAAAAAGTGGTGTTGTACGCAACAGCTCTCATACAAATGAATCAAAGATGTCTGCATAAGCTAGATAATAGATAAGACGGAATTATAAAGTTCACCGATTAAAAAAACTACTGGAGGATTTTCAGAAGTACTTTTTGGCTGAATTACCACTGATCTGGCAACAGTAGTGTGCATCTTTCCAAAATTGTTAAGAACCAGACCAACCCTAGGACCCGGGAAACTGAAACGTTTGTCAAAACTTTCGAAGTTCAAAGCAATTCAACCAATCGCGATTCGTTGATGGCTTTTGTTTGGTCAGACACTTAGAGGTTTATTACGAATGTCAAAGTGACGTTTGTTCTTGGGTGAAGTGAAAAGTCACCTGCAGTGACGTGACTCTCCAATTGATTTACCCAGAAGAGTCACGTCACTGTGGTGCGTTTTCTCTCACCTATAGTGACAAACGTGACTTCGACTCTGAAATAACCTCTTATTGATGATCATGTCAAATGACATCGAGAGAAAAGTACCAAACGGTCTTCCAATTCGCCATAAGCTGCCTAAGAGTAACTGATTCCTCTCTCGGTTGTTTAATCGCGTTAGATGGACCCACACTGAAGCATTCCTGCGTGATATGTAAATAAGTAAACAGTTCGATTTGCCCTTGGTTCATCCATACTCCACTGGAGCGCTTGCTCAACTCTTTGAACAGCACTCGACACTGAAGAAGTCTGTTAGCCGCAGACGAAAACTTTTGATGATGTTGTTGTAATAGTACCATCTATTGTAGCAAGGTAACTTTCCATAGCAGTGGAATACTCTGAAAAACGATTTGATCAGGATTCCATTGTTTTTATTTTTGACCTTACTTGTTTATTTGTGAGGCTCAAGTGCCATATCCCAAGTAACAAATTCATTTTAAGGTACACTTGAAGAAGCTTTCGAGACTCATTGATAAAACCACGCATAAAACTGAGATATTCTACATACATCGATAAACAGTCATAAAACCTCATAAGTTCCAGAAGGCCCATACTGCAGGAGGTCCCAAGACTATTTCCTCTGGTTCGTTTAAACTTGATGGTTGTATTTTACATCCTTGTAATGACATTTAAGACATGCTCACAATCATGATAAACTACCACAAGTTTTGATAGTTTGGATTTTCCTCTTTAAGAGCACTTCTACTCCATCACAAATATGTTCAGAAGATTCATTTTGCAGTTCGTTCTGGCTGAATGGGACTTTTTTGCTATAGTGTGAGTAAACTTACTAAGAAAAAAAGATATGCATATGATATTTCTTTTCAAAAGTGGTCGTATATAAATACATTGTAAAGTTGACCATAAATGCATCTGTTTTTTGCATGCAATTGATAAATTTTTCATGCGACATTCAGTTTATTGGTGTTTTATAACATAAATGTTCGAAAATTTTAATACGCTACTGAATTATTGCTAGAACATTGACTTATTTAAAAAATAAAAAATAGTTTAAAATACAACAAGTAGGTGAAAAGGCTGATAAATTGTAAGATCTTGAATTAATTGTGTTTATAATCCATTTTAAGTTTCATTTTTTTTTTTTCAATACATTTCAAAATGTATTTTAAACAGCATTGTTTGTTTAGCGACATTGAGAAAAATGGTGATGACAGCATACTTATGTAATTACTGCCATTCAGAGGAATCAGATGCTACGCTGCCGCCATTTTTCATTAATTTTATCTACAACTTTACCATAAAACGCACAATAAAACTTATACTATACAATTCTTGAGGAGTTTTGCGATAGATCATCAAGTTATCTTGTTTGTCTATTCTTGAAAAAGATGAAGCTTGAATAAACTTGTTTGAATTGCTTCAAGGTAAACAAGTCTTTTGTAAGATAGCCATAAAATCGTATTGAAGAAGGCACATCATAAACAAAGAAAATCTGAACGTTCAAATCAAAAGTGCCTCATAATAATTGTTGTTCTTAGTCATAATTACAGCTTATAATTTATTGTTTTTAATCATCAGCGTAAGTCGATAAAAAACAACAAAAACTCTAACTTGAATATGCTAACAATGGTTTGGAAGAATGAACAGATAATAATATTGCGGTGGCTGAAACATTAGCGAGCAAAAAATGATTTTCTCTGATCTATAAGCTCAACCTAACGTCCGCTGTGTAGTGGATCATGACGCAATTTCAGCGCACTACTTCCGACTTTAGATTTAACGTGTAGATCGCGGAAAAATCGATTTTCGCTCAGATGATATATCATATTTTTACTTGCAACAGTATAAATATTGTGTACCTATTGAACTGAACCGCATCAGGAGGAATATTCGTGTGGCAACATACTTTACTATCGTAGTGTACGTTAAACTCACGTCGAAAGTACCAGCTGTATTTCGTTTCGTAATCAATTATCATGTAGTTATATTCTCGGTTTCAACTGGCGACACATTGCACCATTTAATTTGATTCGTTACAAAAATAGGACGCCTAACGCAGACCTTCTGATAAGTTAGTCTGTGGGCTGCGAATCAGTGGAATCTACGCAAAGTCAAAAAAAAAAATTGTCGTTGGTGGCTGAGATGAAGAAGTATTAAATATATTGGATAGGTTTTTATTGAATTCCACTTGAACGATCCACTATTTTATAATGTCTTTCACCTATGGGCGTCCATTGTCTGGTTTATTTTTTATGTGTAATGTTCTTACAAGAGTATGTGCTCTTATTCGAAATCAATGGTTCTAAGAGCGTTTTATGGCAGCATTTCAAGATACATTCATCTTACAAGAAGAATGTCATTGACTTTTCAAAGCTTTTATCAGGTTTCTGAAAGTTGCGAAACAGATGTCTTGAAGGGAATCAAGTATCTTATAAAATTACTTATAAGAGTGAATAACACTTATAAATGGTTAGTTTTATGGTGGTTTCTTCAAGTGTTCTTTAATCTTTTAAGAACTGTAAATCAATTCAAAACATCGTCTTGGAAAATGCCCGATAAAACCAGATGATCTCCATATGGCATGATGAAACTACAATAAAACATGAATAAAAACAATTTGCATTTGAATTGTTCACTTGGGTATAGTTACTAACGCGAGCCGAGTTATTTTTTTCAATTTTACAACGGTAGGGATTACAATGATTGGCTAGGAATGGGAAGTAGGAATCTTAACGTTGGCTTCAACAGAAGATTAGCGATGCGATATTGTTGCTGTTGGTCTGCTGTAGATGTTGCGTTGCGTTAAGCTGTAACGATACAACAAAGCGGTATTACGAGAGGGACGAGGTGGACATGTTAAAACGACAGCTAAAAGTGGATCAAATGAATACATCTATTTGGTTCAAGAACTTGTAAGTTAGCCCCATATAGTCCTAGTCCAGCTTACCCGCACATCTTAATATCTTCCTTCTCTGGTTTCTCTCGGGCCCGTAGGGATGCGCAAAAATCAGCTCTGGCAAATTCGAAATCGTGGCTATACCAGACAAAGTGGTTGATTTCCTGATAACCTGCCCTATTCGATAGAAATGAGAGCCTAACGAGTAGTGATGTGGACACTAAATCGCCGGCTAATGTCCGCAACCCTCTGGACCACGATTTTTCCGATACCTGTTGGAGAATGGAATGTAAACATCTGCACAAATCCCCTGCATTCCATTTTTGTTGCCAGCTGATCAAGGCCTGTTGACGGAAATTAGCAAAAAAATCGTTGAAAGCGATTTGTCGATCATCATCATCTGCGGGCGGTGGCTACACAAATCTTAATATAAAAATTCCCGCATTTTTCCTGCAGCATTTTCCTGACTGTTAAGATGAGTTGATACGAATTATCAGGCCTAATCTCTGAGCTCCGAAACTGGCTCCGATTAAATTTACCACCAGACGCTTGCCATTTGTTTGACCATATACGCCTTCCTGCGCGACAGGATGAACCGTTTTAACGATATTTCTGTCAAATTTGGTAAGTCTTCTTCTTGGTTCTAGCCATAAATTTGTCCAAACCATTTCTCTTTCTCTGGAATCCGACCAGCAACGTCAGACGGCGATATGGGCACGGCCTGCCCAGATTCTTACTTTGCACCGCACCCTTGCCAGCGCTGTTACGCGACTTCGAACACATTTGCTACCACATGAAAGATGGCCTCACCTGTTACAGCCGTGTAGCACGGATCTTCTAAGGGCATCTTCCAACGGTGGATCAAATCGTGGTTTGGATTTATTCGTTTAGACCAGCACTGCCTAAACATTGCTGCATCGCTGGTGTTTGTACATTTTGTTTTGTACCGCGCCTACTTTCAGGAGTTTCGTACCTGAACGCCTCTTTAAAAATTTAGATTTAATGAACTTCGGAATGTCTATGAAGATTGGGTGGAAATATCTATAATGAACATGCCAGAAGTTGATTCAACTTTCCGGCAGTTGAATAAAATAATTGGAAGTTTCCAGATGATCGTGAAGTTTGGTTTACGCTGTCTTGCGAAGAGTAGAAATGGTAGAAACTTTAGAAAAGTTCATTGAATTGCCGAAAAAATTATAACGTTTCTGGGACTTCTGAACTTCCAAGAAAGTTAGCTGATCGTCCATGGAATAGAGACAACTTTCTGGAAATGACGGGGAACTTAGAGAAATCAGATTTGGCTTCCACAGGAGTCGTTCAACTTCACAGCAGTTTCATCTTCTGTTGATAAAAAGCATATTTAAATAACTTACGAGAAATTGAAAAAAAAAATCTTGGAAGCCGTGGAATTTCTGTGGAATAGTTAGCATTACCGAGATGTTGTTATACCGTACAAGAACTTTTTATGATCTCCAAGATTGTGAATAAGTGGAAATTCTTTGAAATTGATTAAAAGTAATTGGTTTCTTTATTCTCGTTTTGGTTGAGTTCGAAAAACTATCGAGTAGTAAGAAGTTTGAGTTCTTCTTAAAACTTAAATACCCTGAACTTTTGGGATGTTTTCGGAACGATTGAAAAAAATTCTCGAGTACCTGGAAAGATCCATGAAGTTCTAGGAAGCCCCAAACTTATGGAAAAATCCTTTTGAATGTTTCCTAAACTTCTCTAGGAAAATCGCAAACTCTTGAAAAGCTTCATGAATTTCTTTGACTGATCTTTATTGGAAGTTTTCTAATTTTCTGGAAATTTCCTTGAATTTTTGTGAAGTTGCTGACGCAAATCAACTATAAAGATGTTAAAATAGACCACCGCTGAAGATGCTCTAAGCGATACGTTTTGAACAGGCTGAACAATGAGATCGGTGGACCGGAGTAAATGACAAAACGCTACCTCGGATCATTTGAAAAAGGTGTGCGTATGGTTCCTTTGCATATGATAAAATTTGATGACTTTTGAAATTCCCGCCTTTTCCCGCATATTTCCCGATGATTTTGGATTCCCGCATTTTCCCGCCTTTCTTTGATTTTTCCGAGTATGTGGCCACCTGCGCTCGTTATATGCCCACCTTGGCAAGTGAGTCCGCTTTCTCATTACCCGGAAAAGAGCAATAAGAAGGAACCCAAACCAAGGTGATGGTGTATGCATTGTTTGATAGGGCACTCAAAAAAGATCGTATTCCGCTAACGAAATACGGTGAGTGCTTTGCTGGCCTCGTTGAACGAATAGCCTGAAGTGAGCTGAGACTATCCATAAAAATGGAAAATTGATCAGAGGGAAGAGAGGCAATTCGTTCTAATGCATAGTGTATAGCCGCCAATTCTGCGACGTACACGGAGCAAGGATTCGAAAGTTTGAAGGAGGCGTTATGAATTTCGTTAAAAACACCAAATCCAGTGGAATCATTGGTTTTTGAGCCGTCGGTGTAAAACATTCTGTCACATCTGATATGGGCAAACTTACTAGCAAAAATTGATGGAATGTACTTCGAACAGAGTGGATCTGGTATTCCACGAGCTTCATGCTTCATGGTCAGATCAAAAACTACAGTAGAACTAGAGAAGTCTTGGGAATAACTAGGGAAACGACTAGGAACATTCGAAGAAGGGCTCACCGAGACAAACTGTCTAGGGTATCCTGCAACGGTCCCTGCAGGTTGTTCGCCCCTGATCCTACAATTGAAACAACGACGTGATTCGCAAACTTTCTTAGCGTGCAATTTTCCATGAGGCAGCTATCGATGTTCTGACATAAAGATTATAAAAAAGGGCACAGAACAGAATCGAGCCCTCGTTTGACAGAAAAATCCCAATAGATGGGATCCAAAACGTTTGACGTGGATCGTATTTCCATCGAATACCCACGAGTGTCAACGCTTGTAAATTTCCTCTCATGGCCATGTGAATAAGGCCGCTGTATTGACACCACACTCTGTACACAAAAACATAATAGGACGAGTAAGAGGTAGATGAATAAACTAAGGTATCGTAAACTTACCATGGAATACCGCAAACGATGCCGCCGGCATTTCGAGATCTTCGACCAGTTGCTTCTTTATTATCCTTTTGCGTGACTCTGATAGGACGGCCTAGGAGAGAATCATGTCGTCCGGAGCGAAAATGTCCGCTTAATTGAGGGAAACTTCTTCTTTTATTGCTTGGCATTTCCACGTTGAAAGATTTTCGAATGTTACTTGATACAGTTATTTAAAGAGCTTCCAATAGTGGAACACCTATTGAACGCTCTTATTAAATAACTTGTGTTTGCATTTATGCCAGCTGAGGATTTTATATGATCGAGCAAGACACACCCAACAGCGTTAAAAATTACAAGATATAGACTTCTTATGTACTTCTTTCAGATCAACAACTTTACAAGTGACCCGCTATGATAACACCATTTATCCTCATACGACTTATATTCTCTTATCGGCAGATCAAGTTGATTGGTTCATCGCCAAAGGGCTTTCTTTCCTCATATATGAACAGATTAGACTTTTCGAACTAGTAGCAAAACATACTTATAAAAGTTACCTAGTTGAAATTCACAAAATGGCTAACATAAAATGAAAATGCGCGAACGAATACTTACTGCTAGATGACCCAACTATCTTCAAAGCTAGTCTTCCAACACACACAGGATATTAATACCGCTCTTCCCGAGGTTGATTCCCTCGACCAATCCTTCCTGGTGATTCTTCATGTAAATTAGGAACTGAATAATGACGTAGAATAGATTGTTCCGATCCTGAAATACAATGTTAATAACCACAATAAAAAGAATCTATCCAATCAAGCAACAGACAGCAATCTTACATGAGCGCAATTATGAATCTTATCGTCCGATACGAAGTTGAACTTTGGCTTAATCGGATTCGAACAAAGAATAGCACATTTGGCTTTGTTTTTGGTGCTGACCTCGGCTAACGTTTCCTTCGGACTCTTCTTGTCGGAAATAACGACGTATCGATTGTAGAATGGACGACCGCCGGGTTGAGGAAGCGGTCGGAGCTGACTGTCAATGTAGGTGCAGAATAGGTGGAAGATGATCTAGGATCGGTGGGATTCTGGTTAGAATTAAGCAAAACAAAAAAAATCCACAGATATGCTTACGGCTGAATCCGTCGGTAGATGTTCGTCCCAGCTGACTCCTTGTAAGTCGAACCCGAGTTCCAACGGTAATCAGCGATGCAACTACTCTTGGAGAGATCCTTAATTCGCTGAACCAAATACTCCTGGTTAGTGGACATCTCCAGGAATGGAATTAAGAGCGGAAAGCTTTGGAATATACAGAGTCACCAACTGCTGATTTTCTGCCGTTTTCTTCAACCTTTCCAGGCCGACACTGCTCTAGTTGGATGTCTGAGAAGCCCCGCGCCTTGAACGAATTATCGATGCTGTTCATTTCTGCCACAATCCGTTGCAAAATGGTCATCGAAATCCACTATTGCAAAGAAACCTTATTTGTAAACCTCTTATTTCAACCAATCAGAAAATTGTCTTACCATTCTGAGTTTAGCAACATAGTTCGATAACTGCACCGACGAAACCTTCTTGAGGACTTCCGAGCTGACATCTGCATCGATTGGATTGTACGGCCCACTCTCATGTTCTTTCATAGTCTGTTTACTCGGCGGGGCCGAAGGTGAAAGCTGATACAGGGATGATTTCAGCAAATTAGACATATCATCAAGCTTGTAACTATTCCAAAACGAATTCAAACTGCCTCCAGACGTATTCATCCGCTCCAAGAAGGCGCTGTTGTTCTTCTCTTCGTATGAGATTTCCCTGGAATGTCGACAAAAACAAAATGCTTTGAAAACCCCTTTCAAATCCCGTCTGAACTGAATTTACCTCAAATAACTCTGCAGTCCCTTCTCATCAACGATAAAGTCGCTCTTGTTGGCCAGCTTGCGGATCGAAGGCGAAAATGCACCGGAATTGTTGGCACTTGTATTGAACGAACCTTCGAACGACTGATGTTGTATGGTACTAACATGTGGCGAACCTTGCTGCATAGGACTACCTCGGTTGAAAATCCAGCCCGGAGACGGCGCAGACAATGTACTTTCGTTGAACGAATGAAGACTTACTGAAGTCACATTAGCAGGATTCACATCGGCAGTTGTTGGCTTTTTCGTTGCTGACGTCGTCGTTATGAAGGAATTATCGTCATTGTCGAATTTAAGCAGCTTCCGTTGCTGTTCCGTCCCCTTCAGGGCTTCTTTACTGAAGAGGTAGTAGAAGTATCGACCAAAGTAGTAGAGTACACTTCCGGTGAGTATCGCTGCCGCCGCATACTCCAAGTAGTACCAGTGGGAGAAGGAATATGGACACTTGTTGGAGATATCAAACAACAAGATGGACAGTAGTGCCATGTTGATCGATCCCCACTTAAGGCATTCGCGGGAACGGCGATTGGTCAGATAGAGATCGAGCGTTCGGTCCACCAAGGGACTCCGCTGGGTGGGTGAATTTGGACTGCTGAAAAGCCGATCATAGAGAATTTAATACCACAAAAGTAAAATTTCAACTTACCTCGTCGACATGCTGATCGATTTATACGTGGTTGATCACGGAAGTTAAGTAATTGTGGAACACCTACAAGGCAAAAACGGGTCAAATGAATGTGGCTACCGGAATCGTTAATCAGGCAGAGACGAGAGTCTTGCTTTGTTTTGATGCGTGAGGACTATCTGTTTGACAGATCTCTCTGGCGCTTCTTTAAACTCGCCGGCTTTCACGCAAGTTAAATGGTCTTCTACGTTGTGGATCACATTTTTAGATTGTTTTCGCGGCGACTTGAGTGAAAGCACTTAGTTGCATGCAAAGTTTAGCCATGTGCGAGAATCAAAGTCCTCACAGTTGGATCAATTTAGATTTCGAAGGACAAAATTGGTCTAATATTGAGTACTGAGTTTGCGAAGATTTGACTGTTTTTATAAACGCCCTCAAATCGAACCACCTGAAAAAATCGAAATCTGATAAGGGAAGGTCCATTAATTATGTCACGTGGTAGGGGGGAGAAGGTGGTTTAGGAAAACGTGACGATCCATACAAAAAAATGGAAGGTCCATAACAGAAACGTGACAAGGGGAGGGGTGGAGGGTGGTGGGTATAAAAAGTGGCTTTTTTGCGTGACGTAATTAATGGACGTTCCCTAACGTTTGCAGTTTTATCATATGAATTAAGGTTCAAAACTCTTGATTCACCGTTTTAGCATTGTTTGTGGTTTTTGGTTACGATACTCACCAAGCACGATAGCTACCAAAATATAATTGAATCATAAAATAATCCTTTCTTTATTTTTTGTTTCTCATAAAATAATCCGGTGAAAGATGAGCTGTATTCTCAAGCGCCTGAAGACATCTGGCCTCAGGATTCCGAAATAAAAGCGGCAAGGTTTTTAAGAGTAGAAGTTTGACAGGTGTGATTTAGACTCTCGCGTTCAGTAAAAATTACTGAATTCCAGTGATTTTCACATTTTGCGTCAGTATTTATTTGGTGTGTAACTGAAGACGGTAAGCCTGCAATTCGAAAAAGCCAACATTGTTGGAAAATAAAATATAACTTTAAATTTATTTTACAAACACGCAGCTTTCGTGTGGATAGGCCAAAATTCAGTCAACAGAGATTTTCCACTAATTGATATCAATAATTCATCGAATATGTACAAACTACTCGACAAACTGGTGCGATGGTTAGCCACATACCAGGCTCGAACTAAAAACGTTACGATTATCAGCCCCGCCTTTTTATCACTCACCCGTTGTGATATGATTAGTTGAGAAGTCTGAATTCATGTAAGAGAAGGTCCATTATTTATGTCACGCAGTAAGGGGGGAAAACGTGACAATCCATACAAAAAATTGCCAAAAAAAAAGATACCAACTATTCATTGCCCGATGTGAACATAAGAATTGTAAACTTAACAGAGTACCGATAGCTGCTGATTGACTGAAACATATTGAATAAAGACTGTTCAGGGTATGCTTTATTGTTCGGGACATAAACCACTGCGACCAGTAATTTGATCTATTGTAGTATATCCCGTATCCTTTGTTTAGTGCATGTCGAGTAACTTTATCATTATTGGGAAATGATGAATCATTCGGTGTTGTTACAGTTGTCACTGTTTGTTTTGTTGGAAATGAATCAAGTTTTAATTAAAGTTTCCGCTATTAGAACCATGTGAGTGACAGCACTCTTCAAAGCCACGCCCCTTTATCAGCCAAAACCGGATTCATTGCAAACAAAGCAAACAATGATTCCGATACTGACCATGCATCAGAACTCTAGTCATAACCAATTCAAACTATAGAACATCAAATAGAAAATGAGAAGTCACATAAATGAAGACTAACCATGTTTTTTTTATGCCAAGCTTATCCTCGGTGATGCAATCCGAGTATTGACAGTTTTCACAAGAAATAAATTGTAATAAGAACTAAGATATGTTCCTTTGACTACAAAAACAAATATGTTCCCTAGTTTGAATTAATTCAGACTAAAGTTCTGTGGTAGATCTGATACCCCGTAACGCACCACGAAACGTGTTCTTCCTTCTCTCGCTCGCAACATGAGCCAATCGCAAGGCCAATCGTCACATCTATCGGTAGGTTAATTGCTCGATTCCAGTAGTGAAACTCTGAAAAAAACCTTGAACTTGCAATCTGTAAGCATTCATGCCTAATCCAGAATTAACCCAGATACATAGTATAAATAAAATAAATTTAGAACGCAACCTGTAAATTCCAAATATATTTTTTTAAATAACTTGTTCTTATATCCGAAATTTGTACGTTTATTCTTATCGTTGATATGCTCGAAATATTTAAAAAATGATTTCTATTTCAAATATATTTGAAATAATTCAAGTGTATGTTTGCGGCCAAAATAAATTTAGTCTATGTTTGGATTTACCTGAAATATGTTTGTTCTGATGGTATTTTTTTCTGTGTGTTGTTCTTCGGCTGAAAAACAAACGAACATGTTTGCTATCTATTCTACTATTAATTTATCCAGCTTTAACTCAAAACCATGTTTTCCCACAACTCAGCTAGATTCTTTCATCCAACCATTGTCCTTGGGTGCTCGGGAGAAGTGCGCTATGAGCATTTTTTTTTTTTATTACACTGAATTTATTCAATACGAGTTCCGATTAGAATCAAACACTTATGCAAACACTTGAAAAATGTCCTATCCACTATTAACCGCTTTTTAAACTAGGAAAGCCCGCTTTCTCATTTAGAAATTTACAATTTATGTTCTCAAAATCCTTGAAGCGACTCGCCTTAGTTCACAGCTTCTTGTTGTTTTCCCTGGTTGTTGTTTTGTCTGGTTACCAGAAACAGCAAAAATTAAAATTTGGACTTTCAACACATCGGCACCTTCGGCACCTTACAGGAACACGCAACGCTTGTAGGCACACTAAAAAAAAATAGCACAGGAGAAAAGTGCGCTAAGCGAATCACCCCTTGCCCTTCACCCTTACTGCGTGACATAATTAATGGACCTTCCCCAAGTTGCAATAATGATAAAAGAGGGCTCTAAGACTCTGCGTTTGGCAATATTCAAAATAATCATTTTATTTTTTTTATACGAATTCATTTATTTCTACAGGCTCAATCGAATCAACTTTACAGAGCCAAGTTTTCATGTTTATATACATCAGTTATCTTAGAACTAAGGTTAAGGGGATAGAACCGATTACTCGCGGTCGTCTCGAGGTTAATAGGAATAACAATTTTAAGGATGGGAATATTGGGGTGGAAATTTTGAACAAAGCATAAGGAACAATGGTTTTTTTTATATCTAGAACTTCAAATTACAATTTTTTAATTGAACGTTTTTAATTAAAAAAAAAAGAATAACTCACTCACACACACAATCACACTCACATACACACAACCACACTCACACACTGGCGCACACATTCCTCACAAATTTAACCTAAACAAGTAAGTTAATCAAACTACAATCTAAGGCTAATGTTAGTCAAAAACACATAAATGAGTTTCATAAACTCCAGATCGCGCGCAGCCAAAATGTCTCGAATCGGTACATTGGGTTGTCTAAAAATAATCATTTTGGTTGAATTGAAAATGCCCTGTTGATGTTTGATAATCACTTGCGATTTTAACCAGCTTTGAAAACTTAAACTCTAATGAGTATCAAGAAATTAGACGTCATAGAAGCATAATGATTTGACTTGTT
Organism: Aedes japonicus; assembly: GCA_034211315.2. Classification (NCBI taxonomy): domain Eukaryota; kingdom Metazoa; phylum Arthropoda; class Insecta; order Diptera; family Culicidae; genus Aedes; species Aedes japonicus. The sequence goes on from JASCZW010005355.1 coordinate 55,909, forward strand.
CATCGCCCTTGATTTTTGTACCTGAGATTTTCAAAACATATTAAATTCATCTACACTGACTCGAAATGCTTTTCATTGCGTATGATAATAAATCATTCCACCGAATGAATTAATCTCACTTTTTTAACAGTTCAGGGAGCTTGTTTACAAGATGTCAAATTTGAACCGCTCAAACGAAATTGGCTCAATAATTGACTTTTTTTCTAATTCTGTACGATAAGGTTCAGGAAATAATGTAAAAATAAGCACTGACATTTTCCGGCAATTTTACTTCAATCCTTATAAATTTAGTGCACGAAATCTCGAAAGTTCACGTAAACAAGCCTCCTGAACTGTCAAAACTGCATTGATGACGCCATCGTACAATGATCTATAAGTGATAAAAAACAGACTCTGGCTCATAAATATAAAAAGGTATATGCCGCAGAAATAAACTAATAATAATAACAGTATGTATGTAGTATTCAAATATAAAGCTTAATATGATGAATAATTCACATCATTGGAATAACTTTAAATTGAATTCCTCCTTTATTAGCGACTTGTTGCGTGTCATAAATACAACAGCATTTTTCCAGTTTACTCAATGGCTAACCTCAACCACAGAGAACAGACATCCAAACTGGAGTGCCCACTGTGTGTAAATTTTTGTAACTGCCATTTTAAAATTACAGCTCGTTTCCGTTAGTTTTGGTGATTCGTACCCCAATCGTGCCCACCTTGAGATTTAATAGCCTGTCAATTTTAGTTTGGTGAAAACTAGATTAGGCGGCGTTGCTTTTCCAACGGTTTGCTTTTAAAAGTTTACACAGTAAATTGGGGAAAAAATGTTCGAGCCTGGATGTCTGTTCTCTGTGCCTCAACTAAGAGAACACAATGTTGAGTACTTTTAAACTCAATTTTGAATTTTTCTTTCTTATCGTGATGACTTGATCATGATAACCCGAGCAGAAATAAATATCTAAATTATATCATCAACTCTTAAGAGTAATGCCTTGTTAAGACCACAGAGTTATAACAAGTTTAATACACTGGCTAGACTGAGCAGTTATAACATGTTATTAGCCTTCTTGATAACGAATTTCTCGTTGAAATTATTTGACAACCGTTATACATGTTCTAACTCTGTAGTCTGAACAAGACATTATATATATTTGGATAAAATCCTTTTTCATGGTTGCAGCTGATATGAAGATACAGTTTTCTGAAAACTTCAAACTTACGGTTTAGAACATACATTTCAAGTGTAGTTTGAAGATATTTCTACGAATTTTCAGGGAGCATTTCACACGCAAAGAAATCACTCTGCTTTGAATCAACAAAATATTTTGTTGGTATTCAAAACAAAGTTTCTATTTGTTTCAATTCATGAAAAAGTTTCAAATCAATTCAAAATTTCATTCAAATTAAACCAATAAAATTATTTAAAGTAATCACAGTTGTGTGGTTCAGAACAATCACATTTGTTTTTAAACTCAAATTATTAATTTATTGCTTGAACAAAGTATTTTGTCACCCTAAGAAATCACTCTGCTTTGAATCAACAAAATATTTTGTTGGTATTCAATGCAAGCTTTCTGTTTGTTTCAATTCATAAAAAAGTTCCAAATTAATTAAAAACTTCATTCAAGTCAAACCAGTAAAATTAGTCAAAGTAATCACTGCTGTGTGATATTAATTTAAATAATGTTTGATTTATAACAACCACATTAATCGTTTAACTCAAATGTTTAATTTATTGTTTGAACAAAATATTTTTTCACAGTAAGAAATCACTCTGTTTTGAATCAACAAAATGATTTGTTGCTTTGTGTAGAATTTTGAAAGATTATGAGAAAGATTGCTTGGTAAATGGTTGGATAATGCGTACTTACCTGCACCTACACTTACCTGCTTGTATAAAAAAGAGAACACTGTAATCCTTAAGGTTTGCAAGTAAGTTCGATAGCAAACCTATGGAAGAACTGTCAAAAACACACAAACGCGAACGCAACGTATCCATTGTGGGTATACCCTTAAAGCTTATAAGCTTTAAGCCTTTTGTTCAGAAACTTCTATCCCTACTTCTTCGTGGTGCCAACGAGTAACCCTACACTCAGCGAAATAAACTTCCGATATTTATTAGATTGCATTATGATTATTTGCCATAAGAAATCAGTATGTTTGCGTTATGAAATTAAACAATGTTGAAAAAAAAATATATGGAGCAACCTAGATTCGAACCTAGCATATTGAGGTTATGGGTTTAGTGACTTGACCACTAGTATACAAGGTGGTGTGAAAATAACCTACTTGACCGTCAAAATGCGATGCTACTGCATGAAAAGGTTATAGTGCCTTGTAGTACGTTCATATTTAGGCATACACTCAGTAGCAAAAAAAAGCCGAGCAAAATTTTGCTTCCAAAATACGCGTTGTTCAACCTTCTGTAACTTTGTCAATTATCAATATATTTGGCTTAAATTTTGACAACACTATAACTAATCTATACACCTTATGCGACCAAAAATTTATGTTGATAAAGTTTATAAATTTGAAGTTATCATAACATATGTGAAAAAAGTCAATTTTGACATACCAATTTCAAAAATCCGTATTTGTGTGAAAAATTTAGGTAGGATATTAAAAATTTCTTCATGACTTAAAACAATACAGAGATTATTGTGGACAAAATTTGAACTGTTTTCATTAAGTGGTTTGGACTACAGCTGGCGTCAAAGTTGACGCTCTAACATGAGTATTTCTCGCTTTCACCCGATATTTACCATGCTGAACTATCGGTGCAGAAACAAAGCTGAGGTGAATTCATCTTATTAATTCGGCCCAAACCTGTATGATGACAAACCCTAATGGGTGGACTAAAAGTTCGAAAATTTTATGCAAATACCGAATAACTATGTTTCGTCTTCACTAATTGTTAAAACACATCCCATGAATCAGAAATAAACAACTATGACGGAAATATAATTTATGTTTTATTCATGTTTTGAGGTGTCCTGATTATTGCGGATACAGACCTTTGGGTCTCGGGGTGCTTAAGCCGTTCCCTACCCTATGTCAAAACAAAAATGTTTAATTCCAACCAGTGTATATGCGTTACCATACACAGTTTGAAAGAAACATTGAATTTTCTGTGTTATCTAATGCACATACAGGGAATGCTAGATTTGTCATAAATTCATCGGATCATTCATGTAAACTTTACCCAGATTCCAGTTTTGTCTGATGAATGAGAGAGGATATTCATTAGGGGGTGGTTGGAAGTGGCAATGTACATGTACGTCGGATAAAGACCGAGATAGGGACGGAATTAAAAATTAATCCGCATTGAAACTTACCGCCACTATGAATTTCACAATAAAACTCACGCAGTGTAAATAATGTGGATGTTTCTCACAACATTTGAATAAAATTAACCTAATGAGTAAAATGGTACAGTATTATAAAAGTGATGCAATTACATCGTGGACACCCTTTATTGCCTATTTTTTTGTACATCATTAACTTAAAATATGTGACCGACCATGGATTCTTTAATATTGTTTGATCAAGGGTAGTAACCTGTTTTGCAGACGCTCCGTCACATAGATTTCATCATTCATTGTGTCTGTAATGAATGGACGAGATATCCGCATATTACCTGCCACACCATTACCTTCTTGCCGAATATTTCGGTGTAGATGCCTTTCACTGATACAGGAACATCCATTCCCCTGGCAAGGTATAAAACTGTGAAAGTGATTTACAGTCGAGTTTTATGTAGGTTTCATCGTCCATGGTTACACAGCCCGATTTTTTGGTCACCAGTGGATCGTACAGCTTTCAAGCCCTCGGTTTCACAAATTTAGTCTGTTTGGTGCTTTGTTTTGGCTGCTTCTGCTTCCGACGAGTCTGCAGGCCCATTCTCTCCATGGCACGCTTAACATCAGTCGCCAAAGTACTTAGCTTCTTCGCCACATCTCGGACTTATCCTGAAAGATGACGCTTGAAATAGTCCTGCAGAAACAATTCTGTCAGCGGGATCAGGTTTTCTACCCGGTTAAGGGGAATCTACAAAAGAACACTGTTGTTAATACTTCAGTAATGCGATTTGAAATGCTCCGACGCTCACAGCTTCTTCTTTAGCTATTTTTTTGATCGAAAGATCAATGACGGTTCCCCGTTTGTACACAATCCGTTTGATTTGCTCGGGAGAAAGACCACGCATTATCGTACTATCGTGCGGAAAATGGAATAAACTATCAGTTTAAGTTGGATATAGTATTCAGTTAGCTTTTGCTAAAAAAGAGCAAATGGCTTCTCTATTCTTGGATATCAAGGGGGCTTTTGATTCAGTATCTGTTGAAGTTCTCTCAGATAAACTCCACACTTGTGGTTTTTCTCCATTAATGAACAATTTTTTGTACAATTTGCTGTCAGAGAAACATATGAGCTTTTCTCATGGAAACTCTACAGCTTTTCGATTTAGCTACATGGGTCTCCCCAGGGATCATGTTTAAGCCTTCTCTTTGTATAATTTTTTATGTCAAAGCACATTGACGGTTGTCTAGGCGATAACTGTACGTTGAGACAACTTGCAGATGACGGCGTAGATGTTCGTCACGGGACCCAATGGGGTCGATCTACAAGGACCCTTGCAGGATACCTTAGACAATTTGTCTACTTGGGCTCTAGAGCTAGGTATCGAATTCTCTACGGAGAAAACTGAGTTGGTTGTTTTTTCGAAGAAGCATAACCCTGCACAACCGAAACTTCAAATTTTGGGTACACCGATAATTCATTCCATGTCATTTAAATATCTTGGGGTCTGGTTTGATTCAAAGTGCACCTGGAGATCTCACATTGAGTACCTGAAGCGAAAATGCCAGCAAAGGGTCAATTTTTTCTGCACAATTACCGGGACCTGGTGGGGAGCGCATCCGCAAGATCTTCTAACGTTGTACCGGACAACGATTTTGTCGGTTATGGAATACGGTAGTTTTTGTTCTCAGTCAGCGGCTCGGACGCACTTCATTAAACTGGAACGTATTCAGTATCGGTGTCTTCGTATCGCGTTAGGTTGCATGCACACGACTCACACCATGAGTCTTGAAGTGCTGGCTGGCACTCTCGGATCGGTTTTCAGAGTTATCTCTCCGGCTCCTCACCAGGTGTGAAGTTATAAACCCCCAGGTGATCGAAAATTTTGAGAAGCTCCTTGAGTTAAATCCTCAAACCCGCTTCATGACGTTGAACCATTTGTACATAACACAGAATGTCAGCCCTTCGCTTCGGACTTCGGAAATTCGGTTCATTTTGATTTATCCATGAAGCAGGAGCTTTATGGAATCCCAGAGCATCATCGTCCTATGATTGCTCCGGTGGTATTTGCTGCAAAGTTTGGCCTAGTTGATTCCACTAAAACGTTTTTCACTGACGGTCTTTGATAGAGGACTCCGCTGGTTTTGGTGTATATAATGAAAATTATAGCGTCGTTCGTAAACTTCAAGCACCTTGTTCTGTTTTGTTGCGTAATTGGCAGCAATTTATTTTTCTTTAGAAACTGTTGCCTCTTTTACACCGGATCAATATTTCATTTTCACGGATAGTCTTAGTTCTATAGAGGCTATTCGTTCCTTGAAGCCGGTAAAGCACACCTCCTATTTTCTTATGAAAATACGAGGTCTTCTAAGTGCTTTATCTTCACGTTCTTTTAATATCACCTTTGTGTGGGTCCCTTCTCATTGTTTGATTCCTAACAATGAGAAAGCGGACTCGCTTGCAAGGGTGGGCGCTATGGAAGGCGATATTTATGACCGACAAATCGCCTTCAACGAATTTTTCTATATTTTTCGTCAGATATCACTCGATAGCTGGCAGTATAAATGGAGTAAAGGAGATTTGGGGCGATGGCTACATTCTATCACTCCTAAGGGTGTCTAAAAAATGTTGGTTCAGGGGATTGGATGTGGGTCGAGACTTCATTCGTGTGATGTCTCGCCTCGTATCTAATCATTATTCTTTAAACGCCCATTTGTTCCGTGGTTGGCTGGGAGATAATCTCTGTGAATGCGGACAAAGGTTACCAGGACGCAGATCGTGTTATTTGGTTTTGTTACTGAGCATCGTGGAGTCAGATCTGAGCTTTATGATTCCCTTAGGGCTCGAAGTAGACAACCCAATGTACCGATTCGTGATATTTTGGCTGCTCGCGATCTGGAGTTTATGAAACTCATTCATGTGTTTTTGACTAACATTAGCATTAGATTGTAGTTTGATTAACTTACCTGTTTAGGTTAAATTTGTGAGGAATGTGTGTGCCAGTGTGTGATTGCGGTTGTGTGTAAGAGTGTGGTTGTGTGTGTGAGTGTGTGATTGTTTGTGTGTGAGTGAATAATTCTTTTTTTTTAAATTAAAAACGTTCAATTAAAAAAATGTAATTTGAAGTTCTAGATATAAGAAAACCATTGTTCCTTATGCTTTGTTCAAAATTTCCACCCCAATTTTCCCATCCTTAAAATTTTTATTCCTATTAACCTCGAGACGACCGCGAGTAATCGGTTCTATCCCCTTAACCTTAGTTCTAAGATAACTGATGTATATAAACATGAAATCTTGGCTCTGTAAAGTTGATTCGATTGAGCCTGTACAAATAAATGAATTCGTAAAAAAAAAGTTGGATATAAATAGCAGGACGCAGCCAAAATTTGGTTGAATACTAACCGCATTTTGAATAGACCGTTAATCATTAGTGTATTTATAATTATCAGAACAGACTATATGATTGATCAGAAAAACAGTTTTCTTGTGATATGAATTTTACCTACAATAGTTAAAGCACTATTGAAAGAAAATTTAACATTTAAATCTGTATTATGGGTACTTGGGAGCTTAGAACATGAACCAGCTCTAAAACATGTCATACTGGTGAACTTTACAATATATTAAATTAATCAACGCATGACGGAAAGGACCATCTTTTGCTTCGTTTATTTTCGAACACTTTGTCGCCGAATGTCTGTGTGCATAGGTGTTTACTATCGTTGCCTTTGTTGTTCTGTTGGTAAATAAACAGATTGTAGCGATACGTAGTGATAAGATGTGCAAACTCCCACGCACACAGTTATTTCGGTACGTAGCCATAGATTGACGAGAGAAATAACGCTGAGAGAAGAGAAATTTTATGAAAGCCAGCTGATGAGAGATTAATCATCGCGCATACTCACGGTTTTTCACAAGATGAAATTTCGCCAATCGAACTTTCTCTCGCTTGACTGCACACGTCACTAGCCGCCAACAGCACAGCAACAGTTTGTAACGACTGGTCCACACATAATGCAATTTATAGGGTGCGATAAATTATATTAAAGTGCAACATTCATCAAATAGAAATGTAGGTTCAACTGAAAATTCACAATAATTGATGAACTCAAATGTTACGCCTGCTGTGATCGCCCCTCGTCCATGTGCTTCTCGCTAATGGGTTGTCTCACTCGCATGGATGCGACCACCATTCATAAATCGAGCAGCGAAGAGAGCGCTTGAGCAACCTTGAGGATATCGTGAAACCAATGCCAAACACAGCGAAGTAATGTGTTGGCAAAAAAAATGTGTTTTATTTTAATTCCGCTATACTCTTTCTCCGCTGGCCATTTACTTCTCGCTCCGTTTATCCAACGCCGATAGCAGTATTTTTGCGAACGCGCAACCAAACATCAGTCGTCATCGTCGTCAGTAGCTTAGCGGTATTCGCGGTCGTCGCAACACAGTGTATGTTTACGCTCCTCAGTCGGCTGCAGCAGCCATTTTTCCTCAACCCCTTCCCGGTCGACAGTATCGGGCTTGGATAAAAGCAGAAGAAAAACATCGTCATTGTTGTGAATCACTTGTGCGAGGCGAGAAGGGTCATTCTTCGTGGAAAAGCTTTTCCTCATCTCCATCAGCCTTCAGTGACCTGAATGTAAGTCCATTATGCTCGATAAATTACAAGTCACTGTGGTCCAATCTGAATGGTGCCTCCGAGGGAAAATAAATTAAGAGAAATCGGTAACGCTCGGTAAATTTTTCGGTGTGCCTTTGGGGGAAAAGGGGGGTTTTTCGTTTGATGAAGGAAAAGTTGTGCATGCTCGTTACTACAATATGGAACACGACAGCAGTGAAGACGAAGTCAGCAACAAGTAGGTTGCTGAATTTGCGTGTGTTGGGTGAGAATATATCAATGTTCTGGCTGAATCGCATGTTTATAGTTGACTGAGCTGTGTTTTCGTGGTAACAAAGGTCAGTGGCTAATGGACGGTCGTGCATGAAAGAATGCTGCATTTATTAGTGTATAGCTTGAATAAATGGCATTTATCAAGTACTTGATGTAACAACCTGCGTGAGAATGATGTCACTAATTCTCAGATTATTATTACTATGGCTGATTATTTATCTATGTGAAGTGCAGGAAGATAGAGGCGTTTTCCATAAGCCATATGTTTACTTGAATTCAAACTATCCGACTGAAGTAGACTTCTGGTAAAGTTTTAATTGATTTTTAAACAATATATCACAACAATTTTTTCATGTAACTGTTGTTATATCGTGTTATCAATGTTCGAACAGAAGTGTATGATTGGCAATTACAAGTTCCACCCTCCAGTGTGAATCACAACATCATATTGTAAGTATGTATGCAAACTGAATCATATTGCAGATATTTTAATGGCCTTTCGTAACTACAGAGCATTTAGCAAATCGATGTACAAGGGTTTTAGTACCAAGTTTCAAAAAATTTGTCATTTTTTATACAGAATTCCGGTAAACAACTAAACAAAGCTCACAAAATTTCATTTCTGAGCGTATCGAGCCGATCCAACTGTTGAGAATTCGGAAAAAAATACCGAGCCGGAAAATCAAAACTTTTTTTCATCACTTCATTTCCAGGACTCTTCAGCTCTTGAGAAGATTTTTTTTGGTTTTAACTAGCGGTCAGTCCTGATTCATATAGTCTTATAAAATCTATTATCTACACACTTAGTTTTTGTCTGCGAATCTCGGCAATCAAATTGCCGAGATGGGCATCGCTGAGTGCTCGGCTATAAGTAAATTTGCCGAGGATCTAGGTTGTAAAGAGATTCACTGCTGCCATTTTTTGCCGAACATCTCAATAAACATAATAACTGAGTGCTAACACAAAATTCTTAAATTCAGCTTTTTTTAGCCGAATATCTCAGTTGAAAAATTAACTGATTGCTTGGCAAATTAGAGCCCACGGTGAAACAAATTACTGAATTTTGACGATGGTTTTAATTTTATTTTTTTAAATGTATAATAGGGTAACGGGATGTAATGTTAGCCTAGCTCCTTTATTCGGCCTATGTACCAAATGTGTCATTAATTTAGCAATAATCAACAAAATCATGTTGCTATTAGGATGACCGATGTAATCCGAAGCAATTGAGACAATATTAATCAACTTATAGTTTTTCACTTCCGCGTAATTTTCGATTTCTTGAACTTTTGGGGCATCATGATTTCACTGGTTAAGCTGAACAGATGATCTACGATCTTCAAGTGATCTAAATTTGGTTTAATTGATTCGATAAAGCAAGTAATGCAGTTTGGATGTGCAGAAAATAGTTACACGTCACAAACTAACTATTCCTATAGCTAAACAACAATTATTTTACTAGAAAATCATAGACCCAATGTTAGGACATATTTTTTGTATGTTCCCAACTATGGCCTGTTGTATCAATAACGTAGAAAAAGGTTGTTATTGGTAAAACTTTAATTGAAATGCATGTATTTGCGGTTGTTTATATTCAAGTGGCTCATCTAAACACAAACCGAAGGAACTAAGTCGTTGTAGAGTGAATTATTATGTTTTCATTATTGAATGGCTAGTAAATCATATATGAACATCACTTATGTGTTTCAAAGCAGTTTTACTTAAGTTTGTTTTGTGAAATTTTGTGTTAAGTAAAGCGAATACGGATGGCAATGCATTAATTCATAGAATAAGAAGAAAAAATCGTACAAAGACTGCATTTAGTAATAAATTCATCGAATGGGACAAAGTTGCATCCATGAATAGACCCAATTTGGTGCCTATAGACCGACACTAAATCCATATCCCTCGAATGTTTCTGACTTTATAAAAAGAGTTGTGTAACTTTTTGTGATACATACTACCAAATGTCTTATCAAACTTATCTTGGCAAGTATAGAACTAGTTGAATCTCGCCTACAGCTTGAAAACTTTAAGAGTAATAATCAAAAATGTAATCGATGGTTGCATAATAAGCTGAGTCAAGGGACACATACCCTAGTATAATATCCGCTTAAATGACTTGAAGTGACTGTATCGGGATTTGCACTTAAGAAACAAGTAGTCATACACTCAGAAGTAAAAAAAGCCGAACAAAATTTTGCTTCCAAAAAACGCCATGTTCAACCATCTGTAACTTTGTTAATTATCAATATTTTTGTTGAATTTGACAACACAATAACCAATGTGTGGGCCTTATGTGACCAAAATTTTATACTGATTAAAATTATAAATTCGAAGTTTTCATAACATATGTGAAAAAAGTCATTTTTGGTCATACCAATTTCAAAAATCCGTATATCTGTGAAAAGTCTAGGTAGCATATTAAAGATTTTACCAAAGCCCAAGAAAATATAGGAATAATAAATAATGTTTACAAAATTGGAACTGTTTTCATCAAGTGGTTTGGACCACAGTTGGCTTCAAAGTTGACGCACCGACATGAGTATTCCCCTTTTTCACCCGATATTGACCATGCTGAAATATCGGTGCAAAAAAGCCTAGTAGTAGTAAAATTGATCTTTATTTTTATTGTTTGTCTTATATACTAATTTAACAAATCAAGTGTTTTAGCCCATTGGGCTCTTCAGCTTTGTTTTAAGTTTTGTGTGTTTTGGGTGTTAAGTGTTTTGTGTTTAATTAATTTTTTTTCAGCTCAGCCCTTGGGGCATTGTTTGTTAAAATTTGATAACCTACCTAGTGCAAAAAAGCCTAGCCAATGCACGTGATTTGGATCCGATCAATAGAAAAGTAGAATCATCGCAAGAAGCAGGGAAAGTTGAAGCAAACCAACGGAACAATAGGCGGAGAAGTAGAGAAGTATAAGAATAAGATTTTGGAAGAAGCGAAATGAAGGGGAGTGGGAAAAGAATCACTGGAAATATTGTTCATGACAAAGATTAAACGATATAAAAAGTTTCGTGAGGCACGATACATGCGTCTTATGTAAAGTGTCATTAATAAAAATAAAAAATAAAATCAATATCAAGCCCTTCCATAATGATTTCATGTTCATAATAAATGGCAATGGTATTCGTGAAGAATTAACAAACATTTTCAATTCCGTTAAAAATATGTTGACATGTTACAATTTTCACAATATTCATCCAGAAGATCATGATAACTAGCTTATCCAATTTTTTATGACGAATAGTGAATTTAACATCAAATGACAATGTGATTTTTTTAGATTTTGTTTTTTAGATTGTATGGAATTCATCGGCATTATCATATCAACCAGTGCTTGAGTAATTCATAATTAGAAACAAAAAGGCATTTGTAAACAACAAGTCACAAGACTTCTACAATTTCCAATTACATACCCCAAATGGGTTAGAGCCTTGGTTAGAGCAAACATTCATCTATCTGATGCGGCCCTCAATGCGCGTGAGTGTTTTGAGATTCGAGGAAAATCGCTGTTTAAAGTCATTGTTTACACTTGACTTTCAAGCCCTAATTATAAATTACTTGAGATTCTCTACCATATTTAACACCAATAATTGTGCCTAATATGCTCCAACTATTATTTTGACGAAGCGCAATCTTGGAGTTTCGTTAGAATGCCAATTGATTGGGTAAGAAATTATACACGTCATACTTATAACAGACATACAACGCTGAACGTTGTACGAAGTGTCAAATAATTTAATCCAGTAAAAAACACGTACTAGACTAAAAGAGTATAAGATACAACGTTGTTTGCAATCTTCTATACAAAAGAAACGATTCTAGCGGTATCTGGCTAAAATTTACATTAAAGATCCCATTAATGTATGACAAATCTAGCATTCCCTTTGACTGCATAAGAAAACACAGAAAACTAAATGTTTCTTTCAAACTATGAAGTGTCATAAAATCTGTTTTTGCTAAATATTTATAAATGTTCTCGAAAGATCTTACTCTAATATGTTTTCTCTCTTTGTTCTTGGCAATATTTGTCCATTCGAATTTTCCTATATAATCGAACTTTTTACACTTTTTGGGTTATTCGCCATGTTGTTCTCTGGGCAATTTGTCCACTTGACCTTTCGCTCCATTCACTTCATTCGATCTTTTGTCCATTTTACCTTTTGTACCTTCAAGCTTGTTTTCATTCGACTTTTTTTTCATTTGGGTTTTTATGATTCGATTTTTTGTCTTTCGACCTTTTGTGACTGGTTCAATTCCCGGTCTGGTCTAAGAATTTTGCTTGAATGAAAAGTGTTCATCTACATGTACTTGCTACACAATCGTGAGAATGAAAAATTAGTACATGGCATCGAAAGTTCTCGATTATTAACTGACTAAATACATTAATAATAAGATAAGAGCAAACAATAAGCTGATTGTGAAAGCAATAAGCTTAACATGCTATAAAAAAGAAGAAGAAGGATAGAATAAAACTTGTAGTACACTATTTGTACAATTAACAAATATTTGTTATAGGCAGATAGGAATCGATGATGTCTGACGGCCGTCTATTTGCCTATTAAAACCTGTACTCGAAAAAAATGCACCAGACCAAAGGTTTCGCCAAAAATTTATTTTAAGTCGGTTTTTATTTAAACTTTCAGGGAATGAACTAATGCATATGGATTATGTTTCAGCATAATTACTTTATTCAATTTCTTTTCCATCGCTGAAAGCCCGCACCTTTCCCTTAAGACCCCTCATTACATTTTGTGCAATGGTGGAGCCGACCTTTTTGGTCACTTTCATTCATTCTTTCTACAACTTCAGTCGTTCTTAAACACCTTGGACGATTTTCGAACTTTGGCCTTCATTATGGCCCTAAATCTTTCCACGGGACGAATCTCTGGTGAATTTGGGGGGTTGGCAGTTTTTGGTACAAAAACAACGTTATTGTTTCGTTAACCACTCTCGATACAGCTTCCTTGCGCGGGATTTGGCCGCTGTAATTTGTTGATCACGCCGGTTCGGTGCCTTGCGGACCTTGAATACACGAGGCCCAGCTCGTTTCATGGTTTGCTGAACTGAACCAGGCGGAACACTTTGCCTTGAGAGCCGCGTCGCGAATCGAAGGGTTCGGATTACACTTGAAATAATCCATCACCTTCCGGGCCTTCACAGAGTCAGCCGTCTTCGGTTTTTTTCCACTTCCAGCCCGCCGCTCGGTCGTTTGGGACGATTTTACTTAAACGATTTTACCACCGAGACACAGTTGTATGGGTGATTCCCAGTTGTCTTCCGATCCATCTCATTTTCTATGACAGCGCGGGCGATTTTCTTCTTGTTTCGATGACATCTCAATAACCACTGAACCGATTGTTATGGAATTTTGCACATGTATACAAACTCCAAACTAGCTATACCTATAGACACAGTATATAGACCGGACAACAAGTGCCTTATGCAGCCAAACGATCTGTCAAAAACTGCAGACAAACGGACTGTCAACTTTTGATTCACTTTAAAGGAGCAAGCATTGTGGTCAAGTATTGTTTTGACAAAAGCCAATTATGAACAAATAAGGGATTTTCTACTTCCATATTCAGTAAATGTAAGTAATTAAAATGTAACTGGATTTATTTGTTATAATTAGTAATAGAGAAAACAAATTGTAGTATTTTTTATGTACACTGCACAGCATATGGCTTCCTAGAATCTGAAAATCTGCCGAAAGGCCGCAGAATGCAAGCCATTTCTGCCTTATATTATCTTTTTTTGGAAACCGAAAGAAACCCACAAAATTCACTTCACATCGCGAGTTATTGCCACAATTTCGCTCCATACAATTCATTTTTTACAGGGCACTTTTCACTATGCTTTTTATTGCATATCTTCAAACGGAATCAAAACAAACTACCAACATCGAAACCGAATCTTTTTTTTAGCCTATTGCGCTGTTTACTTCAAGTTTGTACAAATACCGGTTGTCCGGTCTATATACAGTGTCTATAGCTATACCCAGATTTTCATCAATTTTTACCCACGGACAAAAAAGTTACACACGGATAAAAAGGGTGCATTTTTTTACGAGTACAGGTATTATTTGAGAAATAAAGTGTGTATAAAGCTTTCATTATTCAATACAACTGATTAATTACTTATCAATAGGTATCCAGGTATGTAATAACTTATAATACTAATAAGTATCAGATCCAGTTAGTAAGAATGACTCACCTGCAAGTTCAATATTAACCTAACAGGGAACTTCAATTGACTTACCTATGTTCAGGTAGTTGAAAGTTTTGGTATTTTTTTTTATTTCCCTGTATGCCTTTGTTGTCTAATGCTTTGTTTATACCACAGCGTTGTAACATAATACAAGGCTATCTTGATGACATTTTCCTTGTAGATAATTTTCAAAACACCCTTAAACTACATTTTTTTCATTTGAGAGTGTGTTTATGTAAGTTGCGTTTTTTGGTGCGAATCATAAGCTTGGGACCGATGTTCTGTCACTTTCTGAGCCAACAATTATATCCGTTTTCCTCTTGACTTTCCAGGCCCTGATATTACGTCGGTATACTTTATTCCATCTATTATGTGTACATTAACTGCTCGAGAAACATTGCAAATTATACCGTATTTTCACCATTGTTGATGTGTATCTACTTTGATATGATATTATAAGTGTCCGCGTCTCGATGGCGAATATTTTTAAGATTTTCACGTTATTATCCGTCAGGCAGGCAAAGGTTGTGAGGGTTGCACAATTCATTCATATAAGCAAATTCCCGGGTAGGCAAAGTTAGAAGTGATTACGGTAAAACGCAGTCATTCACTCCACCAAAGCTTGCAAAACCCGCCACCAGATGGACGAACAATCGCCTATTGGGAGTCTATTAGGGGTGGCGATAGGCATGGCCATCTTAAATGGATGATAACGGCCACAAAAGATGACGATAATTTGCGAATGGCTCGGGTCAATGGCCTGCAGTCAAGGACAGTGACTCAATGATCCACTGGACGTTGAAACATTCGATTACTTATCGAAAGACCCTCAAGCTAAACGGTCTAAATTGCTAGCCCAACAAAAGTTTATAGTTTGGAAGTCTGAGGTTACAATAAAGAAATATGACAGTGAAAAAAAGGCGTGAGCCCCATTGTGGGTAACAAAAAGGTTATAAGTGAGAACCAATTGCCCAACAGGACCCCGTTGTCTTTAGTGTATAGCTCCGATAGACGTACCGGCAGGCTACACGGTTTCCCAATTAGTTACGGCCACTACCGGCACCCAAGCACGTACCCCGCTGGTGGGTTGCCCAGGACATATACCCAGGTGGTCGTCATCGCCACCCCGGTCAACCAGTAAAGCGAGCGCAGGATTTTCACATCGACGTCCAGGATAACGGTAGGAGGCAAGCGATGAGGAGGCGGCAGACAACGGAAGACATGTGGTGGTAGTGCTGCAAGGGGCCTCGAAGAAAGAACACAAGATGGACTGTAAGAAAGTGGGAACATTAAGGAGTGTAGAAGGATGCAAGAGGTAGAATAAAAGTCAGAAAAAATAAATAAACCGGTGATTTGATAAGCTGCAGTGCTTCTAGAGTATTTTGTGTATCGCGTGCGATCTTTTCCTGCCCGCGACTTGCATTCGGTAAGCGTGTCGACCTGAGGCTTTTCATCCAGGGAATCTTACAAGTGCTCTAACAGGTAGCTAGTAGATACTTACAATATCTTGTACAATATTCATTTTTATTTTTTGCTGGGAATAGCTGAGTGAATAACTGTCACGAAATTGTTTGGAAAACGTGAAAATGTGGAACGTTCATTTTCATTTTCATTTTTCTTTGTTATTATAAGCTGGTGTACCTACACGCAAAAAAAATCCATTGTAGAAACTACCATTTCGAGGGTTAAATTAAGCGCAAACACCAACAATTTTCACCTAACTATAAATGCGGTTGATTTTACTATGTCTGCGATTAGATCAACCATGGTGGGGTTGATGTCAACATGAAGTCTTTCAAATATACCACAAATGTTGAAGAATGTACCATGTAGTAAATTTGTTCAGGATAGAATTATAATTATAAAGAACAAATTTGCTTATTTATAGGTCGGTATATTTTCCAATCGACTTTTTACCTAGTTGTCTTGACTGATCGTTACTTAAACCGACAAAAAATTTATCTAAGTAAAGTGTATTGAATAACTGAGCCTACCTGTGTATCTGCTGTCGATAGCTCGGTAAAAAAATCGGCCTGCGCAACTGAAAAGTAAACACACGTCTGAACGTGAATTTAACGATAACAAAACTAGGAAGATGCGTGATGAACGTCAAATTCAAACTTTGAGTGGACATTGCATAGATACTAGAAGCAACGGTGTAGAATTATTGTACAAAATCAAAAGTTTCTTCCCACGGGCTGGTTCAGAACACCGTCATGTTCACCGACTTGAGGCACCCACTGATGAGGTGTGACATCTATTAACAGACCTAAATTTACGTCGTCCTTCAAATTTTCATGCATCAAAAAAACTGAACACTTCATTTTTCAAGGCCATGGCGTAAATTTCAGGCTGAACACTTGTGTTTTTAAATTTTTTATATTTTAATAAATGAATCTAGAATTTATAAATTTAATGAGTTGCTATTGAAATTCATATTTTATTATTTGGTTCAAATTTTTTTTTCTAGGAACTCTTAACCAAGAAACCGCAAGAATTATAAACCAAGGAACGTACATTCATATAGATCCTTTTATAGAATCTTATTAAAAAATAATAACGGTGCACCAAAGATTTCTCCTATCGTCAACTTGGAGACATGTACTTCTTAGCGAAAGCCTGGTGCGATTCACCGTTTTGCACATCACGAACGACCAGTTTTCGGATACACAAGGGAATTGCTTTCAAAAGCACTGCGTTCTCCATTTTTTTTTTCAATTGAATCAAATGCGATCACGTATACAAATGCACCAGGTTGAGCCGTTTGCTTCAAAACATGTCAAAATATCAAAACATAAACAATCGAGGGGTCTTCCAATGGAAACTTATCGAAAACATATCGATTTTTGAAGTGGGCACTTTATTTTGTCACTGTTTTTTTTCAACACAAATTGTTTTTTTTTTCTTTAAGTAAAACTCCTTTTTTTCAGTATTCCATAAGTGAAACTTAAAAAGAATATAAAAAATAAGATAAGAAAAAAACTAAACACTGTGTTCACTTTAATTTGAACCAAGTAAATGAGAGAAATTGAAAAAACGAAGAGGTGGGCACTTTATTTTGCCTATCAGTGTATTTCAAGCAAAACAATGCATTAGGTCCTAAGTAACATTGAGAGATTCTCTTCGTTGTCTTTCTCTTTGGTTAATAGCTTGTCTATTAAACGATTTGCTGGTATTTTCAACGTATTCGATCACTAATCACACTTTATATTACCGTACTGTATGTTGAAAATAGTTGAACATGTTTTTACATAGCCGTAGGAACCCAAAGAGAAAGTCGACAAAGAGAGTCTCTCAATGTTACTTAGGACCTTATGCATTGTTTTGCTTGATTTATGAAAAA
Source organism: Aedes japonicus (assembly GCA_034211315.2). NCBI lineage: Eukaryota > Metazoa > Arthropoda > Insecta > Diptera > Culicidae > Aedes > Aedes japonicus. Next base: position 73,659 of record JASCZW010005355.1, read on the forward strand.
AAATGCATTTCCAAACTATTACATGTTTTAAAAAAACAACGAATAATACTTCAATCACTACTGTTATTGAAATTCTCTTCGGATGAAAAGAGATTTGTAGTAGAGCGAGTTGGTAAGGCCAAGGTAAACCAAGGCCCATTCCACCGTTGATCCTACTAGACAGCAATGGCTCTAAGGACCGCTTAATAACTCCTGCAGAAAAGGCTGCTGAGATAAGTCGAAACTTCGTCAGCTCCCACAATCTCGGACAAAATATCGTCAGTCCACACGAAGCTGTCGTTAGCGCGCTTATTACTAACATCCATATAAGCCCCAACGACTTCACAGAGGAGTTGGAGATCTTAGCTGACGAATTGACTTATATCAAAGGCTCAAGGAATATGAAGGCCTCAGATTCTATAATCATCTGGCGATGTTTTTCAACCAATGCCTCCGACATGGCTACTTCCCCTCGTGTTGGAAGTCAGCCAAAGTCATCCCTACCCCGAAACCTGGGAAAGATCCTTCAGGTTCCAAAAGATATAGGCCCATCAGCCTTCCCTCGTAAGTATCGAAACTGTTTGAGAAAGCGATCCACCGTCGGCTTCTCTCGTCTGCCGACGAGCTTAACATCTTGCTCGACGCACAGTTCGGATTCAGACGTGGTCGCTCAACAGTGCACCAACTTAATCGAGTAACCAACATCCTCAAGCGGAACAAGTCGTTTGCAAAATCTTCTGCCATGGCACTTCTCGATGCAGATAATTGAAAATTATCTGTCGGGCAGGACATTCCGTGTTTCGCTGCAAGGTGCAGTTTCCGATGCACAGGAGATCTCTGCCGGTGTTCCGCAGGTCCTCTTCTGTTCATCCTATTCACCACGACCACGGATATACCTCCGCTCACTGAAAATGGATCTCTGTCGTTGTTCGCCGATGATACATCAGTCGTCCACAATGGTGGGTAACAAGAGCGCTTACAGCGAAGCCTGAATGTTCTGTTACCATCCAGGGTGAGATAGGTCTCGTTGTCCATCACCGCCGCCACGTCGCGATTGGCCGAAAAAATCGAGTTGATCATCTTATGCAGCCGCTGCCGCTGCGTCATTGCCTGCAGCACCGAAACCGGTGGACGTGACTTCCACTTCCTGCCATGTATGTTCATGTTTTCCAGGTACTTTTTCACTGTTTGGCCGGTTGAACCGACCTCCCGGCCAAGCGCACGCAACGATGTAGCCACTTTTCGCTCGGTCTTCCTCTTCAGCATCCTTTGGAGCTTCTTGTCGCTCAGAGTCGTTGGCCGTCCGGAACCGGGCTTTCTTCAGATGCTCTGATTGTTGTCTAATATGGCCAAGATGTTGTTGATGCCGGAACGGGCGTATCCGGCGTCCACAAAGTGAAGCACGATGTCCGTTTCCGACGCGGTGGGGTGCTTTTCTTTGAACACGCACACTTCTGAACGGAGTTGCTTCACTGTTTTTGCCATCACGATTAGAGTTCGACTGATAGAGCTGTCAAATTTTGTCTGCATGGGTTACTATGATTGATGCTGCATGGGTAGTTTTGTCAGTGTGGGTGAAGGTAAACCCATGAAAAATCAGCAATTTTAGTCCATTTTTTTTCAATGCAAACGTTATCACTTCGCGTTTTCGAGACTAAATATCACCAGCAAAACAAAACAAACAACGCTCAAATTGCCAATGGATGCGTAAACATTTCACGCCTGAAGTTCTACTAGAACTTGAGGTATGAGGTCAGAAAACTTCGAATTGATATGAATTTGATCGCATGTGTCCTCAAACGATTTGATTTGACATCGCTTGCGATTTAATTTGTAATTGCCAATTCGATTTGAAAAGTCTTACGATTTAATCCGATGTACTGTGTGACACACAAGACGATATAAAAATGACGCATCGCATATAAGTCGCAAATTTGCACTCAATTATATGCGATTTTGACTTAAAATGTAGGAATATACGATGCTATCTGAAAAACTGTTATACGACTTCTGGTTGCTTGGACGCGCCTTGTATCTCTCTGCAGGTGTCATTATCGACAGTCACCATTACGCCAAGATACACTAATTCGTCTACCGCCTCAATTTAAAATCGGAACTCTGCCTGTTGAAGAGTTAAGCACTTTACCACAAGATGTCACTGTTCCAGAGATGAATGGGCGGCTATAGAGGTGTCGTGATAGAGACCATTGCGTGGAGGATTCGGGGCAAATAGGACGAGTCAACGGTCAATGGACATCAGAAGACACACTCATTAGCAAGGTGATCTTGAAAGACCACGGTCATAGTAACGAATACAAAAATCAACGTAAAACTTACGGAAGGAGCCTGATTCTACAGAGTCGACTACGTCTAACGCTGGAAGTGTTCGCCAATCTGATCTCTCTGTTATTTCGTGTGCGCCGTCAATCCAGACAAACCAACTTACATTTGAGGTCTGCCTAAGCTTCGAGTTCGTCAGCAAACAAAGCTAAATCGTAGCACACCCAAGTGGAGTGCAGAGAACGTGTAACCCTTGTACATTGTGTACATTCTCGATATCTTCGCGCCAGCTGTAATAAATAGCTGATTTCCTGTTTTCCAATTGACAACATTTATTGGGGGATAGTTCATTGCAACTAACTATAGCTTATATTCTCATGTACCTATTTCCTACATAAAACTCCAACGTATATTTGTTGAACGTAGGATTCTACGTTTCTAGGAATTTAATCGATTATCTGAATAAATGAAAAACTGTGAAATAAATATAACTATGTATCAATATGTATAAATAACCTGTGTACACACGAACGCATTCTGAATTGAAACATCAAATGACGACCTTAACTTTCAAAAGCAGAATCAAGCATTCCTTCTGTTGTCTTCGATGGAGTCATAAATAGGTATAGTTGTAAATGTTCTTGAGCCTTTTTATTTTTGCCATGAAGGACACAACATTTTAAAAGTCTAAACCGTTTGCTTGAAAGTTGAACATGCAAACTCTATGAAGCATGAACCAATATATCAATTGCGTTTGCGACATTTATCTTCACTAAACATGACTCGAAGTGAGTTTTTCTATTAATAGCCCGATTCATATTACTTCTGAACATTTCCAGTGAAGGCCTATCAAAATGGAAGGCAGCGGCTCATCACCCACATCGTTGAACAATTTCCGCATCGTTTACCTGATAACACAAATGGTTGGAGCCACGATCATCATACTGATCGGGTCCTGGGTCGGCGTCCATCTTAAGGGACTCTCGTGGACGTCCAATCCAGCGGTTCAGTTCAATTGGCACCCGCTGTTGATGTCCTTCGGGATGATCTTCCTGTACGGAAATTGTAAGTAGAACCTGCAGTTGTATGGATATCGAAAATCAAGAACACTTCTCACCCTTTGCAGCCATCTTGGTGTACAGGGGCTTCCGCTACGCTCGCAAAAAACCACTGAAGATCACCCACGCCGTCATCCATGGGCTGGCGTTTATCTTCACAGTCATCGCTCTGGTGGCTGCCTTTGATTCTCATAATTTGGCCAGAGTCCCTATTCCGAATATGTACACTTTGCACTCATGGGTCGGAATGGCTGCGGTTGTGCTGTTCGGATGTCAGGTAAGCTATCTTAAATCCTATAGATGAGACCAAACTCTAACCCTGTCCTTGCAGTACCTGTTTGGATTCGTATCGTATCTGTTTCCTGGTGTGCGCGAATCTCTCCGTTCCTCGTACATGCCGATTCACGTGTTTTTCGGCATTGTTGGATTCATACTCGCGGTGGCCGCTTCGTTGCTTGGACTTCTGGAGAAAGCGATATTTTCTATGTGAGTTTTATATCCCAAACGAACTCTTAATATTCAGCGACACTTATGTTAATCTTTAATTACAGCGAGGACTATCGGAACTTGCCACCACAGGGTGTATTAGTGAACATGATTGGAATGTTACTTATCGTATACGGAGGCCTGGTGGTGTTCTTGGTGACAGAACCGATGTACAAACGTAAACCGTTGCCGGAGGATGTGATGCTGTTGACTCATAGTCCATCATCGCAATAAACGTACAAAGTTCAAACAACCAATCAAATGGGGGGCCCCATTCAGTCAAAGCTATATCGTAAGGAACTTACAATTGCTATTGCTATGCAACTAAATGTGTGACGCCCATTCGTACTTTTAAAACCTTGCCGTTTGCTACAAATAAAAGTGAAATTAATTTATGAAGGCACTGTACAACATCAGATGCACAAAACAGTCGAGGTGAAAAATTTACAGCCATATTTTTTGCTTCACATTCCTACACACATTATCATCTACATACATCAGACGCCTCAGTGTACGACAAACAGAGTGTACATACATATAGTATTGTCTATTTAACTAACTAAATCAATGTGATAAAGAAGAATACATCAAATAGCACAACGAAAGGAAGGATAAGGTGCATATTATTCGCTGTTTGAATGGGTATGTAAATACATATTTAACTAACTTATCAAATGCATCCATGTAACGGATTCGAAAACAATTTATTTAATTGAAAGAACATACCATTCTTCTGTCTCTGAAGAGGAACGTAAGATTGTGGCGCAATGATTGAGGCGTTGTAAAGTGGAGTTGTAAATCAATATCATGTTTCGATGTTAATAGCTGACACCACATGAAGAGCTGCTTACGGTTGAGCTTGGTTAACCGCAAAACTGACCTGTGTATCTTGCGGTTTAATCGTTCCGGTTGCTTGTGGCGTGCGAGGTAGGAGTTAACAGTGATACGAAAATTGTTGCATGAATCCATGTTTATAATGGGTGGCCTAGTGATTTGGTCAAAGTACCTACGGAGTGATTTAATGTTCTGCCCTTTATATTCGCTAGCTAGCTGATTTGTGGGAAGTTATAAAGCCAGGTGATCGACAACAGACCAAACCTTTTGGTTGCGGCCAGGCCATTGACAAGCCTATATCAATAGCAGTGATTGACAGTAGACAAGATGTCCTGGGCCCAAATTGATTTGGGCCCGCTGTCAGCTGTCAAATAGAAGTCTAATCATTTGTTTTGTTGTTTGTTTGTTGTGAAACACTACAGAAAGCGATCTTTCTGCTTTGGATGACATGCACAACGAAAACAAGCAACAACAGACCAAACGCAGACGAGCAACAACAGACACAACTTACAATGTTGACATTATTTTGACAGCTGAGCTAGCTAGATGTTGTCTACATGAGTGGTTCAGTGCCACAGATAGCAGCTTCTACGCCCGTTCAATGGGTTAAAGGCCGCATACGGTACTATTGATCGTGAAAAACTAAGGAATATTATGGACGAGAACGGTTTATTCGAGAAAATGACAAGACTCCAGGATCCGATGGCTGTAAAGCGTTGTGTCAAAATATTGGGTCCTATTGCGGACTTGTTTGAAACAAGCAAATAACGAGGTGATTCGACCTTTATTAAGTCTTTCTTGCATCCTGTTTGAAAGTTGGCAAGATGGTGTTTTGAAACGTGCGGACTTTAACAAGCTGGTTAAAATTTGCAAAAAATTCAGCCGGTTCAAGATTGTCGATAGAGCCTTGCAGGTATTTGTTGACCTGTACAGCAAGCTGAAACGTAGGAAATATTTTTTTTTTTATTTATTTTTTTTCCGTCGGCCTATTTTCTCACATGGTGACGCCAGGAAGACGACTCCACCACCTGGACCCTACCTAGCGACTCATGATTATGAGCTGGGACCAACGGCTTTACTTCCCTTCCAAAGGAAGACTTGACCCGATTTTTTCGCCTCAGAAAAACCACCGACGTCGACTGGGATTGAACCCAGACCCACTGGGCTGCCAAGTAGCAGTCACGCTTACCACTACACCACCGACGCCGGCATAGGAAATATTGGATTAAAGGGTCACCCACAATTGATACGTTGCGGATGCGTTGACGTAAATTTGACAGAAAACCTATGGGAAAACTGTCAAATTCACGCAAACGCGTCCGCAACGTATCAATTGTGGGCCAACCATAAGATTGAATACGCTGCGTTGCATTGCGTTTGTAATGCAGTACTTCGTAGGTTGCGTTACAGAAAGCTGTCATGTGACTTACACTGATCGAAAAAAAATACTTAAATAATGCCTTATTGTGCCATTATTGCCAAATGTATGCCAAATTATTCCATTGTTCACTTCATAAGGTTACTATAACTTTCAAAAGGACTCGTATGTCACCGTTATTTATTCAAAATTATGTTTATACGTTTATCTTTACAATTCCAAAAAGTTCCTTACGATTATTATAACCGCCACATAGTGGCAGCAAGCACATAAGGCAACATAAATGGCGCAACGAGGAGAAATCATCTACTCTGAATTTTTTTTATCATTATACCGAAATCATGGTTAGGATTACTATCGCGTATAATGGTCATAATAACCATGAAAATGGTCGAATTCACCACGTTCATCACATTCTTGACTATGATCATGGTAGCAAGGACTATTCCGACATTATGCCAAAAGTTGGATCAACTTTTAAATGGGGGTTTTAATTTAAAAAAAAAAACATGTTTTTCCATCTGTATCGATGATGGGTGTTCTTCCTAACACAAAAATATTTTATATGAATCTCGACTATTTTTTCTCGATTTTTAAACAAGAAAATTCAAATCATTTTTATTTTCACAAACCGACATACAGTTTCACAAAGTGACATTTATTTTCAGTAACGGGGGCTCCTGGCACTTGAAAACTGCTCTCAATATGACATAAATGTCAACTTATGTATGCTAGAAATCAATGGTTGGTTCGTTGGTTTAGGTAATCTGTTTTTTGTAGCGTGTTTCATGGTGAAATAGGATGATGTTGTCTTGCATTCGAATTTTTTTCATAATATTTTGAAATTATTTTGTCAATAGTTACACTTGTCAGAATTCTGCGGAATTCTTTGCGCTGAACTGTCCGGCTTGACGTAGCTCGCAAGGGCTTTTGCAAAGTAAATCAATGGATAATGATATCAACTGCAACAGCGGACTTTCATGGGAAAGCTAAGTTAGATCTATGTTTACTCTAGTTTGCTGGCTTCGTATTATACATCATCGTCAGATTTATATGTTTACATCAGTTTATTAGTGGCTCATTTTTGTGGTTCGAAACGAACAGCACTTCGATATTATTGATATACTATTATTTATGCGGTATATAATTTCAGGTCATCCATGGATATTCCAAGTATTTTAAAATATGTTTGAATCAAATTTTTTAGCTACTATATTTATGTCATTCTTACATTCACTCCCTATATTATATATCATATTATCATTCACTATATTTTTTACAGTATAATATTCACTATATTTTATATATTACTTCATAACAATGAATATATATATTGGGAAAGGAGGGAAGCATCAGGTATCATTTAAGCTGGAATTGGACAATGGAATGGTATGGCAATCGGTGTCTGAGAGGGAACAAACAGCATCATTTTCTTATCCTACCGATTCGATTGAGATGCTGTGAGTTCTACTCCAACAGTTTCAGTGAGAGTGACGCGCCCTTCTTAACAAGCCATCCCGTAGAAAGCTTAATAAGTATTGCGAATTGGATTATTCGATTTGTTGGATCGTATCGTTGGAAGGAGAATCTTATGTTCCCACGGGTTTCGCGTAAGTGTCTCTGCTTACTGGTCCGCCCCACCGTTTTTGGCCCTTCATACAGCGTTACTGTGAATGCAACCCGGTAACTCAATTTGATCTTGCTATTAAGTGGATCTGCATACACGACAAGGTCGTAGAAGGGATGGTGGCTACCTTACATACATACACATACATACAGTTACACTTGTCAGAATTTAAAAAAATACATTTGCCGGTATATTATTATATTTACTATCCAACAATGTTATAATCCACATACCCCTATAATACCCTATTGTGGTTTTGACCATGATCATAGTTGGTTCAAAATCACTATACAGCAAAAGTCATCCTAACCCCCAATAATGGTACAAATCACTACCAAATTTTTTTTTGTTGGGGCGTAGAACCAACAATCAATATGCAACTAGCGATTTGAAATTGGTTCACTGATGTAGAACACCTTGAAGTCAGCACCTTGTTATACATATTTGAGAGTGTGTTCGTGTGAGTTCATAGAATTTTGCAAGATGACGTCACTAGTGAACGTGTGGGTCATCCTGATGAATGGAATTCAGTTTTGACAGGTTTTCGTGGTTTGTTTGTTTTCGAATTCAAACAGATGAAATAAACAAACCACGGACTCCTGTCAAAAGAAATTCATCCGGTTCATTTTGCGAGGTTATGTTAGGTTGGTGTAAAACTCAATTATTAGGGGCGCATTATTGAGCTTGGGACCGAGTTTGGGACCGCTAGTACTAACTGAGCCAAGAAAAAAATCGTATTTGTATGGGACCTACTGGTCTTAGAGTTAGTCTATGGTAGAACCACTGCGTCCACTGAGTTGAACTTTTGTGGTATACCCCTGTTTACTATTCTAATTCGCATCTCAAAGCTAGATCACCATTTGTTAAGTGACCAGCCTAAGACGCGTCTCCCAGTCAGGCAAAATTGAGTTTATAAAACCCACCACGTTTCCAGGATTTGCAGTCCAAATTTTTTTAGGTTGCATATAGCCACTGTACAGAAATGTAAGTCTGCTCTTGTACAGAGCATCACAACTGCAAAACAGATTTTCCGAGGTTTCACGTTCCATGTTACAGAAACGACAGATATCATTCTGAACCTGGCCAACGTTTTTCAAATGATATCTACTCGGGCAATGTCTGGTTACTAGGCCAGTATAGGTACAAAGAGCTCTCTTATTATGCTCCAGAAGCTTTTTACTGATTGTAACATTTGGAATTATAAACCTTTTCGCTTGAAAACACTTTGTGGTGACCAACCAATTAGTCATCACCCTTTGCTATTCCCAAGATTTTAATTCAATTTTTATGGCACAGTATGATATACCGCAGAATGGTTCTGGTCCAATAAACTGTGCAATTGAACCTTGTTTAGCAAACTCGTCTGCCCTTTCACAAACGTTAACACAATTTATTATAGCAAAGGTCTCCGTTTGGAAAATCGTTAGATAGTTTCCCATCGCCACTGAGATTTCTACCCCAGGGCCGAAGATTCCTGCCCCCGTTTTTGTTCCAATTTTTGAGCCATCTGTGAAGAATTTTATGGAGCCATGACGAAAAGTGGGACCTCCGACTTCCCCATCTATACGTGGCGTTTCACATATTTTGTAAGGGATGTCATGGTTTTCCACAGGTTTCATCCAGTCTCCATTTATATACATCACTGGCCCATTTTGAAAGCTTTGTGAAATGCTCAGACTAAGTCACCAGACTTGAAAATTTTCTACCGTTTGAGTCTAAGCATACTCTTTTCCGCTTCTAATTGCACGTATTCATGCAAAGGCAGCAGATTAAGAATGGCCTCTAACGATTTTGATGGAGTGCTGAGCGTTGCTCCCATTATAGCAGTGGGCACTAATCGTTGAAGTTTCGTCAGCTTTTTCTGTGCAGTAGCCTCTTTCGTTTTTGGTTTGGCACTGCTACCTCAGCTTGATAGGCGTATCCTTTCGCATCGTTTTTTCTTACTTGTCGGTGGATATTCTCCTTCAGTCTCTGGTTTTAGGCACTCTAGTTGACGCACTGCCATGGGGTAGCTGTTTTGAAATTCTACCTGTTCTTCCGTCGATATCAGTCCAGTTTCAAAACGATTTCCAACTCACCGCGTAGTAGCTTCCATGATTGTTGGTATTCATCTCAAGTCAGCGGTATTTCTGTCAGCCCTGCACCAGCTCCTTCGGTGGCAAAGAAAGCCTTCAACGACTCGTGGAGCCCTACGTTACAGAAACATTCACAGACACATACGTGAAAGCTGTAGGTTGCTTCCTCTAAGATCATAGACGAAACAACCAAGTCTTGTATTTAACGCCACCGGGGCTGCCTTTTCGCTTCTTCAGTTTGGAAAGATTGGCAGGAAGTTCGGGGTAGCTAACGGTTCTAGCGTTCAGCAGTTAATGTCGTTGGTCTTGTCCGATCCAGGTTGTCTCAATTGTAGTCTGCCGTGAACCGTTTTCAACGCGCGAGGTGATTCAAGTCCACCGAAGGCATAACGGTACCCGAGCAGGAAAGAGTAACTTGATAACTTGCTTTGGTATTCAAGAGCGCTGCATAAGAGGTAAAATACCGGACGATAATACCATAAAAATATTCCACAATGTTATGTCGTAGGTCAATCAGACCAAGACCGGTGAGGCCTCTGCTGTACACTGAAGTTGTCTCCATTGTAGTCGGTCCTTAGCTGTATCTCGCCAGCCTCGCTGTCTGCGGAGAGTTCGCAGGTCGCATTCTGCTTGATTGATCCACCTTGCTCGTTGCGCACCTCTTCTTCTTGTAACCGTCGATACGTGTTCGAGAACCATTTTAACAGAACTGTCGTCCGATATTCTTACGACATTCCCAGTCCATCGAAGTCGATTTTAGCGATGTGTACGATGGGATTTGCATCAGCAACTGATGCAATTCGTGGTTCATTCGCCTCCTCCACGTTCCGTCTTCCATCTGTACTCCACCGTAGATCGTACGCAGCACCTTCCGTTCGAAGACACCAAGGGCGCGTTGGTCCTCCACTTGCTAGTCCATGTTTTGAGGCCGTAGAGGACTAACAGTCTAATTAATGTCTAGAAGATTTTTTTTTTTTTTTTTTTTTTTTTGTTGGGGCGTAGAATCACAGCGTCCACTGAGTTGAACTTTTGTGATATACCCCTGTTTACTATACTAATTCGCATCTTAAAGCTAGATCACCATTTGTCAAGTGACCAGCCTAAGACGCGTCTCCCAGTCAGGCAAAATTGAGTTTATAAAACCCACCACCTTCCCAGGAATTGCAGTCCAAATTTCTTCAGGTTGCATATAGCCACTGTACAGAAATTTAAGTCTGCTCTTTTACACAGCATCACAACTGCAAAGCAGATGTTCCGAGGTTTCACGTTCCATGTTACAGAAACGACAGATATCATTCTGAACCTGGCCAATGTTTTTCAAATGATATCTACTCGGGCAATGTCCGGTTACTAGGCCAGTATAGGTACAAAGAACTCTCTTATTGGAGCTCCAGAAGCTTTTTACTAATTGCAACATTTGGAATTATAAACCTTTTCGCTTGCGAACACTTTGTGGTGACCAACCAATTGGTCATCACCCTTTGCTCTTCCCAAGATTTTAATTCCATTTTTATGGCACAGTATGATATACCGCAGAATGGTTCTGGGCCAATAAACTGTGCATTTGAACCTTGTTTAGCAAGCTCGTCTGCCCTTTCATTGCCTTCAATGCCACAGTGTCCCGGAACCCAGAATAAATTTACCGAGTTCTCTTGGCACACCTTTCGCAATGAAAGAATGCATTCCCAGACAAGTTTGGATGTACATTTATAATTACTTAACGCTTTGAGTGCCGCTTGGCTGTCTGTAAAAATACAAATATTTGCATATCTATATTTTCTCTTCAGACAAACGTTAACACATTTTATTATAGCAAAGATCTCCGCTTGGAAAACCGTTGGATAGTTTCCCATCGCCACTGAGATTTCTACCCCAGGGCCGAAGATTCCTGCTCCCGTTTTTGTTCCAATTTTTGAGCCATCTGTGAAGAATTTTATGGAGCCATGACGAACAGTGGGACCTCCAACTTCCCAATCTATACGTGACGTTTCACATATGTTGTAAGGAATGTCATGGTTTTCCACAGGTTTCATCCAGTCTCCATTCATGTACATCACTGGCCCATTTTGAAAGCTTTGTGAAATGCTCAGGTGACCGACTAAATCACCAGACATGAAAGTTTTCAACCGTTTAAGTCTAAGCATACTCTTTTCCGCTTCTAGTTGCACGTATTCGTGCAAAGGCAGCAGATTTAGCATTGCATTCAACGCATTTGATGGAGTGCTGTGCATCGCTCCCGTTATAGCAATGGATACTAGCCGTTGAAGTTTTGCAAGCTTTTTCTGTGCAGTAGCCTCTTTTGTTTTTGGCCACCACACAAGAGAAGCATACGATATTTTAGGACGTATTATGGATGTATAAATCCACATTATCATTTTTGGTCTTAGACCCCATTTTCTGCCAAATGTTTTTGAGCAAATCCAGAAAGCACTGGTTGCCTTACCGATCACACACTCAAGGTGAGCATTCCAGTTCAGTTTGGCATCCAGTATCACTCTAAGTATTTAACCTGTTCACTAAGATGGATCTTTAATCCTCCTAGCTGGAACGCTTTTAGACTAAACTTCCTTTCCTAGTGAAAGGTACAATTACTACTTTTGCTGGATTAATGCTAAGGCCCTCCTTGATACACCAAGACTGGGTAAATTTTAGGGCCCATTGCATTCTTTCTGAAATGATGTTGTCAAATTTTCCCTCACTATAATGACTATATCGTCTGCAAAACCTACAACCTCGAAACCTTTTTCCTCTAAGCTTCTTAGAAGCTCGTCTACAACTAAGGACCACATAAGTGGTGAGAGGACTCCTCCTTGGGGACAACCTTTCGTTGCCCGTATTGTAATAGACGAACTTCCCAGCTCTGAAGTGATTTCTCTTTTGCAAGCATGGTATGAACCCAGTTAATTATGTTCATGTCAAAGTTCCTTTCTTCATGGCACGAGCCATAGATGAATAGGAAGCGTTGTCGAAAGCTCCTTCAATATCTAAGAAAGAACAAAGTGCTATTTCTTTTACCGATAGAGCTTTTTCTACTTTTGAAACCACACTATGCAGTGCCGTAACTGTTGACTTACCAGACTGGTAAGCAAACTGGAACTCAGATAGTGGATGCTTGTTCATGTAATTTGAATTGATATAATCATTCAAAACTTTTTCCATAGTCTTTAATAGGACTGATGAAAGACTAATGGGTCTGTATGATTTAGGATGCGCCTTGTCTCGCTTTCCTACTTTAGGTATGAAGATAACTTTTACTTGTGTCCATGAAGTTGGAATATGGTTGAGTCTTAAACTTGCCTTTAAAATCTCAATTAATGGCGAGATCAACACTGCTTCGCCATTTTGAAGTAATGCTGAAATATCCCGTCCGTTCCTGCAGATTTGTAAGGCTGAAAAGATCTCAACGCATTTTCTACCCTGGCTTTCTTAAATATTTTGTCAGCCAAGTCATTTGCAGCAATTTTCGCTCTAACAGACTTTTGAGATGTCCTTGTAGAACTTTTTTCACCTTCAAGTGATCCATCTCTGATTGGATCTACACACAAAACTGATCCAGGAAAATGTGTTTCCATAATCAGCTTTAACGTTTCACTAGGAGTTTTTGTAAAAACTCCATCCTCATTTTTCAGATTCCCAAGTTCAATCGTATGATCCTTTGCAAGAGCCCTCTGAAGTCTTGCGACTTCTGGACTATTGCTTATGTTTTCACACGTTAGAACCCAGGATCTTCGTTTAGATTTTCTAATTTCTTTATTGTACTCAGTAAGGGCATTCCTATAGGGAGTCCAATCTGAGGTTCTTTTCGCTTTATTAAACAACCTACGAGATGTTTTACGCAGACGTTCCAACTTAGAGTTCCACCACGGAACATCCCTGTTAGAGGATGATTCTTTGATAGGACAACTAATATGGAAAGAATTTAAAATCGTGTCATTTACCTTTTGGGAAAATGATTCCAATTTCTGAACTGAATCAATCTTTCCACCTTCTGTAAATAACTCCGAGTTCAAATGTTGTGCATATTGATCCCAGTTTGTTTTCCTCGGATTTCGAAATGTAGAAGTTGACCTATTTCCACCACTCCATTCGAACACAATGTGTCTATGATCCGACAATGAAGTTTCCTCAGAGACTTCCCACTTTGAAATACGTTCATAAATTGCACTATTGCACAATGTCAAATCCAAGACTTCTTGTCTGATAGCATTTGAAAAGGTAGGTTCGTTTCCCTTATTGCATATGTCTATATTGTTTGAAGAGAGATATTCCAATAAGCACTCCCCTCGACTGTTGATATCCGTACTACCCCACACGGTATGATGTGCGTTGGCATCACAGCCAATTATGAATGACTTATTATTTGCTCTGCAGTACTTGACAAATGAGTCGATCTCAGGAGGAGGCACCTCAGGAGCATCACCTGGAAAATAGGCTGAAGCCACTATGACCTCAGTTTTTCCTCTGGTGGTAGGCACCTCAACCATGACCGCAACAATGTCCCGTTTGAAGAATTCTGTAATGGGATAGCAATTCAGTGTTTTATCAACCAAAACAGCAGTTCTTGGCGTACTCTGATTTTCATCATAGAACAACTTACAGTCCTGTGTTTGAATACCCAGTATTTTTCCTTTATTAGTCCATGCCTCTTGAATTAGTACCACGCCCAGCCCCTCTTTTCTAAACCTCCGACTCATGACAGCAGATGCTCCTTTTGCATGATGGAGGTTCACCTGCAGGAACTTAGTTGGTTTCATTTCTAAGGGTGGCCACCTCTTTCTTGCTTGTGCGGGGAGCGATAGACCCATCGATGTTTTTAATGGTCAGAGCAATAAGCTCGGCATTTACGTATGGAGTAAAATACTCTAGTAGATGGTCAACTTTGTGTTCGGCGAACTTTGTTCGATCTTAGCGTTCTTTGGAGTCCAGAGTAGGCACGATTGACAGCCACGAAGGTGCAAGTATTTCTCTGCTGGTGTCGTTATCGGCGGTCACCAATGAGCCCAGATACACGAATTAGTCTACTACCTCGATTTGCCGTAACCCTCTCCGAGACTCGAGAGTGTCCTTAATACTCGGACGACACACATCACTCGATCCATCGTTGCTTTGACCAACCGCGTCAGTTTTTCCGGAAATCCATATTCGTGCATAATGTGCCATAGCTAGTCTCGATCGATTGTATCACAAGCTCATTTGAAATCTATGAAAAGATGATGTGTGCGCACGTTATATTCGCGACATAGCACTTAACGAATCGCGGAAAATCTGGTCCGTAGTAGCGCGGGCACCCATGAATCCCGCTTGGTATTGCTCCACGAACTCCTTTGCAATTGGTGATAGGCGGCGGCATAACATTTGGGAGAGCAACTTGTAGGCGATGCTCAATAAACATTCCTCGTCTCAAATCTTGGTAATTACCCAGTGCAGCGCCCTGGCCAGTATTTCACTATCGTAATTTATTAGCTTGCTTGAGAGTTGGTCAACTCCAGCAGCTTTTTTGTTTTTCAACCGACCAATTTCCTCCTCAACTTCCTGATGGGTTGGGGTTTCGATCCTGTCATTTTCTGCGCGTGTTCCTAGACTTATTACCGTGCCACTTTTATTCGCTGTAATATTGCCGTTAAGGTGCTCGTCGGAGTACTCCTGCCACCTTTCAATCACCTCACACTCTCCTGTGATAATGTTGCCATCCAGGTCTCTGCACATATCGTGTTGTGGTACGTTGCCTTTGCGCGAGCTGTTCAACTTCTCGTAGAATTTGCGTGTGTCGTTAGCACGATACGATGCTTCCATTGCTTCGCGGTCTCGATCTTCCATCTGGCGCTTTATCCTTCGAAGAAAGGAATTAGCTCTGTTCCGTGTCTGTCTTTACCCACATTCGCTTTCGCACGGAGTAGCAGTATTCTCAACCATGTTGCATTCTTCTCCTCTACTAACTGCTTGCATTCTCCATCAAACCAGTCATTTTTAAGATTCGGTGCAGAAGTCCCTAGTTTCACTATTACAGTGCTGCCAATGGCGGTTCGAGTATCTCTTCAGCCATCCTCAAGAGTAGCTGCGCCAAGCTGTTTTTCCGTTTGTAGGGCTGCTTCTAGCTGTTGCGCGTATTACTAGGCAACTCCGGTTTCCCGTAGTAGCTCAATGTTATGGCGTGGCGTCCGAATTCGACGCGTGTTGTACACCGTCGAGAGTTTTGAGCGCATACATACTGCAACTTGGTAGTGGTTCCAGTCTATATTCGCACTGCGGTAGGTGCGAACGTTGATGATATCGGAGAAGAATTTCCCGTCGATTAGAACATGGTCGATTTGATTCTCTGTTCGTTGGTTGGGTGATCTCCAAGTGGCTTTGTGGATGTCTTTACGGAGGAAGAAGGTACTTCGGTCTACTAAACCACGGGAGGCCGCAAAGCTTGATACAGTATGCAGGCTGTTAGGTCCTATTACCGGTCTGTACATTGCTTCTCGTCCTACCTGAGCATTCATGTCGCCAATAATGACTTTTGCTTTTGCTCTAGCTGCGCGTAGAACGCTTCTTTTTCGTCATCGGGTCTCCCTTCGTGTGGGCAGTGTACGTTGATGATGCTGTAGTTGACGAATCGATCCTTGAATCTCAGCTTGCACATTCTCGCATGATTCGGCAACCATCCAATCTGACGCATTTGGCCCAGCTCGTTTGTGGTACCACAGCTCAGGTAAGAAGTAGCCGCTCGATGCCCGCTTTTCCATACCTTCTGTCCTGTCCAGCAAACCTCCTGCAGTGCTACGACTTCGAAGTTACGTGGTTGAAGTTCGTCGAAGATTATCCTATCGCAGCAAATCTGGCAGAGCGCATTGCAGAGCGATTTGCAGTTCCATGTTCCGAGTTTCCAATCGTAGTCCTTAATTCGTCGCCTAGGTCTTTGTTGATTGTTCCGATCTATATTAAATTCTGTATTATTTGTAACATTGAATTTTTTAAGGGCGGCTTTTTGGGCCTAAGGTGATCAGCCACTCCTAACATGGAGAACAGACGCTTTTGTGAGCCGCCCTTGAGATGGAGAACAGAAACTCAGATAGACTGCATACTTTGAAGAGAGCAGCCCTCCTTCCCTGTCCCTGTCATATGACCAAGGTCCCATCGGGGTTGGTTACTCGATCTTTTCAATGGTTAGTGCTACCCCAGACAGCACCACGGGGAGGTAGGGATAGGAGTTACTGGACAAGAGGCTAAGGATCGCAGTAGGATCTATTTAATACCTACAGGTACGCGAAGTACCAATGGTACGCATTGTCCAGACATTTAACAACCAGGCAACCACAATGTTATACGAATATCAAATTGAGGCGAGATCAAAAAACTACTTTTCAGGTACTCCCAGGTATCCCAAATAAAAGTTTTGTTATTCGAGAGATATTTTGCTTGCAATTATTAGGTATTTTGCTTAGGTATTTTACCTCTTATGCTGTGCTCTTAAATATCAAGGCCAGTTATCAAGATCAAATTTGGTATTCATATGTTAGGTAGTGGAGTGCTCTTCACGCCTAGTGAATCGCTTACCTCTTACCGCTTACCCTTACCCTTATCGGATGGTGGTGAAATTGGCAGGTTTTCGAACCTCGAACTCCATCGTCCGTGACTGATTAAGGAGTTCATACACAGACCTAGTGAACGAACTTCAAACTGAACAATGAATTAGGTCCTAAGTAACATTGAGAGATTCTCTTCGTCGACTTTTTCTTTGGTTAATAGCTTGTCTACTAAACGATTTGCTGATGTTTTCAACGTATTGGATCCCTTATCACACTTTATACTACCATGCTGTATGTTGAAAATAGTTAAATATGTTTTTACATAGCCGTAGGAACGCAAAGAGAGTCGCTCAATGTTACTTAGGACCTAATGCATTGTTTTGCTTGACTTGTCTACAGCGATCGTCGACGTGATGCTGTTTAATCGTGTAGCTTTCGCGAACTCGGTGTCTGCTCTTGTTGTAGTGGACGCTTCGCTGTTTCCTTCGTATCCCTCGATGAGTCTCCCGGTTTGCGGACGGAGACACCTACGTCGCATGAGAGTTGACAAATCTTTTCTGCTTCGGACGATCCCGTCACCTCCTGTTCGAACGTCACAACGCTTGTAGCGATACATATTCGCACACATTCGTTTGTGAAGCAAAGCTGAAAATTCGCGCCCAAAGGTGGACTGAATCTCGAGAGAATTTAATCATTTAATTTAATAATTTTAATCATTTTCACTACACAAAGCTGAAGTCGAGTCGAACTGACTTTTATCGCCTTTTTTATCATTTGGTCCGCTGTTGCTATTAGCTCTTCCTTTGCCTTCATTGCGTTTTTAGGGACATACAC
This sequence comes from Aedes japonicus, assembly GCA_034211315.2. Lineage (NCBI taxonomy): Eukaryota > Metazoa > Arthropoda > Insecta > Diptera > Culicidae > Aedes > Aedes japonicus. The sequence continues at coordinate 91,721 of JASCZW010005355.1, forward strand.
CCACATAGGCTGCAAAAGAAGAGTGATTTTCCATTGATGTTTTGCAAGATTACATAAAAGTCACATCGCCCACCACACCATCACCCCACAAGACACACCGTAATTCTACAGGTTGACGAAAAATCTGGTCGAGTAGGCTTGGAAATAATTGGCATCATTATGTTTCAAATCCATGACATAAAAGCATCAAAATTCAAGTAACACAAGTTAATTAAAACTAAAAAAAAAAAAACAAAATGTCGAATGAAGCATCCGAAACCGTAAACCGGTCAGAATCCATTTCCAACCATTCCGAGCTCGTACAATCTGAAAACCCTTCAGCAAACATATCCCAATCGTCGGAAAAGACCTCAAAATCATTCGAATCAGATTACACCGACAAAGAGCTGCGGACCTCCCTAGACGAATTACTCACCAATCAGCTGTACGAACAACCGTCATCCTTCGGCAGATTCGGTTATGAATCGGAGTTCGGCAGCAACGAAGAAGTGGAACCCACCGTATCGTTTGTGGACTCAGAGCCACCGTTGAATAAAAACCGGCGCGTTCAAGTTCCTTCGAGTGGTAAGTCTTTCGGATGGGAAGTATAATTTTAGAGTTGAATTATAATATGTTTCGTATGCTAGATATCACCAAAGGCATTTCAAGCATTGAACCTTCCCCCAAGAAACCAATCAAAAAGAGACTGAACGATCCAGCGCCACAGAAGATTGGCATCCTGGTAGGAGTTCCGTGTAACCGACGTCCTTCGAAAAATGGCAGGTAGTTTTTTGTGAACAAACTGGGTCGCCGGTGTCAATTTTCTTAAAAAAAAATTCGTTTCGACAGCAATGAAGCTCAACAGCTGGACCAGCTGAAGCACTTCACGGCAGTTTTTCTATTCTCTCGGTTAAAAAATCCGATGAAGTGGGACATTACTACATTTGAAGAGATTCGATCATTGGAGAATTCCATAGATTCCACGGTGGTTGCTACAAAGTTCAGCATTCATCATAAAGGTCTAGAACATCACATGACTCTCACGAGCACCGTGGCGAAGGGACGTATAAACTCAACAGATGCTCCACCTCCAACGCTCAAAGGTGCGCTAATTGAACACGTGTCCAGTTACAGTGGGTTGGTGCTGAAATGCGAGTCACACTACGTGATGCTGTGGAGGATTACCGAAGGCTACTACCTGTACGATCCTTGCTTAGACCACGTATCGCAGTTGATGTTTTTCAACAGTTTGAAATTGATGCTGGAGTTCATTTTGGAGAAGAAAAAGTTGAATGATCGGTCCAAGTTCTACATGGCCAAGATTTCGTGGCACGCTGTTGACGATGGATTGGTGGTAACGTTGAAGCGAATGTCTCGCATTCCGAAAAAGTTTAAGATAATGAACGCAAAAGAAGCATTACTGATGGGAGATCGATATTTTAAGGATGCAGGATTCAAACTGGAATGTTTGCGAGTGTCTCTAAATGCAATTTATTTGGCTCAGGAATTAGAAGCAAGATCTTGGGATGCCAGCAACTTGAATGGATTGTTTGACGGAATTATGAGCGATAAGGAAATTAACAAGCTAGGAGTATTTCTCTTCGAGGAAGGAGAAGAAGAGAGTTTTCTCCTGGCGAAAGTAAGATTGATTAGATTGAACTTTGCTTGCCACTATACGGAACGGGAAGATTTTGAACGGCTAGTTAATCGTCTGCTGGCTGTTCGAGTCGGTCTCATCATCAAGGTGAACGAATCTTATTTTTCGGTTTGGTGCAGCGAAAACATTCTATACTGGTTCTCACCGTTTCGTTTTGACGCCTTGAAGTTGGACCCCGCTGAACTAGAGGACAAAGCGTGTTTTATATATGCGTTCAATTCGCTGGATCGGTTATCATCGGTGATGTTCGAATACCTTACCGAAATCGGTCTGTTTCCCAAGCATTGCATCCGCATATTTACCGTTGACGGTGAACCCTTCGGAAAGGCACCCCGGCTGCCGTTGGTGGATAGTAGAGATTCGCTGAATTGCAGCGAACTTGAGATTCACGTGGCGGAGGGAACGAAGAAGAAAGAGTACATTCAGGTGGACGACCTACCTCCGATGACCCTGTCGGAGGCCAAGCTGTGCCGAATTATGCTCCGGGAGATCATGGGCAATGCCGAGACAAAATACGATGAATAATAAATATTAAATAAAACTTTAACATTGTTGCGTAGGAAATTGCGTATTGTTTTTGCTGCTTCGTGCGCTTGTTTCCCATTATTAGATCATATTCGCAAATTCAAACATTGAATCCACATTCCGGTAAGGTAATTCGTCACTTGCGATCCACAAACTGACGGAGCGGGAAAACGAGCGTTTTCTCCGTTGTTTTCATTTTCTGACAGCTGCTTTCGGGTTTTGTGTGTTGATGAATTAATATCGTTCTCGGTGCTTGTTGAAAATTTAATTAGGAAAAATCTCGAAAAAGGCAAGACTTTTCGTTTTTATTGTGTAATATTTTGGAACCGCAGAGGACTTTACACCGTCTGTCGGTGGAAATTTCTTGTTACTATTGCGAAAATCGGCGAAATCAAGACGACAAAGTGCTGTTCATAGGAAGGTTAGTTACGATGTTATTTTTGGTTGTAGAATTGTGCAAATTATACGAGATTTAACAGGATCTTGTTAAACTACTGGTGTGAATTCTATGTTAAGGCAACTCGAACGCGATGTAACGTGTGAGAAATCTTCGATTTGGGGTTACCCAAATTTCAAACAAGAGGTTTCGTGATCGCTAGTATCCCAACGGTGGAGAAGATGGGGTCAAACGCGTCACTAGAAATTTTCGACCATTTTTGCCCCGTTACAATTTGGGTGACTAACACTGCGGCAATTGTACTAACGAAATTCAATAAATCAAATCAGTTTGATTTCTATCAAAATACATAGTATGAAACCGATGAAATGCACTCAACTAAAAGAACTATGTGTTTCATTAGAGAGCCTTATTGAGCTTGAAATCTGAAAATTATGACTCATACAATTCAAGCCCATATTTGTCCGACTAGAACAAATATTCCTTCCAGAGGGACAACTAAACGTCCATAATCATTTATCGTATCTACAACTTGTTTTAATAATCTTCTAAAGTTCATATCAAACGTAGTACCTATGTCACATGGGACACTTATGCTTCCACGGACAGTAAAGCTATCAACTAACAACTGTAGATATGCGTTTATAACGCTAAGTTGAGTGCAGGCAGTAAAACTATGTGTTTATAAATGCTATTTTTAAATGTGTTAACGTTTGTCTAAACAGGAAATATATATCCTAATATTTCTAGACAAAATAGTCAAAAGGTCGAAAGTACCATTTGTAAACAATGACTTCTAGCGTATTTTTCTGGGATCTGCTTGCTCCCACAAACAAAATAGCACCAGAAACAGATACAGGGAGTAATTACCTTCCCGTCGATAGTGGATGTAGATGTTAGCTACATGTCATTTCCAGGAAATTTACGTTTTATGTCATTGTTAAAAATTGTTCCTTTCGACCTTTTGACGATTTTGTCTAGATTTGTATTTTTACAGACAGCCAAGCGGCACTCAAAGCTTTGAGTAATTATAAATGTACATCCACCCTTATCTGGGAATGCATTCTTTCACTGCGAAAGGTGTGCCAAGAGAACTCCGTAAATTTATTCTGGGTTCCGGGACACTGTGGCATTGAATGTAATGAAAGGGCAGACGAGCTTGCTGAACAAGGTTCAAAAGCACAGTTTATTGGCCCAGAACCATTCTGCGGTGTATCATACTGTGTCATAAGCATGGAACTGAAATCTTGGGAAGAACAAAGGGTGATGACCAACTGGTTGGTTACCACAAAATTGGATCAATCGGAAAGGTTTGTAATTCCAAATTTTACAATTAGTAAAAAGCTTTTTGAGCCCAATAAGAGAGCTCTTTGTTCCTATACTGGCCTAGTAACCGGACATTGTGGCTGAAAAGGTAGTGGGTTTTATAAACTCCGCTTTGCCGCTGGGCGACGCGTCTTAGGCTGTTCACTTGACTAATGGTGATCAAGCTTTAAGATGCGAATAGTCATAGTAAACAGGGGTATACCACAAAAGTTGAATTCAATGGACGTAGTGGTTCTACGCCCCAACAAAAAAAAATGTGTTTATTAAAACACATCAAATACCAAGAAAGTAGGTAGAAGCTGTTTAGTGAAATGAGAAGAAAAATTAGTATGTTCCATTTAATTCCAACTACCTTTGCTTATCTTGACAGATACCTTAATTCCTTACAACTCTTCTGGAACAAGCTTGTGGCAATACCAGACAACGTGGTTGATGTCCTGATAACCTGCACCACAGCGACACATTGATTGGAGTCTGAGAGCCCTATTCGATAGAAATGAGAGCCTAACGAGTAGTGATTGGATATTAGACGCCACATTACCTTGATAAAATCCCGGCTAATATCCAACCCTCTGAACCACGGTTTATTCGATACCTGGGGAGAATGGAATGTAACCATCTGCCCAAATCCCCTGCATCACATTTTTGTTGCCAGCTGATCAAAAAAAAAATCATTTTAGGTGGTTTGTCGATCATAAATATCGCCTTGCAAAGCGCCCACCATGGCAAGTGAGTCCGATTTCTCATTATCCGGAATGTAGCCATGAGAAGGGACCCAAACCAAGGTAATGGTGTAGAAATTGTTTGATAGGGCACTCAAAAAAGATCGTATTTCACAAACGTGTTTTGCCTATAGTCACTAGATTCATAAGCTTGTAGTGCACTGTTTGTCCAATAGCCAAATATTTGGCATAGGCAGCTAGACAGCTGACAGATATCATAGATGTTTGTCAGATGCCTATCTGCCTATGACAAATATTTGGCTATTGGACAAACAGTGTACTACAAGCTATAGTCTGGCGGATACAATGACTTGAGCCAATTTGAACTGTCACTTGGCGGCAGCGTTGCCAGGTGGATTTATACAATATATTGCTTATTGCTTATTAAAAAATATCGGTATTTATCGGTATAAAGTAAAATTCCAATTATTTTCAAGTGAACTATAGTTTAATTTTGATATAAGATTATAATATATTTTGGCAATCATTTTTCTTCTATTTTCAAATATTATATGAACAAAGTTTGACGTAAACATAAAAAATAAAATAAAAAATGCATTAGCCATTTTTTTTAAATTTTACCATCTCGAGGTTGAATATGTATACTTTGAATAAATATACTTTACAATACATTTTTTTTTTTAAATACACACTTCTTAAGATGTTATTAAGATAACAAAAATCATGTATAGCGATAAGGTTTTTGAGCCACCTCCCGTTGTGCTAAGCACCTCGCTAAGCACATCCTACTTTTTTTTAATAGATTTTAACACAAAAACGGATTAATTCTAGTGTATACCGCTTCCAATTTTATACACTTTTCCATATATACCACTGGATTTGTTAGTCACGAAAAGCTAAGATATGATCGATTGTTCAACACTGCTTCTTGAGCGCATAGAGTATTTGATATTTTTGATTTTTTTTGCTTGATAGAACGAAAATAGGCGACTACGATGAAGTAGCGCTCTACCCTATCAATAAACTGATAATTTCTTTTGAAAATCCCATATTAAAAAGCATAAATGTATAACATATTGCAGCTTGTTAATATAGGACTGATGAGTTTATTTTGCTTAAAATTACAACCTGCCTTCATTTGTTAACGCATTTAATATCATAATTAAACTCGATAGTTTTATCACAGACATACAACCATAACACTCCAAATTTGTTCATCGTTCGTGCATTTAAGACTAATTCAAATGATTCTCGCGTTGAGTTTCGAACGGGCGAACTCCATATAGCGATTTCTCTTCTTTGATCCGAAAATAATTGATAACTACAGGTAAACGAGTTGGCATATCCGTTGCGATAAAGGATAACTCCGTCTTGCAGGTTAAATACAGACACTTGCTTTGACTAAGATATTAGCCAAAAATTGACCAAGAGAAATTGATCAATGCATTTACCTCCGTATGAAACTCAAAGCGCTCTTTGATAGTTGGCACTTAATTTCCTTGCGTTTGGCGTATAAGAAATGTTAAATGTATTGTGGCTATCTGTGGTTTTATTAAATGATACAAAAATAGATGCTATTGGCTAAAGGATAATGTTGAAACTTAACACTAATGAAATGTTATGTGTGACTGAATGAACTGGATATCATCGTTACTTTTTTTCGTTTAAACCTTTTTTATTCCTTTATTTTGTTTTTTTATTTATTCAAATCTGGTGCAGTTTTAATTGAGAAAATATTTTCAGAAAAATAATTAATTAGGGGTAAGAAATCTAAAAAAACACGCTGATATATAATAAACCAAATATAATGTTAAAATAACTTTCATAAAAAATCGGTATTTATCGGTATAAAAAGTTGGAAATCGGTATTTTCAGAGCGCTTGTCGGTATATCGGTATTGAGAATAAAAATCGGTATAAATACCGATAAATCGGTATACCTGGCAACGCTGCTTGGCGGAGCCAATCGAGCATATCTCGAATAATTTATGTTAAGGGCCTAAAAGCCATTTGTAAACAATGATTTTAAACGTTGATTTCTCACGAATTACGAGAATCCCAGCATATCTTGTTACTCCATATGGTAGAACTAACATGTTTCCACCAAATGCTGCTTTCATTTCAAGAAGTGATTTAAGATTCAAGAGAAAGCGATATTTAAAGCCATTGTTTACAAATAGAATTTAGGCCCTTAGCATGAATTTCTTGAGACATGCTCGATTGGCTCCACCAAGTGACAGTTCAAATTGGCTCCCGTCATTGTATCCGCCAGACTATGAATCTAGTGACTATAGTTTTGCCGGCCCCATTGAACCCCCAATAGCCTGAAGTGAACTGAGACTATCCGTAAAAATTGAAAATTGATCAGAGGGAAGGGAGGCATTCCGCTCTAATGCATAGTGTATAGCCGCCAGCAAGAATTTTGATGTTTGAAGGATGCGCTATGAATTTCGTTCAAAACACCAAAGCCAGTGGAATCATTTGTTTTTGATTCGCCGGTGTTAAACTTCCTGTCACATCTGATATGGTCAAACTTAAGGCGCAGCTACAGCTTTTGACAGTTAATCCATATATTTTATGTCAAAAGCTGCCACAACGCGCCGTTGCGCTCCCCATTGTAGCTGCGCCTTTACTTGCAAAAATTGATGGCATCTACTTGGACCTTATTTTATTTGAATCAGAATAGACGCCATGTTAACAAGTTCTTTCGAAGCTTCGGAAGGTTGCAACTAGATGCAGAGGTGTTGCTCTTAAGAAAAACACTCGTAAAGAAAAAACTCGTTGAGTCTCTCTGGATTGGTAGGAATCCGAGATGCGTTCATTTGATTTTATTAATAATCATTTCGAATGCCAGTTCCAAGAAGTTTGCGAGACTGAAAACAAAATACATCGGAGATCGAAAACAAAGTGTAACAAAACAGTGTATCGTTTTCCTTGATAAGGGATGCTTAAATATGCGTCAATTAAGTTTTGCATCATCACTTGAATGATAGATCTAGTTCATTTTTGATGAATACCTACACTGTGAAACGCATTTCAGTCCCATATGAATTTTGGGTGGTTTTGAGTTATGATTACTAATAGTCTATCGTTGTTTTTTATGTTTTAATGAAAAACCTGGGTTCTGACGAAACATGAAAACAACATTTAATCCATCTTAAAAATAATCGCATATCAGTCCCACCATACGAAATAACCCCTACTAACGCTCTTTTCTTAATGATCTACTACTAACGCTCTTTTCTTAATGATATCATCCAAACCATCATGGTATAGAAGGAGATGTTCGCTCATCACCATGAGGTCCCAAGAGTGGACAGTAATGTTTGCTAGAAATGAAAGATATGAAGAGAAAGTGTTGATAGTTGATAGTATTTCTGACGGTAGTATTTAAGGTCGAAAAAGGATTTATTCATGTCGATTCTGTCATTTTTGAAAACCAGTATAGTACACTCCTTACTACAGTCACAATCTCCCATAATAACATTGTGTACAAGACGCCGTTTTCTTGTAGTATCCAACTCCCGGAGGTTCGATTATGTTTTCCGTCGATTTGCTTCCATTTTTCACTTGCCATTACTGGTCAAATCTGATGAGGTGTTCAGGTGTTTCCACTTCACGACATGAAAACCGTTCAATGTCTGTCGATGCCATGTTGAATTCAGGAAGATCTTCATCGGAGGCGTAAAAAATCTTGATCATGTGTAACGAGGACATATTGAAGACAATTTGAAACTACTTTTACGCGAACTAAAAATAACATACTTCGAGCAAAAAAAAGCAACTTTGACAGTTAAGCAAAATGCAAAAATATCAAGTTTCAATCAGCAAAATTAAATTGGAATAACATTGGGCTACATGTAAAGCTCATGATAGCGGAAACGGAAAGGCAACGACACGTCCCTGGTGGGACTTTTTGCCGGCCCTGTGTTCTAGATGTACTTCCCACACTGAACCCAAACATCCTCCTTTTATCGAATGAATTCTCTGGCGGTTGATATCGAAACATTGAAATCGCATTTTCGAATGACAGACGCAGGCGGAGGACGATTTTATAGAAACCAGATGATTGTTATTCTAATGTTGCTATAATAATACGCTAAGTGGATTGACCTCCAGTTCAAATTCGAATGCTGTATGAAAAATCGTCATCCCAAAATCGAATGCGTAGTGCATTGGAAAAGCCCTATAACAAGAATCATTTGAAATGAGGATGACAAACATTCCATTTTACATCATTCTGTAAGAACCTATCAATCGCATCCAGCACTGGTACCATCACGAATAAAGGATCGAAACCCGCTCGCTTTCCTACGGAGTCACGGACAAATAATTCCAGACTCCTTAAATTTTTGTGCTCATATTGTACAAACATCATATTGTATTTGGTTGATTGTCATACGAAACATGGATAATCGTCATACGGATCAAACCATAAGATAACCATCCGATTTCCGAATTCTTTTCGTTAAAGGGGGCAATCGAATTACTTTTCAGAAGATCTTGGGATGATGTTTGGGTTCAGTGCAGTTGTTAATTAAGAGCATGTGAAACATATGGCAGTGGCAATTAAAGGCAACAATACCATATCGCGTGCGATTTAAGCATCACTGAGCAACAGCACTCATGCAACCATTAAAAATGCTACAATTGCCATAGGGTTGTATCAATCTAATTCTATCTAAAAACAACCTGATACTAATGTGTGATTATTTTACAGTCGGGCATGCAGAATAATATTATAAATGTGTAGTTGTAGTAGAGCTCAACCGGAGAGAGGACAAGCTTCTCAACCGGCAAAGTTGCATCCCCAGCATTGGGGGCATCTTTACCGGTTGAGGAGCTGATCGCTGGTTGCAATTTTTTAGAAACTGCGTGCAAAACAGACAACAAGAGCGGTGTTTGACTTGTACCAGAAGCGGATATGTTCCGTTTTGTTTGTTTTTGCTTTGCTTTATTTTATCCAAGTATGATGGGATACTGTTTGATTGACTTTTTGCTAATTGCAAGGATTAGGCTGTTCAAGAGTTCAACAATTAAGCTGATAGGGAACGCAATCACAATAGTCCAATGTACATTCTAACTAGACAAAAGACCGATTACACTCATAGAATCATCGTTAACTTCAAAAGTAAAATTTTATTTGTCATCCTGACGGCGTTTTACGTTGAAAACTATAAAATTTTCAATCCTATTTTGCTCGATTTGGCACTAATGTTACATAGGACTTCATGCATTGTTTGGCTTGATTTGTTGAATCAATTATTACCGCATTGTTAATTGGAATGCATTGCTAAATTAGGAAATTGGAAATCGCCCTGCCATGTCAAAAAAAGTTAGTGGTGGCTTATATCAGGGATATAGCAGCAAGCTTCATGTAGGACCGCGATGGTTTATAGTAAAAATGGTATCTAATTTATACGTATCATTACACATATGGTTGGTTGAAATGTTAATAAAGTAGCTCTATAACTTTGCTTTGAATCCGTCCTTTCTTGGGAATTTTGCTTCATACTGCACTTTCGTGATCCTCAGCATTCTGGACAATGCTATTCAACGCTAAAATATAGCAAGCGAGACATGATTTCAGAAGGCACGAATGCCCAGTTTTCAGTAGCCCGAAAGGTTATCATTGCATTGAGTAGATATGTGAACCGGTAACTGTCCGATTAGCCGGTCTTGCAAGACTCGCACTCCCAAACCACAACCGGGCAGACTGTGGCAGGTGGACAAAGCCCTGTCCGAATCACCAGCTGAGAACTTGTGTCGAAAGCTGAAAATATTCCGATTCATCTCGCGTGCTACATACTAGCGTTGATAGCATAGCCCTGAATGAAGAGAGGCACGAAAATACATTACAAAGCAAAATTCAAGAGGGGACGGGCCTCAGTTATAAAATAAGACACCGGCAACAAAGCAATATAATTTTGAAGCTGAGGGGTGAAATGAAACTAAACGAAATTAAAAGAAGAACACAATTTGAACCATTTGTTACCCGTTTTTGAGGTCCCGGATAGGGAAAACATATTTTCAACCTGAACATACGGAGATTTCTATGGGAGCAAACGTAGGTCATTTTTTTTAGAAGATGATGATGATGGTCCCGCCACTTACCCCTACAAAGGTTTGAGCTAGACGATTTATCTATTAGATAATTTATTTTAAACAATTCAACCAGTTATGCAAAACCAAAAACGAACTGATTGTCTCTACAGATATAAACTTCTTCTAAAACTGTTCATTTGCTTTACAGCGATATAATTGTGAAAAGCTATTGATGTCAACCACAAATGTTCGCAAATAAACCCAGCGATCAGAAAATTCTATTACAATTCAAATCACAGAATCCTGTATAAGGACATTATCAAAATACAATCCAATATCCGATCTTGCCCGCTACCGAGTGAGGTTTCAACACTAATGGAACCGCCACCTTGGTTTGGGTTGACCAAGGATATCCCCGATAAGGAAATCGAGAATATTTCCAAACCGAAAAAATCCTGGACCGGCCCTAGTCAAACTTTTTACTTTCAACCACAACAGAACTGACAAAGAATTCCCCGACAATCAGCCAGACAACCCACTACTATTTCATGGCATCTTCTCAAGCATCAAAGGCCAATATTTTTTGTAAATTCAAAAAGAAGTCCTTTATACCTGTATACCGCGCGCGAGGCTCAAACTTTTGAAGACTACACAAAAAATAAAAACTACTTTAAAATACAATAACAAAATAAAAACTTTAAATCCATCATCATCATCGAGGCGAAAAATATAGTTTGTTTGTGCCCCATGACAAATATAAAACATTTAACAATAAACCATACAAAAATATCCGTTGTAATAACATCGCCAAGATACAAAATTAGTCAAGAGTAAAAAGTTATCAGAGTAGCTGTTCAAAAGGCAGCTTTGATGTGTGAAATACATTGTCTCTTAAAATCTGTTAGTGTTGCTGCACGTTTGATGTGTATAGGCATCGAATTGAAAACATTTATACCTTTAAAAAACAACGAATTTTGTGAAGCTCCGTACAAAAAATGTGGTGTTCTAACATCATCCGCGTTTCTAGTGTTATATCTATGAATATCACTTCCTCTTTCAATTCGATTACACAAATATCGAGGCAGCAAACCGTTTATTACTTTAAAAATGAACACCATTGTCAAATACACAACTCTCTAGCTTCACCGATAGCCACTGTAGGGCATCTAACAAAAAGAGGAGGAAGTGAACCTGTTACATCTCAAGATCAAACGCATTATCTTATTTTGCAAACGCTGTAATCTCGATATTTGTGTTTGATTAGCTAAAAACAAAATGGAAGGGCAAAAATTCAATGTGAGGAGAGATGATAGATTTGTACAATTGTATTTTACTAGTAATAGTTAAATCGTTTTTTAATCGGCAGAGAATACCGTACTTCTTGGCTATTTTCTTGATGACATCGTCAATGTGAGAGTCAAATTTTAATCTATCATCAATAATCGCGCTAAGATATTTAATCTCACGAACGCGATCAATTGTTACATCATCAATTTTAACAGAGACGTCTTCGTTAACTCGATTCCGCGAAATTACCATGAATTTAGTTTTACTTATGTTCTATTTCAACTGTTTGTACTTTAACCATCTACTTAGAGAACGTAAATCTGCATTCAAATGTGAAACGGCCTCCTCGAGGCTTTTAGCTGCAATGAACAACACGGTATCATCAGCAAAAAAGATTAATATCACAAAATCGCAAGACTCGTCGCATGTCATTAATATATAGAATGAATAAAATGGGCCCTAATACACTCCTTGTGGTACGCCAACGCCGTTCTCCACAGGGCTCGACACGGAATCATTAAAAGCCGTCCGTTGAGTTCTGTCAGACAAATAGCTTTCGAACCATCTGTATGCAGAACCCGAAAATCCAAAGCGCTTGATTGATTTTAACAACAAGGGCCGAGAAATCGTTTCAAAAGCGCGTTTCAGATCCAAAAAACAGCAACAATCGTATCTTTACGCTCTACATTTTCTTTCCATTTAGCTAAAACTAAATTTAACGCTGTTTCACAAGAATGACCTTCGCGATATCCTGATTGTTCCGGCGCAATCAAATTATTACTATTTAAATACGTTAACAGCTGGCCTTTTACAACAAGTTCCAAAATTTTCTCTAAAGTGTGCAACATGTTAATAGGACGAAACTCTTCGGCTTTCATCGTTCCAGTGACTTTTTGAATGAGAATAACTAAAGATTCTTTCCAAACTTGTGGCACGTACTCAGTTTGCAGCGATTCATTAATCAGGTCCAGCAGGTTGTTTCCGATGACATTAAAGCAATCTTGTACTACTCTTGCAGTTACGTTATCCACTCCAGCCGTTTTGTTCAAAGAAAAGCAAATAGATTTAAGATCCTCTAACGTTATTGGGTGAAAACTTTCAAAACTACAGTTAATATTAATCGGCTGTTTTATTTCGTCTGGCTCATCTACTAAATCAATGGATTGATTGATTGACAAAATACTATCGACGAAATATTCATTAAATCTACATGCAATGGTGTCCTCTGACTGTTCTAATGTGCCATTGAAGGTTATGGATCGCGGTTTGCAATTACTAGGTTTTAACAAAGATTTCAAAATTTTCCATAACTCTTTGCTGTTGTTTTGATGCATATCAATTTTCCTCTGAATATATTCACAACGAGTTTGTTTAACGCATTGCGAATATTTGTTACGCGCGACTTTGTACCTATTCAAAAAGATATTTCTATTAGTTCTACGCCATTTTTGTACAGCTTGTCTCTTTACGTTTGAGACGCAAAAGATCCAAATTGTACCAGCTGTTCGAGTTCTTTACTAACACAAATTTATTTTCAACTAGTTTATTGGTACATATTTTTAATACGTCTGTCAAAACAGCTGATTTCTGATCTAGAGAACCGGTATTTATATGAAAATCCACACTTCTTTCGACAAGTCGTGAAATAGCTTGTTTCGAATATTTTTTCCAACATTTCAATTTCACATAATCACTGTCACCATTAATATTATCTTCAACGTTAATAATAATGGTTTCATGATCAGTTACTTTCAAGTCAGAGTTTATAACAACACTAACAGAATCAAAATTACAGTACACATGGTCAATCTGAGTTTTACTGTGTCTGGAAATACGCGTATATTCAATAACCAATTGTTTTAAATTAAAGAAATCTGCTAATCGTTTCAAATGCTTCGAATTATTAATGTCACAAAAATTTATATTAAAATCACCAGCAAGCACGTTTAGTTTACTAGAATCTACAAAAATCTCATACCAGTTTTCCAAAATTTCAATAAAACGCTGGTCACTAGAACTGGGAGAATGATACAATACACCATAATTACCGATCTGCATGCCTCGAACAACTGCAATGCTTAAAAACCAATTGCCGTCACAAACTTCGTTCAATTGAAGCTTGAACTGAACTGATTCTTTAGCATAAATAGCAACGCCGCCAGTGTGTCTAGAATGTGATAAACAAGCAGCCACATTATATCCCGGAATACTATATTGATCAAATGCTTGCATGTCAACTATATGTGTTTCTGATAAAAAGACTAAATTTGGACGTTTTGTTCTACAATCTGACGCAATTCTGCGTAGTTTGTAGAACAACCCGGCAATATTGAAGTACAAAATATCGAATTTACTCACATTGCTACTGAAACTTGGCTGCTATTCATCGAAATGCAGGCTGTTTTTTTCGTTCATACAATCGCTTGAAAATTTCACATTCATAACTAAACGCGCCGTGGTTTACGTCCAAGTTCGTTTTACGTTCGTTATTCGTTTTTTACAATTAATACATTTCAAAGCAGTTGATGTGCATTCAGATGTCGTGTGACTTTCACTACACTTAGAGCATGCTATATTATTTTTACAATCCATGCTCATATGTCCAAATTCTCCACATTTGAAACATCTCAAAACTTGAATCTCCGGAACAACACGACACCAATCAAATTTAACATTAACGTGTTTCGCGGTCAATAAAAAGTTATAGGTGTTTTTATCAACTTCAATTACCGTGTTAAACTTATTGTACTTGAAGCGTGGATTTTCATACATTCTTATCACTTTAACTTCATTAATCGCGATGTCTTCATTTTGATCTTTTAAAATCCGAATAAAGTCATCGGAGGAAAACTTCTCGCTCATGCCCATCACTTTAAGCCTTGGCACCGATGAGGGAACAACAGCGTTATAATTTTCACCCAAATCGCTTATAATGCCATCCTTCACAACATTAACGTTGCATCCTGTTGCACACTCAGCTATAATAGAGCCATCTTTCCCATTTCTAAAGTTACGGATCTTGTGTGTTTTTGGATCCAATTTACTGTTTAAAAACTTTGCGAGTATCATCGCTGTTCTGATTGGACTCTTTCGGTTTGATCACAATGACCGGGCGAGCCTTACGAGTAACTTTCTTGAATTCATTCGCATTACTTTTTTTCTAATATTTTTATCATTATTATTATTATTGTTAGTCCCAGAATTACTCTTGACTACATCCGCGAAACTAATACTTTCAATAAAAACATCATTCGATGTCTCGCTAACGTCTTCCTGAACTCGACGCTTTTTGCCTTTGGGATTCAGGCTCGGCTCCGATGCCGTACTTGATGTACCTTGCTTAACATTCATTGCAGCTACTTTATTAATCGAATTAAATTCAAAAAATGAACATTTCATATTTTCCAATTCTTTACCCACTGATTTATTAAGTTCAAAAATTGCCTTCTCTAAGGTACTATTCAAATTTTTCCCCAACAAATCCATGCCGGTAGCTAACGCGTTGTTTATTTGAGCAGCAATGTGCTCCCGAACGCCACTGATCGAATCAGATAGAGAAGAAATCTTCTTCATCTCCTCTTCGAACTTTTGGACGATCGGGAGCAATACATGCTGCTCGTCACAAACCTGGCCTAATAAACAGTCACCACACTTGAACAGCACATTATCGTTCTCACTGACTAGCTTGGCTACCGCTTTTGTCAGTGGAGTACACCTATAGTGGTATACTCGAGAACAAATTGAGCAAGCAGTAGGGATATCACTAGCCAGTATAGAATCCCCACACTGTTTGCACTCTGCCATCTCGCTTACACTCTATACACATCAAACGGACGGCATGCAAACAACACACAATACAGAACAATGAAAGCAATGTGCAAAAAATATTCACCGGCCGCCAGCCGTCACTGGGGCAAAAATTACCAAAATTGAACAAAAACCAGCACGGGAGACCAATCGTCTCCAACTGATCTGGTTGGAAAAACACTTTCTGTGCGCGATGGGAAGTATAATTAGGCGCAAAATTCACTATTTCACACTAAATATTAGGTAATAAATCACTGCACTGCAGAAACAAACTACACAATTCACCATCACCAATATTGGTTGACTTGAACGACTTTAAGTAAAAAATTGAACTACTTATACTAAAAGCAGTTATTTGTAATTCGAATGCAAAAAAATTGTAAGTTTTTCTAATAAAATGGTATATTAAGGGGAATCGCTGCTCCATGTATTTTTTCCTATCTTTTATCTCGCTCTCGCAAACTCACCTTGCTATTTCAAATTGATAAATCTCGATTGTTAGTGAATAAACATAGAATCGAACTCTATCAGATTGCTCACAGCAAGTAAGCATACAAACTGATGTGATTAAATTTTCAATATCCAGTACAGACTCTGAGTTATATCAATTCTAAATGTTGAGGTAATGACTGCCGCCAAGAATGATTCAGCATAAGCCCTTAATGAAGTCATTGTGCTTAGTTGAACGAAAGTTATTAGCGTTCACAAACCTTTCACTTTAGCGTTACGCTCTCATTTTTCAAAATTTTGAAATGACACCCGGTATAGAAAAGAGAAACGTAGTCCTACGTTATAAAACACCGCATTCCATGTTATGACTCATTGCCTCTTTGTTCTATATGTAGACAACAACTGCTGGATCTTATCAAACTACCCCGTACACCGAACAGGAGCGATCGCGCATCCCAAGGATGGCCAAGGTGCACATAACCAACGTCGTGGTCCTGGACAATCCGAGCAGTTTCCTGAACCCGTTCCAGTTTGAGCTCACCTTCGAGTGCATCGAAGAGCTGAAAGAGGACCTCGAGTGGAAGATGATTTACGTTGGATCGGCCGAGTCAGAGGAGTTCGATCAGGTGTTGGACACCATCTACGTTGGCCCCGTTCCCGAAGGCCGACACATTTTCGTATTCCAAGCAGATCCGCCGAACGTCGCCAGAATTCCCGAACAGGATGCAGTGGGCGTGACGGTTGTCCTATTGACCTGCTCCTACCGAGGGCAGGAATTTGTGCGAGTAGGCTACTTCATCAACAACGAATACTCCGAACAGGAACTGCGAGAGAATCCACCAGCGAAACCGTTGTTCCATCAGATGACTAGAAATATCCTCGCCTCTAAGCCCCGCGTGACAAGGTTCAAAATCAACTGGGACGATACGCCAGCCAATGGCAGTGGCACGGCAAGCGGAATGGAAGAAGAAGCCGGAATGAATATGCAAAATGGAATTGAGGAAGCACAAATGGATGGCAATGCTGCTGCCACTGCAAGCACCGTTGCCGATATGATGTCCGAGGTAACGCAAGGCGAGAGCAGTTTAACACTCCCGCGGGAATTCAACGAAAACTCCAACTCACTGGCGATGGAATGTTGAGGTCATCTTCGACGATCAGCAGATTATCCTTAGTTCATTTTTCGTTTCTTATAATGTTACTTTTGAAAACTGTAAGCTGCTGTTGATTTGCAGTTATGTATTTTAATTGACCTTAACGTCGTGTAAAATCATGGGTTTCTCTCAGCATTAAGCGAGACCAATGCTCTGTTAACATATTGCGTGGTTCAATTTCTCATGATTAATAAATAAAAACAATCAAACGGAATGGTCTTGGCTCAATGCTGTTCGATTTGATTTCTATTCAGTAGTAAATTATAATAAACACTCACGCGTACGTACGTAGGGTAGCTAATAAGAGACTGTAAATAATAATAACTACGAAAGATGAAGAATTAGAGTAATAAAATATCAAATTTTCCATCTATTGAAACATTATTCGGATGACAACTTTTAGATCCAGCCCCTTGTTATAGTAACTTGTTCAAGTTTCCATATATGTAGTTTAAATATTATGTTAGTGTAGTCAACGGGTACTACCACCGTTCCATCTTTCATTTGCAATCCGCTGTAGATCATGAACTTTAATTAAGCATATTTAGTGCGTTATTCTAAAACTTTATCAATTGAAATTGTATTTTCTAAGTCCTCACCCTTGCAAACCACTGTCCGCTCATCTGCATTTGGGCTAGGCGAGAACCTACATAGCCTGCCCGTTTATATGCCCTAGACCATATAGCACACCGGAATCTTCCACAAGCAGGCGCCGGTTATTAACTAACCAGTCCCAACAAGTGTTAGATTCATTACATAGAGGATAATAGGAGGAAATTAAAGCAAGAGAAAAAGAGGCGTTTGATTGCTGAAACGAAAACGGAATAATGAAGTGATTAATGTAATTTATAAGTATAAGAATGAATAGTTCTCATCTGTTTCTTCTCCTATTGGTTGTTGTTGCTCTTAGTTTCCGGGACGCCAAACCGAGATACCCATGTGTTGCAGAATGCATTTGCAACAGTTTCCGCAAGCATGTCCGGCAACGGTACTGCTTCAGGCCAAAGGCTGAGTCTGTCCACCATTGTCAGTAGATACCGATGTCCCTTGGATGGTGGTAAAGGTCCAACCAGGTCGATGTGTACGTGGCTGAATCGTCCTCTAGGTAAATCAAATTCTCCCAGCGCTGCCCGAATATGACGGATAATTTTGGAACGCTGACATCGATCGCATGATCTAACAAAATGGGCAATATCTTGATTTATTGATGGCCACCCACAAGAATTTGGTAGAAACGAGCTTTCGAGTGGCACGATTGCCATGATGGGACAGATCGTGGATGGTATGCATGATGATCAAACGATGATTCTTTGGACTGAACGGCCGTGGTGGTCCGTGGGCTGAAACATCGCATTAGATTTGCTTAGATGATCGTTTTGGTCGATAGAAGTTTTTGCAATTCAGAATCTTTTGTTTGGTCTACAGCGATATTGTTGAAATTTATTGCCGAGGATGTACCAATCGCGTTCACCCTAGACAGGGCATCAGCAACAAAGTTGTATTTACCGCTGATGTGCCTTATCGACCTCGTGAAGCTGGAGATGTACTGCAAATATTGTACTTCGTGTACTTTCGCTGGAAAGCGGAAAATGTTTGGCGAAAAATCTCAGCGGTTGCACTGTAGCACTGCGCCTGCTGCTAAAAAAAAAGGGGCAACCATTAGAGCTAACGGTTTTGAAGCGTTCGGGTAATGTAACAATGTTGCCTCCGCCAAACTTTGCTTACATTTCATAAACGCTGCTTCTG
This sequence comes from Aedes japonicus, assembly GCA_034211315.2. Classification (NCBI taxonomy): domain Eukaryota; kingdom Metazoa; phylum Arthropoda; class Insecta; order Diptera; family Culicidae; genus Aedes; species Aedes japonicus. Next base: position 110,776 of record JASCZW010005355.1, read on the forward strand.
TTGTAGGGTTCCATTCCAGCTTTCGAGTATTGTTTTTGCGATTTCTATGAATCAGATCCTGGAACACTTTTTGCATCTCTGCGGCACCAGGAAGAAAAAGTTTGTAACCATTAACGAGTGCCAAGAAACGACCACAGCATTTACCTTTTCTGATTGTGGTTTGATGCCTTCGTCGTTGACACGGTACCCTAAGAAATCCACTTCCTTTTGTGCGAACTTGCATTTGGTGAGATTCAATACGAGTCCATTTATTTCTCAGACGATCAAAAACGATCCTGACGTGTCGCTGATGCTTTGCATGAAACGTTGGAAGGATTGGGATGCATTGCCTAGCCCGAACTGCAGTCTCGTAAATTCGAATAACCCAAACGGGGTGATACGGTGATCGGTAGTCCAAGATCCGTAGTAACAAAGCGGTTTCCGTATGAATTGATTGAGGACCCATTCGCAGCGTGCAGGGCCATGACATTTTTCATTACAGGTTGCCGGAATAATGGACATGGTATTGGACGAAATGGGCAGAACCATCGACCATGCACAGGTTACCCAGCAGACACAATCTCGACGGAACAAGCGGAGGAATCAACCGAGAGACTTTTCGGACGCGTGTCTATAAAAAAATGGTGAAACGAGCTAATACACTTGATAACTTGTATTTGCGAACGTTAGCTTGGGAATGAAATGACAAATGTATTATATTCAAAGGTATGCACTTTTTCTCTTTTCGCCTCTCGCCGCACCACAGATATGTGAAAAGATATCGCACTTCCACACTCCTCCTCGATGTCTTTAGCGGCTACTGGACTCGGTCAATCCCATCATCGTCGAGAACTGCTTCTGGTTCAAACAACCCAGTGGTTTGGTGAGAATATCAGCAATCATTGGTGCTGACGGACAGTACTGAACAACTACCACACCTTTATCCGACATATCTTTAGCAAAATACATACGTGTATCGATGTGTTTCGAACGTCTAGAAGAGTGATCGACCGATACAAAGTCGATACAGCTGATATTGTCTTCGAAAACAGTAGTCGGACCATTCTGCTTTTCCTCGAAGTCTTCGAGCAGCTTACGAAGCCACAGTAGCTCCCTGCAAGCCTCTGACAAGGCAACGTATTCCGCTTCCATACTCGAGAGTGATACGTTGGTTTGTTTGCGGCTGGCCCAACAGATAGTTGCTAGCCCGAATTGGAATAAATATCCAGTGTTCGATTTGCGGTCATCCGTGTCGCCGCTCCAGTCTGCAGCGCTCTTTTCAGCTCCACCCAATCCGCTTCCGAAGGTGCACTCACCCTACGACCAAGAATCGACACACTTGCCGACATCAGTTTGTTATCAGGTAACGCCTTGCTTCCTTCACGGCTCCGGAAGTATCCTGTATCGAGAGGAATCCTTGAACCCTTAGCGCGTTCGAGGTGGAACCGACTAGCAATCTTCATTATGTATCCTTGCTGGTTCAACGAATAGTAACCTTCACTATCTTTGCAGACTTGAATCCCCAGGAAGTAACTGACTTCTCCAAGGGATGACAACTTCAGCTTCTTCTTCAACGCGTACTCCAGTTTATCGATTTCTTCTTCAGACATACATGCAACAATGATAATGTCCACATAAATCAAAAGATATATCAGTCCTCCGGGAGCTCGTTTAGTAAACAAGCATGGATCCGCTGTTGCTTGCTTGAACCCAATCGCCTCTAGTATATCACGAATAGTTTCGTTCCACACTCGCGCTCCTTGTTTCAGCCCGTAGAGGCTGCGGTGAAGTCTACATACTAGATTCTCCTGACCTGGCTTCTCGAAACCCTTGGGTTGCCGCAAATACAGCTCCTCCTTCAGCTGCCCGTGCAAGTATGCACTCTTCACATCCAAGTGGCGTACGTTCATTTGTTTTTGACCGGCAATAGTCAACAGGATCCTTAGCGTTGTTTGAGTAGCCACCGGTGCGAAAACAGAGTTATAATCGACGCCGTACTGTTGCGAGAAGCCCTGCGCAACCAAGCGGGCCTTGTACTTAATGACGTTACCAGCGCTGTCCTCCTTCTTCTTATAGACCCACTTACTGCCGATTGCTTTTCGGCCAACTGGCAATTCGACCAACGTCCACGTATGATTGTGCATCAGTGAGTCATACTCCTCCTGCATCGCCGCTTCCCACAAATCCTTCTCCGAGCTTTGAACTGCTTCTTCGTAGCTTCCCGGATCATCTTCCACAACCATTGCCACGTCTACAACGTAATCCTGAAGTCTTTTCGGTAGAACGCCTCTGGTTGAACGCTTTTGTCTACCAGACGCTGATGGTACAGCGCGGCCGTCGTCCAATTCTTGGTCATCCCAGCCGTAGAACTCTTCATCGGAATCGTGATCAGATCCCCCTTGATGTAAATAGTCTTCCTGAAGTGAATCCTCTTCCTGCGACTGCTTCTTTTGAGTACCTGCTTCGTTCTGAACTGCACCTTCGTCGCCTAGCGCTTCTGGCCACTCGTAATCGTCCCCGGTTTCGTCCGAGGTAATCGCTTCCGGTTCCGTCATGTGAGAACCGTTCCGTTGCTCGATGAAGCGCGCATCGCGACTGATTGTGATGCGGTTGGTTTTGGGATCTAAGAACCTGAATGCCTTGTGATCCTCACAGTATCCGACAAAGACAAACTTCTGTGCTTTGCTGTCCAATTTGACCCTCTTAACGTCCGGAATATGCACATACGCCGGACATCCGAACACCCGAAGCTGGTTCAACACAGGTTTGCTTCCAACCCATTTCTCGAACGGTGTCTTATCAACGACACGAGAAGGGAGGCGATTCTGGATGTAGGCGGCAGTCATAATCGCCTCACCCCAATATTTCTTATGGAGGTTTGCATCAAGCAACATACAAGTTGCCATCTCCTGTAACGTACGGTTTTTGCGTTCAGCCACACCGTTCTGCTGCGGGCTGTATGCAGCGGTATACTGCGCTTGAATCCCCTCCTCCTCAAAGAATGTCTGCAACTCGTTGTTGACGTATTCGCCTCCTCCATCCGACCTAATCACGCATGGTGTCCTTCCGAAACGTGTTTTGACGTGAGCAACGTACCGTTTTATGCAACCAGCTACATCTGACTTCTGCCGCAACAAACATACAACGGTATAGCGGCTAAAGTCATCGATGAGCGTCATCAGGTACCGACAGCTCCCCGGGGTCTCATTCGCCATGGGTTCACATACGTCGGTATGCACCAGGTCGAGTATTCTGGCGGCTCTACTATCAGAGGCTGTAGGGAATGAAGTACGCGGAAGCTTACCTCGATGCCAAATGTGCTGGCAGTTTGGCAGATGCTGCAACTCCCCACTCAGCTTCGCGTATTCCACGGTCTTCAGCACAAACAAGTTCCCGTTAAGCTCTCCCAACGCAACTGTTTTACCGGCTTCGCTCACTATAGAACATACTGACCCAACAAAGTTCACTACAAAACCTTTCTTCGTCAGCTTTCGAACCGATATCAATCCACTGTCTAGCGCCGGTATGAAGAGCACTTCCGTCAACATCACTTCAAGCACATTTCCTTCTTTGTTCACGCATTTTACGAACCCTTCACCGATACCAGATGATTTTGAGGTAGAACCGTCAGCGAGTACCACTTGCGCCTGCTTGCTTTCATCCAACCGGATGAAGAAAGACCGATCGTTGGTCATATGGCACGAGCAGCCACTGTCAATGTACCAACAACCCTTTTGTCGGCGATTTCCGACTGTAAAACACATCGGAACATCCTTTTCGGCCGTCAATTTGGCCTTCGCGTCGTTTTTCTTTGCTTTCGATTTTCCCGCACTACCTGCACTACCACTTCCCGATTCTGCTCCACTTCTCTTCTGCTGAAGCTGCAACCAGAGACGGCAATCCTTACGGTAATGGCCAGGCTTCTGGCAGTGGAAACACAGCCGTTTCTTCTGCTCCCTAGATTCCATCTTCATTGCCTTTTCATTCGACACTGAACCACGCTCCTTTCGCCGCTGATACTCGTCTAGCAACTTTTGCTTTACGAGCGAGATTGTCATATCTGCTTCCGGCCGGCTCTCCAACGCCGTCACCAGACCGCTGTATGACTCCGGTAGACTCCGAAGTATCATTGCAATTTGCAACGATTCTTCGAGCGCTTGGCCCGCGCACGCCACACGAATGAAAAACTCCTCCAAGTCGTACAAATGCTTCTCCAAATCTTCACCATCAATGTATTGGAGCTACAAATTTTTGGAGCTACAAATTTAACTCGAGCCACACACATGGAAACACTTCCCGCTACGCAGCAATCAGCCACCGAAGACAAAATGGCTCCTCTTGAAAATTTCACTCGAACCAAACGGCTACAAAACAGTTGTCTCGACTTTCACCATCGATCTAGGCCCATAACCTATTGGACGAAATGGGCAGAACCATCGACCATGCACAGGCTACCCAGCAGACACAATCTCAACGGAACAAGCGGAGGAATCAACCGAGAGACTTTTCGGACGCGTGTCTATAAAAAAATGGTGAAACGAGCTAATACACTTTATAACTTGTATTTGCGAAAGTTAGCTTGGGAATGAAATGACAAATGTATTATATTCAAAGGTATGCACTTTTTCTCTTTTCGCCTCTCGCCGCACCACAGATATGTGAAAAGATATCGCACTTCCACACATGGTACCTCACGCATGATACACTCACGCTGGTACCAACAAACGCTGTTGTTACCAGCACGTCGATTTCGCGAAGTTGATCGTGAACGGGTGCGTTGTGGATTTGCTTTCAGGCGGTGAATCTCCGAAGTCAATGCCACAATTTGGTGGGCACATGTCAATCATTTTATCTCGCATTTCCGCAATTTTTGACAAAGTTCCATCATTGATACTCAGGACGGCGTGAATATTGTGCGGTAAGCCTTGCAGAAACAGCTTTTTGAGCAAGGAATCGTCTACATTCAAACCTGCAGATAATTCCTGCATTTTCGCTAGCAGATGAGTTGGTCACAAATCTCCCAGATCGCAGGAGCTTAGACCAACCGCACCGATACGGTAGTATTGGTAAATTGTTACCCTGTTTGACAACTCGACACCGCACCGGTGGTTGCCCAAGTAACCACAATGCTGTAATAGCATGCATATATAGGGCATATTATAGTCACTAGATTCATAGTCTGGCGGATACAACGACGGGAGCCAATTTGAACTGTCAGTTGGCGGAGCCAATCGAGCATATCTTGAGTAATTTATGTTGAGGGCCTAAAATCCATTGGTAAACAATGACTTTAAACGTTGATTTCTCACGAATTACGAGAATCCCCCCATATCCTGCTACTCCACATGGTAGAACTAACATTCTTCTACCAAATGCTGCTTTCATTTCATGAGAGTGATTTAAGATTCAAGAGAAATCGATATTTAAAGTCATTGTTTACAAATGGCTTTTTGGCGCTTAACAGGAATTACTCGAGATATGATCGAATGGCTCCGCCAAGTAACAGTTCAAATTGGCTCCCGTCATTGTATCCGCCAGACTATGAATCTAGTGACTATAGGGCATATGCATTACGTCTAGTGCCTCATTGAAGTTAGATTAAAGCTGAAAAGGGCCCCACTAAGATCGACCTAATGCTATATCTTTTGTAATGTCATAAGACGTTCCTAAAGCAGCATTATTGCATTGGTAATGCATCACTACATTCATAAGCTAATTTAACGCTTCATTACTTGACAACTGTTGAATTGATGCGATCCCGCATTACCGATGTTGGTTTTGGGTTGAATAAGTGCAATAATATAATGCTTGTGGTTACTTGGGTGGTAACCGGGTTGGAAAATGAAATGCTCGCAATATGCTCGCTCGGTGAGCAGCCGGTTCGTAAATTTGAAAACCCGACCCAACCGAGCCGAGCGTTGCTAGTTGGAGCAAAATAAGCCAAAAATGCTGAAACGTTAAAACAACACCTTCATAAGGAAGACTTTCTATTCAATTTGAGTATTTTCGATTTTTTTTTTAAGTGTTTCACGTTTATTGTGATACGTTGTGAAAAAATGAGTGCATCAAAACCCTGTGAAAGCAATACGAGGCAACAAGACAACGAAGTACTTTGCAGGGCTTGGCTGTCTGTTTCTCAAGATCCAATCATTGGGACAATCCAGAACGTCGAAAACCTGTACGGAAGAGTATTTAAACTATACACTGCACGAAATATTTAGCGAAACGAAACCGGTGCGAGAAAAAATTTGAGTCTTATTGTGTTACCTTTTTCTTAACGACCGGTGCGAAAGAGGGTGGCTAAATCGAAACAGGAACGCTCTCAATCATCAAAATATTACCCAGATACGAACCCACCGGTGGGGATGGTCTTAGTAGCCGTTCGAGACGAGATTGTGCTGTCAGTTCAAAACGCGAAATGAGTCGACAGCTCTTTCTTTCTTGGAAAGTTCTTCGGTAGGCATAAAAAGAATCATTTACCACAATGCCCCCCCGGAAACCTCGGGTGATTTGGCGAAACTTTTATAGGAAAGGACATTTACATTTTTGGACCAAACCCCAGTGGTTCCCAGAGAGACCACTGTAAACAATGGTTCTTTTCATGCCAACCGAACGTTTCTCCAAGAGAAATCACGAAGAATGAGCCATCGCAATTGACTATGTTTATGACGATCACCGAATCTGTCAAACTGATGATGGAGCACTAGTTTAGCAGCGACCGATACAGAATACGGTAACAAAATATAGTAGCGACAGGTGTGAGATTGAGTGACTAAATTAAAATGACAGCTCAATGCGCTAGTATTGCAGTCGTCCAGATAGTTGCACCCGATACGGATGCTCTAAAGCATGAGTGCCAATAGGGGGTTTTAATTTAAAAAAAAACATGTTTTTTTTTCATCTGTATCGATGATGCGTGTTCTTCCTAGCACAAACATATTTTTTATGAATCTCAACTATTTTTTCTCGATTTTTAAACAAGAAAAATCTAATCATTTTTATTTTCACAAACCGACATGCAGTTTCACAAAGTGAGATTTACTTTCAGTAACAGGGGGCTCCCGGTACTTAATTATCAGTCACAGGGGCTCCCATTATGACATAAATGTCAACTTATGCTAGAAATCAATTGTTGGTTCGTTGGTATATGGTAGTCTGTTTTTTGTAGCGTGTTTCATGGTGAAATAGGATGATGTTGTCTTGCATTCAAAATGTTTTATAATATTTTGAAATTGTTTTTTCAATAGTTACGCTCGTCAAAATTAAAAAATAAATTTACTGCCGGTATATTATTATATTTGCTATCGAACAATGTAATAATCCACATACCCCTATAATACCCTATTAGGACTTTTTTTTTTGCTTCGTATTTTCAATCAAGGATTTCATAAGCAAAGCTAAACTCCCCAGCAGCAGAACAACATTTCAACTGCTGTCTTGTAGCTGTCATTTGCAAACGTTACCAATTCATGCTACTAATTTTTTTTTTTTTTTTTTCCCATAGGATTGCAATGATCGGGGTTGGTTTTGAAAATTCTCAAGTGATTATGCCGGAAGGATTAGTCTATGGTGACCAAATAAACACCGGGCTTTCGAAATCAGCTCACATAATCTTCTTGAAAATTTTTGGGATTCAGTATCAGTCCGTGTTCGCGTTTTGTTGTCCAGGTATTAGTCCGTGTTTTTGTATTTTGTCCGTGTCATTACATTGTAAGTGATATTCGTGTCAGTGCAGTTTTTGGTATCTGCGCAATTTCATATAGTAACAGGTGTGACAAAGTAATAGCTATCTCTCTTATTCTATGCTCCCAAATGGAACAAAGTATTTGACGTTAGACTCATCGGGAAAATAAGCTGCTCTGTTGGACATGGGTATTTGTGGGCGGTTTTTTAATATATAGTTATGTTTGTATGTATGTAGTTTTGGAAATGTTAACTGATTTACTTACCCACACTGTTGTTATTACTTTTGATTTGTTGGGAACATACCGCTTTAGATGATACTCGCATGCATGTGCTTCGTACACGTAGGTCTTTCTTGGGCGGCTACTTGGTCTTTTTCCAACCAGAGGCCGAGATGCCTGACTGTCCATGAGACTCCGGATTGCTTCCACTGTGACCCTACCAGGCTCTTTTTGTTTCTTTTCATGTTCTAGAAGTATACACACATATTCGCTCCTGTATGTATGTATGTATGTAATGTAGCCACCATCCCTTCTACGACCTTGTCATGTATGCAGCTCCACTTAATAGCAAGATCAAATTGAGTTAAGCAGAGACACTTACGCGAAACCCGCGGGAACATAAGATTCTCCTTCCAACGATACGATGCAACAAATCGCATAACCCAATTCGCAATACTCATTAAGTTTTCTACGGGATGGCTTGTTAAGAAGGGCGCGTCACTCACGCTGAAATTGTTGGAGTAGAATTCGCAACCTCACAATCGAATCGGTAGGATAAGAAAATGATACTGTTTATTTCCTCCTAGACGCCGGTTTTCATACCACTCCATTGTCCAATTCCAGCTTGAATGATACCCTGATGCTCCCTCCCTTCCCAATATATATTCAATGTCATGTAATAATATATAAAATATAGTGATTATTAAACTGATAAAAAATATAGTGAATGATTATTACAATGATATTTAATATAGTAAGTAAATGTAAGAATGATAGTAACAATTCCATTTGTAAATCTGAAAATTAAGACAATATAGTAGCTATGAGAAAAAATTGATTTAAACATATTTTACAATACTTGTAATATCCATGGATGATCTGAAATTATATAGCATATGAAGAATAGTAAACCAAAAATTTCGAAGTGCTGTTCCATTTCCTTGAATCACAAAAACTTTTTGTAGTGAGTCTCACAGGTACTATAGCAATTTTTATCAAATGAATTTAAATGCAATAATATCATATCATTTGATATCATAACATAAAATAAAAATCGTTTATAATGTAAAATAAAAATACGAGCAAGCCAGTAAACTATAGAAGAATATATATCCGTAACTTAGCTGGTCATCGAAAAACTTCCGCTGTTGCAGCTTCGATAAAATTAATATCTACTAAAATTTGTATATATATATATATATATATATATATATATATATATATATAGTATATATATATATATATATATATATATATATATATATATATATATATATATATATATATATATATATATATATATATATATATATATATATATATATATATATATCTGTTATCCACTGGTTTGTAATTGAAAAAAGATAAGATATGTTTTAATGTCCTAATAGTCTTGGAAAAGCCGAAAACAGCAACAATTAGGAGAAATAAATTTTATATAAGCATGAATAATGCCAAAAACGTACACTGAACCAAGGAATAATATTAAAATTAATAAAAACATCACATAGCTTCCCACAGACAATATTCACATTCATATTATGTGTATCCATTGAATGTCATGTGAAAAACAAATAAATAGCATTATGACACCCCAATACTTTTCATCTCATAAAACGATAAATTGTATGTGAACAAAGGTTATGTGTGTAGTGAGATAAATTCTATGTGATTTGCACATATGAAAAAATCACTGGTTTTCCTGGCAGTATTTTCAAGATGGCGAATGTAAGTGGTGAGCTGCTGGTGGATTTGGGCTTTTCGGAGGAATCACTAGAAGTTTTTCAGCGTAAGTTGCTTAAAACCGTATAAGATAAAGAGAAAACGTAATCTTTTTATTATTTCAGGGTGTGGAATTCACTTTTACGAGCTGTTGACGTATTCAGCAGACGATTTCGCATCCAGTTTGGGAAAAAGCAACGTTTCTTGGAATTGTGCTGTCATTTTCGAGCACATTGATGCCTGGCGAAAACGTAATGTGTGTTTTCTGGTGCTTAATGTTAGACGTAAACCATTAATCTTCAATATCGTTCTTAATTTATGTTTTTCAGAAGTCTACCATTCTTCGAGCGCTAGCATTGCGCATTGATGAGGATTCAACTGCAACTGAATAGTAGCGAGGAAGGAAAAGAGATTATTGAGAAGGCACACATTTGCGAATTATCGGAAAATAATCAACTTCAGCTTGCCGGAACCATCGCTCGATTTCACCTGAAACACAAAAACAAACTGCGCACGGAAGATCTGGAAAGTTACTCGCTAGCTGTAACAAGTCTCTTCAAGTTCGAACGAAAGGTAATATACTTGCATAAAGTGTGCGTCAGAGATATTTTAATCGTAGATATCTCTAATATATATATTCCCATAGGAAAATTATTTCATCTGCAGAAGCGGCCAACGGCGTAACCATGGAGGCAAAATCGCCAACAAAATTTCGAACCTCAAGCAAAAGAAACGAAAAACTGACGTGAAAGAAAAGGAACACTGTAAGCAATCTCAAGTGGCAGCAGGCATCGACGCATCGTTTGATCCGGCTTCTATCGAAGCAGCTGAATGGTTGGCTTTGAATCAGGAACCTTGGTCAGTTGTGCTTGAAAGGTGGACATACAGTTTCCCGATCAGAAGAAAATACCTTCAAAACGCGGAGTCATTGCTGATCCTGTTTTCAAAATATTCGCACTACAAGACTCATCATGGATATCAACTAGTGAGTGCTGATCTTATTACTTGGACAACTTTGTTTTGAAGCAACTCCTACCTAAATAATCTGCCACAAATTTCTAGACCCTTTCATAAATAGTAAACCTAGTTAATCGTCCACAATTTTTACGATATATTTACGTTTTTCTCTTAAAAGGTTGATATTGATTGCAAATTGTTGAGCATTGGTTCCTTGGATGGATTGCGGAAGCTTGAATCGGCAACGGCTGCAATAACTTTATTCATCGCCAAGAAAGCCACGGATCCTTCAGCTGTAAAACAGCTGAAATATTTAACAAGTAGTAACGTAAACCAAGGTAACTATCTCAAATAAATGAATGCAAACAGTTCAAAAAAAGTTATTCCATATTTTTCCTTTTCAGATACAAAATTGTGTGCTCTTCTACTTGGCTTGAATACCGTACTTCCGCCTAACGTTGCCAGTTCGAAATTTAAACATACCATTTGTGTTGCTCAAGAGGATACGATCATATTTGTGGAATCTAAAGATAAACTCGTTCTGCAGGTTCAGTTGATTTACACATCGTATGTTGACAAGAAGCTACCGATTTTCCCGAAACTAATTGCCGAAGGAACAGATCTTGAAAATTTAACGGGACGTTTTTATGTATACTATCCGGACTTTTGCTTCGAATTAACATCATGTGCAAGGGCAATCGACGTACTAATTAAAACCACACACTTATTTGGTTTACCTTACTCGAAGATATCAAAGCTTATTTGGCACTTCATCAGCCGCTCTATCTACGGCATTGAACACCGTGAGTCATACGCAAATGTAAATCGCCTACAGAACTTCCTGATTCAAACTGAAGTGTCCGCTTGATTGAACCATGATTACCTGCATGTTTGAACACTGTAACGTGTCTTTCGAGACCACTGTTTTATATTTAGATCATTTAAGAAATCATCATAGGACTCCTGTGAACTATCGCTATAGATGCACCGTTCCGTTATGCGGTCAAGTTTTCTCTAAATTATATCCATACAAAAAACACATTATCGGTCACACCAGCCCAAAAAGTGCAGATCAATCAAATACCACGGAATGTAGTGCAGTACATCTGGATACCGATCGAGAGACGACCGACAATGAGGATCGCCAAATCAAACGGCCGAAAAGCAGCGTAGAAGGTAACAGCGGAGGAGGATTGTCAGATAAATTGAATCAAATCGAAAAATCAGCTACAGCATTTACCTTAAGTTTACATATGAAAGCTAATATTTGCAGAAAAGACGTGTATGATATTCAAGGAGGAATAAACTTTATGTTCGCTGAGATAGCCAATCAGTTGCAAGAGCTTCAAATGATTGCACCTAATGCAGAATCACAGTTTTATTTCGAAAGTTACATATCGAAGATGAAGAATATGTTTAAGTCCATCAGTTCCGACTGTAAGCTATTTAATCACTTGATGAAAAATGGAGGTCTAGCATTGCCGTCTATAATAACCATAGATAAAAACGAAGATCTTGTATCCAGAGAAATATATATTGAAGATGATCAAGAAATAGAAAACAACAAAAGTTATATGATAATGATGCCTATTGAATTTCAAATAAAATCTTTCTTGAAATCAAATGATACAATACATATTATTTTGGAACATACTGCAAAGCTGCAAAACTCAGACAGTATCCTTAATTTCGTTAATGGATCCAAATGGAAAGAAATAAGTCAAAAATATGAAGGAGACATTATTATTCCACTTTGGCTTTATGCCGACGAGTTCGAAGTAAACGACTCACAAAGTTCCCATTCTAATAGACACTCAGTATGCGGGATTTATTATAATTTCCCAACCTTACCCGACCAGTTTGTCGCGAAGCTTTCGCATATATTTGTAGCAGGGATGATCAAGAAGGTGGATATGAAAAATACTGGCATCAACAAACTGCTAACTGTAATGATAGAAACCTTCAAATCTATGGAAGAAAAAGGAATACAATTAGAAGTCAAAGGAAAATTTGTAAATGTGAGAATTGTTTTGTGCTTATTGCAGGGAGACAATTTAGGTGTACACACAATGTTGCAATTTTCCAGTGGATTCAACGCCACGTTTTATTGTCGGTTTTGTCGTAGACCAAAAGAACTACACAAAGAAGATGTTAGAGAACATGCAGACTACATACGCAGAAGAAACGATTACGACGAGGACGTTGAAATTAACAAGCAGAGTCAAACAGGTATTGCTGGAAAATCAATTTTTAACGAGTTACCAACATTTCATGTGACGGAGAATAAGAGTGTAGATGCGATGCATGACCTCTTCAGTGGTGGGATTTGCAAGTATGGATTGGTTGAAGTTCTGGATTATTGTATATTCGAGAAAAAATATTTTACTGTTCAAGATTTCAATGAACAGAGGAAAGCATTTAGTAAGAATTGCTTGGATAGTGAGTTGCAAAGGATGCCCGATATTTCCAATTCGTATAATACTAAAATGAAAAAGGAAGTCTGTATCATTCAAACTAACGTCTAGTGAAATGCGCTCAATGATCCATTATTTTCCGTTAATCGTGGGCTTCTTTGTGCCAAGAGAAGAGGATGTTTGGAACTATTGTAAAGCGTTAATAAGACTTACTGATATGTGTCTCAAACGATCATTTACAGAAATCGAAATTGAATATCTTAAGCAAGCTATCGCAACACATCATGAACTGTATAAACATCTGTTTAATAAGGAGTTGAAGCCTAAGCATCATTTCGTCGTGCACTATCCAACTTTAATACGAACTTCCGGGCCAATAGAAAAGATGATGTGCTTCAGAAACGAAGCAATGCACAAAAGTTTTAAGCAATATGCTCACATCATGTCATCACGTAAGAATATTTGTTTTACTTTATGCGTGAAAGCTTCTTTGCAATTCTCTTACAATTTACTGAATGGAATTTTTTCAAAGATTGAAGTAGATGGAAATTTTGTAATTAGTGATATCCGTTTGCTCAGTTACTATGACATTATCACCAAACCTATGATAATTAAAAATGGGTGTAATGTTGCTATTTCTAAAGCAATAATTTATAAAGGCACAAGTTATAAAGCCGGAAACTTTGTAACGTTGATTAGCAGCACCGGTGTAAGTTTGTTCCAAATACTAGACATTATTCACGAAAATTCCGAATATTTTTTTGTAGTAAAAATATGGAGATCAGTAACATTTGACGACCATTACATGGCTTTCACAGCAATTGAAGCGCTTCCACAAGCAGAAATAATTAATATTGACACTCTAAGTAGCCCACCAATTATGGTGCATAGAATAGGTGAAACCTTTTACTTTCGTTTAAAGCCTAGCTTTAGTACTTACGATTGAAGCTAGATTGTATAAGAACCAACATTATATTAAATAAATTGTTCAAAGCTTTAGTTTCATTATTTTCTCATTCAACTCAAGTGACATGTCTCATAAAACATTAAAATAAAATCATTTAAAAACTATTAAAATATCACATGAAATTTATTATTGATATATATATAATTGTTATTGGAATTTCACATGAATTTCATTAAGAAACACTAATAACTGTCATTGGCCTTTCACATCAAAAGTATGTGACTGTTCCAATGAATATAATATGAAGTATCCCTCAACTGTTTATGTGTTTTTCACATAGGAGTTATGTGAAAACTTACATGGAAAAAAACTATATGTGTTTTCAGATAAATTTTACATGATTTCTCGGTTCAGTGTAGATTAAGTAAGACCAGACAACAAAAAGTCCGATAACTCTTATTGGTCCAGATCTAGAAAAGATAATGGGAAACAGGAGAGCAATGATTATCAATTATACAGTTTTGGTGAATAAGGGAAATGCTTTTTGAGTAGAATTTGCCGTACATAATGCTTCCTACATTTTTTCAGTGAAAATGGCATACAATATAGATAAAATAGCGAAGGGATGTTATAGTATAAAATGATAATACCAATTTTAATTGTATTCACATATCTACAGATTGTGATCCTGCTGCAAATCATAGACGGGCCCGCTCATGCACTACTAACCTTTGATAAATTATCATAACCACCGAAAAAAAAACAAAATATATTTAAAATTATTTAAAGATACTTAGGAGTTCCTTGATGACCTGAAATTACACAGAATAGTATATCTATAATATGGATGTGCTGCTGCTATAGTGGAAAAAATAATTGATGTGATATAACCACAATGGAACTGACTCTTAGCTTCGGGTCCTGGAATCCCTACTGAGCCCTTGCGGCACGTCAAGCCGGCCAGTTCAGCGCAAGGGTTACCAATTCATGCTACTAATGAAAGACATATTGTCGATATAATGATCATATGCATTATATCGCTTGTCGTTAAGACGCACATAGGGCAACTTAGGTTATTTATTTATTTTTTAGTTACCTGGCCGGTGCGTGCATCGCGTAACTTTTCTTTCGCGCTGAAAATCTCCGTTTCAACTCTCCCAAATGTGTTTCTTTCCAGAGTTTTCATCGCATCCAATTCTCCAGACCATTACGCATGCCTCTTATTTTGATCACTGGAATGCCGGGTAAGCCAGTTTTGTCGATCTTCTGTAACTAGCTGAACTATATGTATATTCTTGCTTGCAGGTGTCGGCAAAACGACCATCGTTCGCAATCTTGGTACAGAATTACGAAAACGCGCCACACAGTTCGATGGTTTCTACACGGAAGAATTGCGCGATAGTACTGGTGAACGATCTGGATTCGACATAATCACTTTCAATGGCAAAAGGGCTCCGCTAGCTCGTGTGAGGTACTTATATTGAAACAAATATAACAAAGTCGTCCATCAATCAATCGATCTTACAGCGCCTCGGTCAAGAACGCTCCGGCCAGAAACCGTGTCGGCAAATACACTGTTTGTGTTCCCGAGTTCGAATCCGTAGCCCTACCTGCACTGAGCAACCGCACCACCACCTCTTCCAGTCTACTGATATTGGACGAAATCGGTAAAATGGAATTGAAATCCAAGGCATTCGAAGACCGACTGGTGCAAATAACCGACAGTGTCGCTCGCAATGAACTCTTCTTCGTGGCAACGATTCCGCTGAAGACAACGCTAAACGTTGTGGAACGATTGAAGGGGATAACAAATGTGCGTTTGTTTCATGTGACCCAGACAAATCGCAACGAAATCCACCGGGAAATTTTGGAGGCGACCGTTCGGATGCTCGGAAAGCAGTGCTAATTCAGAATTCCTTAAATATATTTTTGTTTTCGATAATTATAAATAGTCTTGCGTAACGTAGTGTGTAGATTGGTTCATAACAAGCCCTAGATCTGCTCGAAACGCCATCTACCCATTGCTCATCTTAACGTCGTATTTGCTCTCAGATCGGGAGGACTTTTTCCGAACCCGTTTGGTGGATTTCTCCATTTCGTTAAACTTGTCCGCCCGGGCTGTCCAGAAAGCGTTCTGTCTATCACTGATTTCCTGCTCATTGGCAGAGAAATCTTCGTTTGGTGGCAACAGTAAACTCCACGTTCGATCGCTATTCAACTTTGCTACCGAGCAAAGTATTTCGCGAATCTCTTCCGACGGCAGCTGGGTGATGACTGCTAGCTGATGGCGTTCCAACTTGTCACACTGGGTGAACCGAAAAAGAATATAGTCTCGTGCTTTGCACATCTGCTCGGCTGGTACCCCGTTGGTGCTGGAAACGCTTCCCTCCGGATAGATTATCTCCGATTGGACTACCCAGTTTCCTCGAATCAGAACACCTGCCAGCGGAAGTGTCCTAAGGACTTTATCCGCCGGAAGAGCGCGATCCGGAAGAAGTTCCATTATCTGTTGGAACGTCAGAACCTTTGCTGTGAGGATTGATAACAAGTATGAATCAGTGTGAAAATCAGCTATTATGAAACAACAAACTCACCATCCTTAAGAATAACTTTAATCTGATCGACGAGTGTCATCTTTTTCAGCTTGTGCATACAGATGACCCGACTTGGCAGCATTGAATCGATATTCCTATCGGTTTTTTCCTTACTTATCAACATATCCAAATACTCCGACATGCCCACGTTGAGGGCACTATCTGGTCCATCCCTAGTGGTGGTGCTGCAGAACAACTTATGCCTTTCGAGCTCAGCCGTGGTGGAATTCTTGGTGTGCCAAAAAGTTTCACACCACGGCTCTTCAGATTCTATTTTGGAAATGTAGTTAAATGACTTTTCCCTAGCTTTCCGCACCTTTTCATTTTCAGTTCGCGCAAACTTGACTGTAACCTGTTTTAGTTCCTCCTCGTCGGCATCGGCATCCTGTTCGGCTTTCTGCTCTGCCTTGGTGCGCTTGTCTTGCTTATCGAAGTAAGAAAAAACCTGTCGCATCGACACAATCCCCTTAACCGGTGTTGCGTGGATTTCCCGATCCTGGAGCACGCAAACCATGTATCGATTGACATCTTCGATTGGCTTCGAGCTCAAAAAAGACTGCTTATCCATAGTCCCGCTGCGGAAAGTGGGCTTTTGTTGCCGGTCCTTTTCCTTGCCATCGGCAGCAATGGCAAACTGCTCTCCTTTGAAGGAATCGTAATTTTTTGATGCCGTGTTCAAAGCGTAATCCACCTTTACCTAACGAATACGCAAAAGACTGATGTAAACAAACTGCACATGTCTTTCGAGAACCAATTTCTCACCTGTTGGTTGATCGGTTTCACGCAACAGTTCACAACTTGGCCATCGTCGAACGTGGATGCAGACGATTTCACCGGATACTGCAACACATACAGATTGTCTGCCAAGGTTTTCGACAGGTAAACAGGAATCTACTCCCGGAACATCAACCGGAGAAGAAACGTATTGCTACAGTATTAATGTTGACCTTAAATTCACTATTCCGCTTACCTCTTCAATTACCGGATCATCTTCATCCATGACGTTCGCCAGGTGCTAGACCGTCCGAAGGTTGAAATTAGCTAGAATCTGATGAAATATGGCAAAAATCGGAAGGCATTTACTTAATTTTCTAGGCTCAGGAAAAACGTGAGCAACGACTGCACGCAGGCAAAAATAATTTCAATTCGCTGATGATTGGCGACGAAGCGACGTTTCGATCTTTCAACTGTCAAACATAACCACAGTTTTCGATAGTGATCTAAAACTACACATTTGCCTAAAACTACTCAAAGTTATCAAAAGTTTAACGGGCTTCGACATAGCAAGTATAGTCACTAGATTCATAGTCTGGCGGATACAATGACGGGAGCCAATTTGAACTGTCACTTGGCGGAGCCAATCGAGCATATCTCGAGTAATTTATGTTAAGGGCCCAAAAGCCATTTGTAAACAATAACTTTTAACGTTGATTTCTCACGAACCACGAGAATCCAACCATATCCTACTACTCCATATGGTAGAACCATAGACTAACTCTAAGACCAGTAGGTCCCATACAAATACGATTTTTTTCTTGGCTCAGTCAGTACTAGAACATCGGTCCCAAGCTCGGTCCCAAGCTTAATAATGCGCCCCCAATAATGAACTCACATGAACACACTCTCAAATTTTCTGTCAAAATAACACAGCAAATCAAAACAAAGGCGCAAATATATATAACAAGGTGCTGGCTTCAAGGTCTAGTTCGGACCAAGGGGTTCTACAACAGTGAACCAATTTCAAATCGCTAGTTGCATATTGATTGTTGGTAGAACTAACATTCTTCAACCAAATGCTGCTTTCATTTCACGAGAGTGGTTTGAGATTCAAGAGAAATCGATATTGAAAGTCATTGTTCACAAATGGCTTTTAGGCGCTTTACATGAATTACTCGAGATATGCTCGATTGGCTCCGCCAAGTGACAGTTCAAATTGGCTCCCGTCATTGTATCCGCCAGACTATGAATCTAGTGACTATAATAGCAAGGGGTTTCCCACAAGTTTTGAAGTGACTACCCAAGTAACCACGAGGCTGTAATGCATGCATATATAGGGCATATGTATTACGTCTAGTGCATCATTGAAGTTGGACTATAGCTGAAAAGGGCCCTACTAAGATCGATCTAATGCTATATCTTTTGTAATGCCATAAGACATTGCTAAAGAAGCATTATTGCATTGGTAATGCATCACTACATTCTTAAGCTAACCTAAAGCTTCATTACTTGACAACTGTTGAATTGATGCGACCCCGCATTACAGATGTTGATTTTGGGTTGAATAAATGCAATAATATAATGCTTGTGGTTACTTGGGGAGTAAATAAACAATTTCGATGGTGACAGCAACGCTAATCGCCCGATATTTGACATTGTCTTTAATCCAAACACAGGTAGGTTGATATCAAATGTATCAATAGTTGATAAAATTTGAATGAACGATTATCTTGTATTCACAAGCAAACAACGATTGCCATCTTTGTAAGTCAAAGGACTCTCGGCTATTTGGCCAATTCTAAGGCACAGTTCGACGAATGTTTTTTTTTAAAGACGTAATTGGCAAACGTAAATATGTAGAAGGAGATGTTCGCTCATCACCATGAGGCACTAAGAGTGGACAGTAATGTTTGCTAGAATGAAAGATATGAAGCAAAAGTGTTGAAAGTTCCGTCAGTGTACGGTAGGTTGGAAATAGGATAGCAGTATTGACAATTGAGCGAAAGGGCATGGGTAAAGTAGTACTCGAACCGAGGAAGTTACCTTTGCCTATCATCCCACTGCGGGGTAGGTTGAGGCAAAAACGTGCGAGCTGTTATTTTAAAATGGCAGTAACAGAAATTTTCACACGGAAGACACTCCAGCTTGGATGTCTTTTTGATCTGTGCTTGAGGCACCCAAGGAGAAAATCGGAAATGTCCATACTGTTCCACTGGGTGTAAGATTAAGTCATCTGTTCACGCAAAGAAAAACCACAGTAGAAACTACCATTTCGAGGGTTAAATTAAGCGCAAGCACCTAAAATTTTCACCTGACTATAAATGCATTTGATTTTACCATGCCTGCGATTAGATCAACCATGGTACAGCCAAATGGTAGAGCAAAAATCCTCTACCAGATACTGCTTTCAATTCACAGGAGTGTTTTGAGATTCGGGAGTAGTATGAATTTCACAAGGGGCGTCTCACATGAATTCGATCAAATATATTTAATAAAGCTTACTCGAATTATTCGAAGTTACTGCATCAACTTCAATTCGTTGCACATTACTGTACAGAACATGCAACGCCAGTAGTCGTGTTTCAGCATCGTCAGACGTTGACGTTTCCCAACAGTAACCAACCATATAAGCATTTCAATTTTTATGTTGTAGATTTTTCAATCATCTTCCATTACCGCAAATGTGTGCTTGAAAGTACTGGTTATGCTTTTAAGTTTTAAAGTGCCACTGAAATTACGAAATAAACGGGAAGCTAAATCAACCTTTCGAGCTGGTAGTTGCACTCGGTTAGCGCCATGAAATTTAATGGAAACTGTTTCAGGAAATACTTCTGCCGCTTCGAATTCCGTCCTGCATGGAAATATAAGATCGTCGCTAAGAGTCGAATCTTAATCAGGTTAGAAAATCAATTCCGATGAATTCCGTTGATTTGTGGTTTATTGCGGCGGTTTATTTAGCTGTTAGTAATTATCGACGAGCTCGATCCTTGTAGTCACAAATACGAATGCAGAATCTCGGGTTTCAGTTGGGTTTGCGCCTGAAACTCCAGTGTCGTTACTATGAGACGCATCTCACTCAGGATCAGACATTTTTCCGCCGTATCTAATTGGACAACTGTGACATCTAATCGAAAGTAGTACCGATGCTGACAAACTCGAATTCATTATCTCTGAGGTTTGTCCCATCGAAGAATTGTTGTTCGTCCACAGGTATTCCCAGCCGCTGCAACATCATCGCGTAATTGCAGTTCCGTTGCGTGCAGATAAACAAAACAATGAAATTGACCGTGCTACTAGAGCAATCGAAAATTGCAAATCGAGGAAATCGAGATTATTCACTTTGAATTGATGCAGTCTGATTCAAATTTGCTGCGCTCGATATCAGTGAGACACCCCTAGGAATTTCATAAATTTATCTAATGGAATATAATGATGTTGAAAATAATAAAAATATGGAGCAACCTGCACGCTAAGCTCAGTTTACAAATAATCGCTAAAAAGTGCACATACTCATTTATCGGTAAAGTTGACTTTACCCATATTTGAGTAAATTTGTATGGAAAAAAAATACTCAAATATGGGTAAGTAGTACGGTGCACTTTTCGCGATTATGAGTATTCTCTACCCATATTTGGGTAAACTGATCTTAGCGTGTGGATTCAACCTTGAACCACAGACAAACAGACATAACACTCGTAAACACAATCATCGTACGCTCTAACAGTCATTTCAAATTATGTTTTGCTTGGGACTGTCTCCGCACTTCCCTTAGTGGCGCCACTGAAGATGTCAGTAAGTCAATCAATATCGAACTGTCATCTGTTTGTTTTTGTTTATCTTGCGATTGTAAGATGGGTTGGGCTCAAAAAGAGCAGGTGAAGCAACAGGGAAAATATTCCATTTATTCCCAAAGCAGCATAAAAAGTATGTAGTATAGATTTAATTAATTTATTATATCGTGTACTTATAGTTGTGCCTTGTGGATGCAATTTTGCTGCTCTGACGAGCTAGCGAAAAACAATTCTGTAGGAGATGTGACCGCAGATTCACAACGCCGGATTTGTTCAGCTCATTTCCTGCCAAAGTACTACCTTCCAGGCGCTCCAAAAGCGAATCTATGTCGAGTGAATGTTTCTATACGTTTCCAGATTCACGAAATCAGAATCCAGAATCACATAGCCGGATCAATAACAAAAGCTACGAACCCAAAGTGGTGTCTACAGAGCCATCTGTAAAAATTAGAATGTGAATTAGATGTTGATAATTCTACTTTGCTTCCACAGCAGGCTGGCCAACAAAGAAATAGTGTGTAATCCATTAGTTCACGGGAATTCAGATCAACAAACAACAACTCTTTGGAAATTATACGACAGAGCATCAAATCAGGTCTCAATCACACGAGTTTCATGCTCGTACACTGTGATCAAGGCGTGCAAAGCTCTATAGGTTTATTTTTTTGAATTTCCGAAAACTTCTCTCGGAGTTCTCCGATACTGCAGACTACTTGAAGTTGATCTATTTGGAGTATTGTCCTGCCGTTTTGAATCCGGACTATCATAATGAGTTGATGTCGGTTGATTGATCTGCAAACGCCTCTAAACATTGTTGGATTGAATCGATTGCAGCTCCATCCTGGAGCAGATCGATATAAACAGCCAACCACGAACTATTCCATGATTGGTATTGTAGTTATGCCACGTTATGGGTCGCGTATTCAACATTTTGAGCAACATGGAAGGTTCAGCAGTATTAGCCTTAAATATCTTAGGGCTCTTCAATGTGTTAGAAATTAACTTCTATTTCGAACGTTGATCAATAAATAATAAAAATACTTTCCTCCCTAAAACAGGTTAACATAAAAACCACATTTATATCATGAAACAGTAAAACTTAAACGCACGTTATACTTGAAAATTTATCTACAGAAATATATTGAACAACTTGTCCAGCTGTCGCCAATGCCGATAGACATAGCTGAACACAGAATTTTGTCGGTTTCCATTTTCAATTCCCTTAGCTCCGGAGCTGCGTTCCTCTTCCACTTCCGCCGTCGCCATATCCGACTGCATCGCACACCAAATCGTGCTGATAAGCATCTGATAGAGAAATAAAATGATCACATCCTCAAGTTCAAATGATCTTCCTTGCTCAGATAAATGTCACCCTCATCGATACGGTTAAAATTTTCGGTTTCTTCTTCAGCTGACTGATCGTTTTCAGGAACGTTTTATTCGAGTGAAGCAGTTGAGTGGAGTTTTCTTCCAATTCACGAACATCAACCGGTGGCCATACAAGAGCGGATGTGTGCTACTTAAGCTTTGCGATGGCGATGGGGAAGTCCTTCGGTAGCCACTCCATTGGCCAGCAGGAGGACCGTCCGATGGATTCATCGCTCAGTGGTTCCACTTGTCACCGGACACCGGGACTGGTGTATTTTTCATCCGCTACCAGCGAGACATCCGGGAACACGACAGACCACTCCGAGGACAGAGCCTCATCCTCCTGGAGTGCTTCAATAAGCTCTTTGGTAGCTGTGTCACTGATCGATGGGTAAGATTTTGGCGGTGTCGGCTGGAGGGTAAGTAGTTCATCTTTGTACGATGTGGTGCCCTCTGGAAAGTGGAGAAAGAGAGATACAAATCACAAACCGCCTGCGGTTTGTAATCTTTCTGTCGCCACGTCACGAATACTCCACCTGCGAGAAATTTTAGGTTGAATCATGTTGAAAATTAAAAAAAAAACGTAAAAACTCACCCAACAATCCATGAATTAAAACAACAACCAAATCAGATTTTCAGCGCACAGCTGATGCGCCGGTGCGCTTAATGTCGTAAACAGAAGGTCAGGCAATGTTAATTTGTTTTTCGATTTCTCCGTTATCAAGAATATGACGTCACACGCACAGAAGGGGAATGCAAGAGATGGAAAAATCGCATTGCCGTGCCTGTTATACATGACATTCAGATGCACTGACGTTTTGATAGAACGGGGGAAAAGCAGTTGACTAAAAACTTTTTTGAACGAGGGATGCACCTCACGGTTACTGGCTAAAACCCATTAATGGGTACTATAGTACTCACTTTCGCTATAATCGCCACTCCTCATTTAATGGGTAAACGCGAATAACCCATTAATGAGTACCGACCACTTCCTTCAAAAAATGGGTATATTTTTACCCATCAGGGTAAACTTTTTTTTTTTACAAAATGGGTAAAAAAACACCCATTTTTGAATCATGAATAGATAAATTGATAATGAAATCGTGTGCTTTCGAAAAATTATCCGTTGGAAATAACAATAGTCGTAGATAGTCGATATATTTCTAAATATTGTTTATTGAACAGCATTAATATTATGAAAGATCCTGGAAGTTCCTGGAGGTTATCTGCAGCTGCAGCCAGCAACAGGACATTCGTAACCTTAATTTAAAACTCAATTCAACAAAAAGTTTCCTGAATAAATTTAGATTTACTTACTCTCTAGTTTTGTGTAAGACTCGAAGTCCAGTTTCTTTCGAAGCTCTTCCATTTTTCAAACAATCTGAAAATGGCGGTTTTGGAAATTGATTATTTTAAATTTATTTATTCATATATTTAGGAATCTTTTACATACCAACTGGACCAACCACTTTTGCTCAGCTTAGTTGTGGAATTGCTTTTGTTGGCAGATTTCGGACCGGATTTACTTGTTTCGAGACTCAACTGAATCGCAACGCACAAACGACTGAAGAGAGTTAAATAATTTTCATAACTATTTTTCACCCATTTTTTTCCTGCTAATAAGTTCTCACCGATGGGTATTTTTTACCCATTTTGGCAAATCAAATTATACCCATTGTTTGACATTTACGTGTGGTGTTGAAAAATGCGTATTTTTGCACCCATTAATGGGTTTTAGCCAGTAACCGTGCTGTTGCAAATTTATGCTTCGGATTGTCTTTAATAGAGGGTGTTAGCATAGACTAACTCTAAGACCAGTAGGTCCCATACAAAAACGATTTTTTTCTTGGCTCAGTCAGTACTAGAACATCGTCCCAAGCTCGGTCCCAAGCTCAATAATGCACCCCTTATAATGAACTCACATGAACACACTCTCAAATACTCTGTCAAAATAACACAGCAAATCAAAACAAAGGCGCAAATATGTATAACAAGGTGATGGCTTCAAGGTGTAATTCGGACCAAGGGGTTCTACAACAGTGAACCAATTTCAAATCGCTAGTTACATATTGATTGTTGGTGTTAGTGTACATGCAAATTATGTCTGACGATATTTTAAAGAAGATTTTATTCTAAGAGTTATGTCTGTTTGTCTGTGGTTGAATCAAATCCGTCAAAAGTAAAAGTTACTCAAAAGTGAGTAAAGATAGTTAGGAGTAATGCGTTGACAATTAGTAAACATCGATCGGATATGAGCCGATGTTGACTTCTTGTCATCTTACCGCTACAAACTATCTCTACTCATTTTTGAGTAGCAATTCATTTGACCGCTTTGAGTTAATCGTATTCAATTATTGGTTGGTTGGCAATAGCGTTTTTGGATAACTTAATACACGATAAAAAAAACCGTAGTAGAAACTATCATTTCGAGGATTAAATTAAATGCAAACACCAACAACTTTCACCTGACTATGAATGCGTTCAATTTTACCATGCCTGGGATTAGATCAACCATAGTGGGGTTGATATCAACATGAGGTCTGTCAAATATATCACAAATGTTGAAGGCTGTACCATTAATGTAGTAAATTTGACTGAAATTTCATGGTAGCTTTGAACATACACGCAAAAAAAAAGAAGCAGTAGGAACTACCATTTCGAGGGTTAAATTAAGCGCAATCACTAACAATTTTCAGCTGACTATGAATGCGTTTGATTTTACCATGCCTGCGATTAGATCAACCATGGTACGGTTGATATCAATATGAGGTCTGTCAAATATACCATAAACGTTGAAGGTTTTACCATAAACGTAGTAAATTTGACTGAAATTTCCTGGTAGTTTTAAAGATAGGCGTAGTGGGGTGAAATGGTAGTTTTTACTACAAGATGTCTTTCTGTGTAGGCAAAGTCGGGTAAAATGGTAGTTTTTACTGCAAGATTTTTTTCAGTGTATTTGTGTTTGAATGTGGTCTAAATTTAAAAAAAAGTTTATCAAAATATCTCACTCTGGGCATTCCCTCGTCGATGCTTAAACCAAAACATGTCATGTTCAAAAAAATATAAACAAACTAGTCAATACTTTTTCAATACGTGAGTGCAAAGAAACTAACTACCGACATGTAGATCCTATTCCAAAGAGTTAAATAACGTTATCTATAAACATGGCTCATAAATCCCGCAAGCCGTGGCAGAAGAATTTGTACGAAAATTTGGAATACGAAGACAATTATACGGATCCCAGTTTTCTGCAGGAGCTAAAAACGAATCAGAATCTGCAGACGTACACCATCAACGAGGCGTTCCTAGGAGCTTTCCGTCTGAGTCAACAGATCTCCATAGTCACCACATTTCTGATAATATTTCACTACCTGTACACCGACAGGGCCAGTCCCCAAAACATCCTGCTGAAGGCTCTCGGTGGCACCGTTCTTGGCTATATAGTTTACACGGGAAGAAATCTCCGCCTAAGCCATGCTATCGAAGATTCCAAGACTGCCGTAGCCGTGCTCGTATTTGGGTACATATTTTCCCCGCTGCTGCACACTCTGTCGGACAGTGTCAGTACCGATACCATCTTTTCGATGACCTTCTTCGTATTGCTGTTGCATCTCATCTTTTTCGACTACGGAGTGTCGGCTGCGATCGTATCAAAGGCCATCTCGCTGAATGCGGCAATCTTCGGATCCATCTGCTTGGCATCCCGCTTATCGTCATCGTTCCACGCCTTTGTGCTGTTGGAAGTGGCGGCAGTTTACTTTGCCCTGGGACCAATACTGCTGGCGAAAATATTCAGCTTACCGCTGCTCGTGGCGACGATTGCCATTTGCTTCTACTTCCTGTTCAGCATCTCGATGACGATCTTCTGGACCTATAGCTGCGTGCTTGTTTTTATCAATCTGTTTTGCCCGTGGCTGTTCGTGCGGTTGCAGGCACATAAAAATAATATCCATGGACCATGGGATGAGGCTGTCGTGGGGGATTTCAAGGAGGACAGTAGTGTTAGTAGTATTTGATGATTGTGCTTTTTTTAAGGGTTGTCCTAGTCACTAGAATATGTGAAGAATGGAAATTTCGGATTGAATAAATTGTTTATATTATTTCTTATACATTGTATTACTTGCTTGATTCGATTATCAGTATACCAATAGGTACGTTCCTGGTTTGTTCAGAATATTTTAAAAATCATTTATTCGACGAACCTGTTTCGAAACATACCATATCGCACAAAATGCACTTTCATGCCGATGAAAAAGCTCTGCAGGCAACAAATTTCCTACTGGTGTTGTGTTCACGCATAGTTTCCCAATAAGTTTATATATATTTGGGTCTGTATTGTTCAATTAATTTATAACAAATTTCATAAGAAAAATCAAATGAATTTGCCCACTGATCAAGACGTGATGCAGCTTGTTTTTTTTAAAAGTACAAAACGATCATTTGAGCAACAAACCTATGTGGCAACGGTTTTCTAATATGTAATTAGAATAAGCATTCTATGTTCCGTTTCTTTCGAAAAATAGTATTGTTATTTTTAATACTATGTTTTGCTTTCACTCGTGGGTTAAGGTTAAAAAACAAATGGGTTTACAAATCTATCATGTGCTGGTGATTTTCTTTTTATTATCTTTGACTTGAAACGCAATTAAAAATATCTGTAGCACTTACTTCATATGTAGCAATTTGTTTGTAGTTCGTTTTGTTTGAGATTTTTTTACTTCTATTCATGCATAATTCACATTGTTTTATACATTATGTTCTATTGTTTGCTACTTTTATGTATATAATTTGCACTAAGGTTGATTAAAATCGGTACATTCACCATTGTTGGGATTTCCTTACCTGTCTTCTATTACAAAACTTATTTATAAATTCGTATATTCTTTGCATTGGCTCTCATACTATAATTAAAAAGTAAACAAGAAATCTCATTTAATGGTCAATAAGGCCATTTGGAGACAGTAATTCGGTTTGCTCCTTACTTCGTTAAGTTTTACGAACTGTACTCTGAATTATACATGCATTGTCGTTCTTTTGATTTTCGTCTTGTTAAAATTACAAAAATTTGCACTGCAGTGCACAAGTTGCACCTTAGTGATTACCAATGACTAACATCTGTAGAGGAATATTCTTGCACGTGCAATCATTTGAGCTGATTTTAATCAACAATAAGTGTCAGTGGGGTACTCAACAAATGTGAATAACAAATAACTAAAGACTGTATTCGATGAAATTTGGACACACGCAATTGTTCGTAACTTTTTTGCGTGTGGGTAAAAATTATTGAAATTTTAACTGAATGTATTTCATTGTGTTGTGTCAATTGTGTAATGAGTTTCGTGAAAATCGGTCGAGTGATTTCAGTGATGGCTTCGAATGAAGAAATAGGGCGCCAACAAATTTTGGGAAAACCCAAATGCTTCGATGGATCGATGGATCGGAAAACAGAAAGGAATTGCACTTTCAACCGTATCTCATGTGATCAAAACGTTCAAGGACCGTCAGACAACCAAGCGGAAAAATGGTAGTGGTAAAAAAACGTGTCACATCAAATCCGGAGAAGGCCAGGATGGTATTGAACCAATTTAAGCGTTATCCCAACATTTCGATCAGGGATGTTGCAAAAAAGGCGAAAGTTTCAGTTTGTTTTGTGCAGAAAACAATGAAACGTTCTGGATTACATGTGTACAAGGTCCAGAAGGCACCAAACCGGAGCGATAAACAGAACTCGGTTGCCAAAACTCGTGCAAGAAAACTGTACCGTTCTGCATTGTGATGGACGATGAGACCTACATTAAAGCCGGCACCAAACAAATGCCAGGACAGGAACACTACGTCGCCACCTCTAAGTTGGCCGTTCCGGAGAGTGTACGGAAGAAGAAACTGTCGAAATTCGCCAAAAAATTCCTTGTCTGGCAAGCGATCTGCGGATGTGGCAAAATGAGTCAGCCCTTCATCACCTCTGGGACCGTCAACGGACAAATCTACAAGGACGAGTGCCTCCAAAAACGACTTCTGCCCTTCTTGAGATCTCACGATGGCCCGACACTGTTTTGGCCGGATTTGGCATCTTGCCACTATGCCCGGCCCGTCTTAGACTGGTACAAAGATAATAATGTAGTTTTTGTACCAAAAGACGTCAACCCTCCAAACACTCCGGAACTTCGCCCAATTGAAAAATGTTGGGCAATCATGAAGGCAAAGCTCGTTAAAACTCCAAAACTGATAGAAAATGAACTTGAACTAAAGAAAGTGTGGTTAAAAGTAAGTAAGCAAGTCGGTCCTATCATTGCCCAAATTTGATGAAAGGGGCCAAGGCAAAGGTGCGGGCATTTGGGTTGGGAGAAGAGGTTCAATAAACCAATGATGTACCATTTAGTAGTACTTTATTTCCAGAAAGTTTGAAAAGAATCGGGCTCAAGGAAAATTTTTATGACCTATTTTGTGTGTCCAAATTTCATCGAATACAGTCTTTATAGCTTCCGAACAGACGAAGTAATCAAACTATGTTCGGGATTGCCGGCGGGTGAACGAAATAACTTTGCACTTTTTGATGTTCAGTTCCATTTCATTCTCAGAGCAGAATCTCGTCGATGTCGGCCTGAAGAGCGCAACCATCGAGATGCGATGATATAACATTGTAGATTTTTAGATCGTCAGCGTAGAGGAGAAAGCGTTATTTCAGCCGAAAGCACAAGTCATTCACGAACAATATAATAATCAGTGGGCCCAAAACACTTCCTTGTGGTACACCTGACGTGACGGAGAACACGCGTGACCGACTACCATTTAATTTGACGAATATTTACTTCAGCTTGTCAATTGCAAGAGCGTGAGGAACCTTGTTGAACGCCTTCGAAAAATCAAAGTATATGGCATCAACTTAGTGACGATTATAAATTTCCGTTGAAAGTTAATTTACGTAAGACATCAGATTCGATGTCGTGGATCGCTTCTTAACAAAACCATGGTGAAATTCAGAAATCAGCGGTCGAGATACAGCGTAAAGAGCTTTGTGAACCAATTGTTCGAACACCGTGGCCATACAGCATAAAATCGAAACACCTCTGTACTTTTCCACAGCATGTTGGTTGCCAGCTTTGAAAATCGGAGTGATTGAGGCTCACTTCGGGAAAAGTACCTTGACTTAGTGACCTGTTAAAAATAATCGTCAACGGCATCAGCAGTGAGTCAGCACATTCTTTAAAAAAAAAACTACGGAGGTATTTTGTCTGTGTCCGACCCTTTCGACACATCCAACTTTTCCAAATCGGCAAACAGATTAGCTAGCTCGTGAGGTGAATCGGCCAAAGTTTCCTTAAAAGTAAATCCGATAGGGATCAGGTTGGATCGCTTACGGCTTCGAATATACGACCAAAAGGATGAAGGGTTCTGCTTCGCAGCCTGCTGCAAATGACAACGAAATGCAGCGTCCTGGCAATCGAGCGACTTTAGATTGATCAGGTACACAGTAGTCTGCGATCGAAAATAGCGTTAAAGGGCTTTTCGCACAATGTTACGGAGATGCTGTGACCACAGAGAACAGGCGTTCGTCTTCGGTCTGCTACTTGTGTAAAACTTTAAACCGACAATTCAAATGTGTGTCGTTAGGCGGCGCTACAGTTGTGCGATAACTGTCATGTAAATTTTTATCAATAAAAAGCCTAACCCATAACCTGAAAAATTTTGTTTGTTGTTGTGTTGTCTCTGCACTAGCTTCTTATACCGGCTGCCTATATTCACTTTTACACACGTTTTTCGAGAAAAGGTATATGGACATCAATGTCTGTTCTCTGTGCTGTAACTCAGTTGTCCACCACCAGAGCTCGAAAAAAATTACACCCGTCTTGAACGATGAGTAAAAATATTCAGTAAGTAAAATTTTCGCTCTCTTCATTTCGTTCTATCAGTCACGCAATATATTCGTGTTTACTTATTTTGTTATGCTCATTCATTTCGTTGTCCTTGTGTTCCACACAACTCATCCACACCACAGCAAAGCACCCGGCTATTCAAGCCTCAAGAGATTTTGGTTGCTTGACTGAATGTTCTGGTAATCAGTCATTCATTTTCGCGTTCGTGAGTGATTTTTTTTTTTTTTGGCACAGGATTTCAAGTATTCCCGAACATGGCTGAAGGCAAAGGAAGCTAAATGGCCGAAATCGCTACAGAGTTTGTGGGGCATTTGTTCGAGAAAAGGCATTTGCAGGATCGATTCGAGATGATTTGGTTTTTTTCACTTCATTGATTCTCCAAATGAATGACTGTTCTTTCGTCTTCACGGTAGATCGTTGAAATTGAATGAGTTGTTTGCACTTACTGCTTTCTGGAACGAATGAATGATCAAAGTAAAGCAACACAAAACAAGTTGACTCATCTTGCACAAGAGATTCATGAAGGCAAATTTGCGTTTACTTCATGTTCGCTAGAAATAGTGCGTGATGACTAATATTTTGACTCAGTTAGGGTGCAATTTCAGAATTGAACATGATATTTTTAAGCTCTGTCCACCACAGTTGCTTAAGGACATACGCGACCGAATCCCTCTCACTTCGCAATTTGCTGAGCACAAATCTCAAATATTATTAAGACTTCGTGCATGATACTTTCAGCAAATGCTTGCTCCTTTGGAGCATACTTTGGTTAACAGTTTTAACTCTTTTTGTTTCGGTATAGCTGTGATATTTAGTTCCAAACACTTGAAGTGAAAATTATTCTAACCTAGAATTTATATTGGAAAAGGACTCGGTCGTGTATGTCCTTAAGCGAATAAGGCCTACTTCTTCGACGTGGAACATATTCCTCCATAATGTCATACAATTTGTCATAAAACATACGTCCCGTTTCATCCGTATTTTTTGCACGAAACATTTCAATCCAATCGACGTCCGTTGGGCGTCCGACGTCGATGAGAGCGTTGGGCTAGACACGTCGTAAGAATGTCAAACGGCCCGGTGAAAATTGTTGAGAGGAACGATTTCGTATTTCACACAAACAAGTACAAGTCTAGACAAAATAGTCAAAAGGTCGAAAGTAACATATGTAAACAATGATTCTAGCGTATTTTTCTGGGATCTACTTGCTCCCACAAACAAACTAGCACCAAAAACATATACAGGGAATTATAACCTTCCCGTCGGTCATGGATATTGATGTTAGCAACCTGGCATTTCCGGGAAATTTACGCTTTAGTCATTGTTTACAACTGTTACTTTCGACCTTTTAACGATTTTGTCTATAACTAATGTTTTTCTGCCAATCTAGAACTCTGGGATCACTCCTTACAAGATAAAAAGCTAGCTCTAACCCGGTAACCGGCTAGTTTCAACAACTTTCGAACGTTTCTGCGTAATCATTTTGAACTCTCTTTGATGAGTTACCAACGTTCCGATTCAGTTTCATCAAGTTTATGGCCTAATGTATGGCACCTAAAAACTCTGGTAATCCGATGTTCGGAGATTGATTCTGAAAGGACCTCTTTCACACGGAAAAAAATCCGTGCCCGGATCCGTGAACTGCAGTCATGAATTCGAGAACAAGCTAAAATACACCGTGAACTGAACCACGTAATCGGGAACTAGTTCACGTTTTTGGGTAAAAATCATGAAAACGTGAACTAGGTCCGTTTTCATTTTCGTGAACGCTTTTGTTTCTGGGCAGATATGTAAGAAAATTAAGATATTGTAAGCAAAATCACAGTGATAAGGCGGACGTCTCACCCGCAGTCTATTCTCTCACTCACAACTTCTGTTATATATTCGGCACCGTCAGCAAGCATCTCAAAACGCGCTGGCTGTAGAACAGGCTCCCCACCCTCCTCTGAACAATTTAAGAAGTGGTGGCAATACAAAAAAAGTTTCTCCTCCAGGTTTTAAACCACTGGCTGGTGACTTTCGTCCACTTCCTGGAACATCTAAAACCCCAGTTGTTAAAGTGTTTTGCCCAGAACGTTAACTACCAAGACATCCGGAATCTCGACCATGTCAAGTCGAAAACTCCGAAAAAATGTCTTTTTCTGGGACTGTGGAATTCATCTTCACCATTTTCGAGGTCTCACTGACAACGAGGAACCTCATCAACATGATCCTTACATTTGTAAAACCTCTTCTAAAGAAACTGTCTTCAAAATGGCCTCTTCTTGATTCAATCATATCTTTCGATGGATAATTTATCCAATGAGGTCGGGGATATGACCGAAGCAATACAATGGAACAGTAGAAGTATTCTAAAAATTTGGACGCTTTTAAGTTTTTAGTTCTCAAATCGCATTGTGACGTATTTGCTCTCTGTGAAACATGGCTCTCTTTTGATAAAGATTTCTCTTTCCACGATTTCAACATTATTCGGCAGGATCGAGAGAACTCATATGGAGGGGTGCTGTTGAAGATTAATAAGCTCCACTCCTTTTATAGAATTGATCTCCCCGCGATGACAGGCCCTGAAGTAGTTACATGCCAAGTGACTATTCGAGGCAAAAATTTTAGTATAGCCAGCATATACCTGCCGCCGAATACGGCAACATCCCGCAGGGATCTTTCGACTATTTGCCTCGCAATGCCAGAGCCACGGTTGATCTTAGGAGATTTTAATTCTCACAGTACAGCCGGGGGCTCACCGTACAACGACAACCGTTCTGCATTGATACTAGACCTCATGGACTACTTCAATTTGACTAATTTGAACACTGGGGAAGTAACACGCGTGGCTCCACCGCCAAACATTCCGACACGAATGCACACGAATGTGTAAAGTGTCGCAAATAAGTAAACAAACAAACAAACAAACAACCTCCAAACCCTGGAAGCAAATTAGACCTCTCAATCTGTTCGAATTCACTATCATTGGATTACATGTGGGAAGTGATCCCTATGGTAGTGATCACCTGCCTATCAAAATTTCAATCACCAATCGTTCGTGTCAATCTCGCTCGATCAAAATTGCGTACGACCTCACGAAGTGCATCGACTGGGGTAAATTCGCTGAAGCAATCATCGATGGCGAGCAATCGGTCGAAGTTCTTCCTCCGTTGGAAGAGTATCGGTTTTTATCCGGGTTAATCCTCAAATGTGCGATTGATGCGCTGTGTGTCACCGATACCAGGATCAACAATTCTGCGACGTTCGCCCACTCCGTGGTGCGATGACGAATGTACTGAGGTCTACCGTGAAAAATCCGTTTAAAACATATCGGAAGCGCGGTTCGCGAGATAACTACGAGCGGTACATTGCTCTTGAGCGTAAGATTAAGAGCCTCGCCAAAGCCAAGAAACGCGGATATTGGCGTCAATTCGTCGAATGGCTATCTCGTGAGACGTCGATGAGAACTCTTTGAACCGTCGGGAGAAAAATGCGAAATGCGTCTTCGGTGAATGAAGACAAGGGAAGTTCTTCCCGGTGGATCTACGCATTCGCCAAGAAAGTGTGCCCAGATTCGGTTCCGGTGCAACGAATTGCTCGCGATACTCAAACCAATCGTAACGAATTGGATGCGCCCTTCTCTATGATCGAATTCTTACTTGCTCTTCTTTCTAGGAATCGTGATCCAGCACAAATATCGCTTCAACTCATGGGTAAAACAATAACTCAAAGCTTGTCTTATAAATACCTAGGGGTCTGGTTCGATTCTAAATGCACCTGGAGAAAGCACATTAAGTATCTGAATCAGAAATGCCAGCAGCGAATAAACTTCATGCGTTCTATCACCGGAACATGGTGGGGAGCCCACCCGGAAGATCTGATAAAGCGATTTTGTCGGTTCTCGAGTACGGTAGTTTCTGATTTCAATCCGCTGCATGAATTAAACTCATACTATGAGTTTGGAGGTATTAGCAGGAGTTTTTCCTTTATCAGATCGTTTTGTGGAGCTATCGTTCTGGTTCCTCATCCGCTGTGAGGTGCTAAATCCATTGGTAATTGAAAATTTTGAAAAGCTAATCGAATGAAATCCTCAAACTAAGTTCATGACACTGTACTATTGGTACACTCTGGAGGTGCGCCCTTCTTCGAATGTTCCTAATCGCGTTTACTCCCAATACTTCTCTAGTTCTACTGTAGTTTTTGATCTGACCATGAAGCAAGAAGCTCGTGGAATACCAGATTTATTCTGTTTGGAGTACATTCCATCAATTTTTGCAAGTAGGTTTGGCTATATCAGATGTGACAGGAAGTTTTACACCGACTGCTTAAAACCAAATGATTCCACTGGATTTGGTGTTTTTAACGAAATTCATAGCGCCTCCTTCAAACTTCAAAATCCTTGCTCCGTATACGTCGCAGAGTTGGCGGCTATACACTATGCATTAGAGCGAATTGCCTCTCTTCCCTCTGATCAATTTTTCATTTTTACGGATAGTTTCAGCTCACTTCAGGCTATTCGTTCGATGAGGTCAGCAAAGCACTCACCGTATTTCGTTAGCGAAATACGATCTCTTTTGAGTGCTCTATCAAACAATTCCTACACCATCACCTTGGTTTGGGTCCCTTCTCATTGCTCCATTCCGGGTAATGAGAAAGCGGACTCACTTGCCAAGGTGGGCGCTATGGCAGGCGATATTTATGATCGACAAATCGCCTTGAACGATTTTTTTGCTATTTTCCGTCAACAGGCCTTGATCAGCTGGCAACAAAATTGGGATGCAGGGGATTTGGGCAGATGGTTACATTCTATTCTCCCACAGGTAAAATAGTGGTTCAGAGGGTTGGATATTAGTTGGGATTTTATCTAGGTAATGTGTCGTCTAATGTCCAATCACTACTCGTTAGGCTCTCATTTCTATCAAATAGGGCTCTCAGACACCAATCAATGCAGCTGTGGTACAGGCTATCAGGACATCAACCATAATGTCTGGTATTGCCTCGATTTCGAAATTGCCAGATCTGATCTTTGCGCATCCCCACGGACCCGAGGGAAACCAGAGAAGGAAGATATCAGAGACTTTCTGGGTAAGCTGGACTTGGACTATATGGGGCTTATTTACAAGTTCTTGAAACAAGTAGATGTATTCGTTCGATCCTCTCTTAGCTGTCGTTTAACATGTCCACCTCGACCCCTCCCCCGTAATACCGCTTCTGTTGTATCGTTACAGTTTAACGCAACGCAACAGCTACGTCAGACCAATAGCAATAATATCGCACAAATAAACAAGTAAGATAAAAAAAAACATGTGCTATACTAACTAACTAGCGAAAAATTACAAAAACACTGTTTTCAAAACTTAAAAAATAAAAAAAATAAAAAGCAAAAAATCGACCAGTTTTTGATTACATTGCAATTTTGCCACATAATATGAATGAAGCTATTAATTGATAGTGGATAGTGTTAACTCAAAATTGACATAAATAAACTTTCTTCGTTTGCTCTGTAAACCCGCTCTATTTTTTTTTTTTTTTTTTTTTTTTGTTGCATTTAGTTTAATAATATTGCAAAAACTCCATAAAATGTTAAGCCTATACTTCCTTAATCGGAAAAAAACACAAATACAACTAAGACCAATTAAAAAGGAACCCAATTTCTTTTCTCATACAAATAAAACCAAAACACCATAAACGATTGCACGTCAACTTATTCTCTTAGAGCTTCAGTATCAATTGTACTAGGACATAAAATACTTTGTGTTTATTTCTCATATAAAAATCTTTGTTATCTACCAACAAACTAGTCCTAACTGTTTGTTCTCAAGAAACAGAAAAACGAAAGAAAATACAACAAGAGAACTCAATCTTGCATAAACGATCTACATGCGCCTGTAAAATCGCAAACAAGAATCTAGTTCTATTTGTTTGTCCGAAAAAAAAATACTATTATAATCCCTACCAGTCTCACTCCGCAGCATGGTGCTTGCACTGACAGTACAGATTCCGCAGGGGTGAATCGGAACCGTTGACGTAGCTCTCTAGCAGGCTACTGGATGCTGCCTGTAGGCTGTAGTGTCGTCCGCGGGACAGACTAGCGCCACCGGTCCGAATCACGGAACAATCTCCACCTCCTCCGCCGCCGCCTCCACCACCACCCGTTCCGGACAGTGAACAGATCGAAGCCAGGGACGAAGTCAGCGACGAGGTTGCCCCCAGCAGCATGGCGGGGTGTTTGTTTGGCGTTCGGTTCTGCTTACTATTACCACTAACATTAGCACTAACGACACTGGCGGGGTGGCCCACGTGGTTGGACTCGTGGTCACAGGTGCTGCCACCGCCACCGTCGACATTAAGTTCACTAGAGCTTAGATTAAATGTTATACGTCGACCATCACAGCCTGCAAGTGGGGAAAATGGATGCTTACACAAATTTGTTGCGTTGTTGGCT
The DNA here is from genome assembly GCA_034211315.2 of Aedes japonicus. Taxonomy (NCBI): domain Eukaryota; kingdom Metazoa; phylum Arthropoda; class Insecta; order Diptera; family Culicidae; genus Aedes; species Aedes japonicus. The sequence goes on from JASCZW010005355.1 coordinate 147,430, forward strand.
TTCTGCTTCAGAAACGACAACGACGTGGGAGACGGCGACGGAAACGTCAACGGACGCTGATGTTGATGGGCAGAGTACGGGGAAATGGATGAACGAGAACATGCGGAAGGAGAAGAAGAACGAGGAAAAGTACGAGTTGGATGCTGAAGACCGGTCGTCGGCTGTCAGACGGTCAAATTTGGCAGACCGTTGCCGTCCACGTCGACCGAGGACGATGTCTGATTGGCTTGGTCCAATAGGGATCCTGGGGAAAGGAAAGAGAACGGAAACTGTGAGTATTGGGAAAACATCAAATAATAGTTGGATAGCAATGTCACAACAAGCGGACCTTGGAACCAAGTCAAAACGAGCGATTTCTAGTGAGAGTTCGTATGAAAATCATTTCGGTTAAACATCCTTAAGTTTGTAGTACATATACTATTTGTGCAATTACCAAATATTTGTCATCGGCAGATAACAAGCTTTCAGACCTATGATTATAACTGCTTATTTCAAACAGTTGGTCATTGTACAAATAGTGCATTACAAGCTGTAACTTTTGTCGCTTTTAAGCGCGGCTTGTAAACAATTACAGTTTGAAAATTGTTTGACAAATCGAATGAAGCTGGTTTCAATCACCACACGGATATGGTTGTGGAGTTATGGAGCTTATTTTACCCCACTTCCCTTTATATTTTTGAATAATTTATAGGTATCTGTGCACGGAGAACCTCAAGATCAACAAAATAGTGCTAATCCAATGTGAAATTTCCTGAAAAAAAAACGAATAAAAGCTGTATCAACTACCGCACGGCTCTGTAAACGAAGAAATGGCTGTTTTACCCCACTTCCCCTTGTATTCTTGAATAGTTTACAGATATCTTTGCTCGGAGTCGCTCAAGATCAACAACATAGGACTAGTCCATAGAAAAAATTTCCTGGAGAATCGAATGGAGGTTGTTTCAACCAGCGCACGGCTCTGTGAACGAAGATATGACTGACGTTACCCCACTTCCCCTTATATTTTTGAATAATTTATAGATATCTGTTCACAGAGAACCTCAAAATCAACAAAATAGTGCTAGTCCCATGTGAAATTTTCTGGAAAATCAAATAGAAGCTGTTTCAACTACCGCACGGCTCTGTAAACAAAGATTTAGCTGATTTTACCCCACTTCTCCTTATATTATTGAATAATTTATAGACATCTTTGCTCGGAGTCGCTCAAGATCAACAAAATAGGGCTAGTACTTTGTGAAATTTCCTGGAGAAGCGAATAGAGGTTGTTTTATATACCGCACGGCTCTGTGAACAAAGATTTAGCTAATTTTATCCCACTTCCTCTTATATTTTTTTAAGATAAATAATTCAACCATATTCAATACTATGGGTTAAACTGGGGTGAAATCAGCGATATCTTTGTTCACAGAGCCGTTTGGTGGTTGAAACAACCTCTATTCGATTTTACAGGAAATTTAATATAGTTCTATTTTGTTGATTTTGAGCGACTCCGAGCAAAGATATCTATAAATTATCCAATAATATAAGGGAAAGTGGGGTAAAATCAGCCATATATTTGTTCAAGAGCCGTTCGGTAAATGAAATAACTTCTATTCGATTTTCCAGGAAATTTTACATAGGATTAGCCTTATTTGGTTGATTTTGAGCCACCCTAAGCAAATAAATCTATAAACTATTCAAGAATACAAGGGGAAGTGGGGTAAAACCAGTCATATCTTCGTTCACAGAGCCGTGCGGTAGTTTAAACAGCTTCTGTTTGATTTTCCAGAAAATTTCACATGGGACTAGCACTATTTTGTTGATCTTGTTGATAACTTGTATTCGATTTTTCTGAAAATTTTACATAGGGTTAGCCTTATTTGGTTATATAAGTTGTAACTTATTCAAGAATATAAGGGGAAGTGAGGTAAAATAAGCTCTATAACTCCACAATCATATCCGTGCAGTGATTGAAATCAGGATTGCGGCTTATCATTTTTGACTCAGGCATATTCATTTACCAATATCTCCTTTCAGAGGGTCGATTTGATAATATGATGTATGATGAACTTGTAGTGCATGAGTAGACCTACAACTTTGTTTAACAGTACATTGCTCTAACTCCTATATCTTCGACATGAGAGCGTATATTCACAGTGATCTTCACGATGATAATCGCGCGATCTTCACCGCGAATATCATCGCGAAGATCACTGCGAATATACGCTCTTATTCCTCAGATATAAGAGATAGAGCTATGTATTGTTAGACCAAGTCGTAGGTCTACTCAAGCACCATAAGTTCATCATACATTATATTTTGAAATTTAGCTTCTGAGAAGAGTTATCGGCAAATGAATATGGATAAGTCAAAAATGATAAGCCGCAACCTTGATTGAACCTTGATATCAGTTCCATTCGATTTCCCAGACAATTTTCAAGCGGAAATGGCCTTGTTTACAAGCCGCGCTTAAAAGCGACAAAAGATACAAGACATAAACAACAGACAGTGAACTCAAATCTAGGCAAATAAGAAGCACGGCATATCTTCGATGCTACTGAGCGAGTACGACTATGAAAGTTCAATATATTTACCTGATTCGACATCGTTCCCACTTCTCGAGTTTCTTTGGCGACACAAAAATGGTGAAGGGGTAGGTGACGCTGGTTGGTTCTGAAAATGGAGTAAGAGAAGAATAACGTTACTAAAATACTATTGATAACCCACTTATGATTGGCGTTACGCTAATCAATGAGCTGATGGTTGTTATGCTGGTAACATGTAATAATGACGAAATATAGTAAGTTTCCGTTTTTGGTAGCTCAAAATGTTCGACTTTGAACGATTCCACGATTTTGACGTAGTCCTGTTTTCAATACAGTGGTGCACGTTCCGAGTACGAGAACTTGGAGCGTCACGAATTATGCTTAGGTTTTGAACGATAATAACTAATTCATTTCATGACCGCTTATCGAATTTTTTGCATCAATCTGTCTGAAATATTTCTACGCATCATTTGTAATATTGATGTCGATTGATTTTCAATATTAGGCTATTGAAAATAACGTAAATACAAAGTGATGTCTTACAATGCCCATTTTTCAGAGTAAATTTACCAAATGCACAGTATAATCCTAGCACAGACTTCAAATTTAAGTAAAGAACATCTCCTAGGCAGTCATGAATTATATATAAGGGGTACACCTTGGCATTTTGATTTAGTGATCCCCCCGTTCGGTCAGCCCCCAAACCTTTTGGTCCCCAGTCGGCCTTGTGTTCCGCATCGGTTCACAGCTGCAGCAACCCAGCCATCCCAAAGCTCTCCGCAAGACCGTCGTACTTCGGTGTAGCATCCGGCGCGATCGATGATTCGATGCTAACAAAGGTGGAAGTCGTTGCAATTCTTGCTCAGGCCACCATCATTAAGCGATCCTGCAGAATCCGTTCGGAACTAATTCAAACCATGATTGCGTTTCTCAATGGACCGTGAAAACATCAGAATAGCCAACTGGAACGCTGAAGAGTAAAAATATCGAATTCATCGAATTTCCAAACGAACGAGTCATTGACATCTCAACTATCACCGAGACGGATATGTAGCCTGAAATCAATGTGGTCCTCCAAAATTTCCGACTGATCAGACTTGATCGAATCAGTTCCGCAGGAGGGGGAGTCGCCGTAGCCCTGCGCACCAACATGAACTGCCAGATGCTTCCGAGCTTTTAGCTAAAATTCATCGATGCCATCGAAGTCAACGTCGAATCCACCGTCAGCCCTATCACTATCATCGCGGTCTATTGTCCTTACAAAGCAAGCGTGAACAACGGAACAGATGCGACTTTTCATCACGTTTACTCGGAGGCATAGGCAGTTCATCATCGCCGGCGACCTGAATGCAAGACATGAAACCTGGGGAAACGCACGACGAAACAAGAACGGCTCCATCCTACAGGAGGATCTGGAAGAAGGCTAGTACACCATCCTGGGCCCGGATACTCCTATCTGGTTGAGAAAATCCGGGACCCACTCATCAATCGACATCTTCCTCACCAACATGGGGAACAAAATCGCCCAGCCGGTCGCGTACCAAGAACTCAGCTCTGACCACTATCATCGACGTGCGAAATGCGTTCAATAGCGCCAGTTGGGTGGCTATCGCTGACTCGCTTCAACGCCTCCATGTTCCTGGATACCTGTACAAGATTCTGGAAAGTTATTTCCAGAATCACGTACTGGTGTACAATACCGCAGGCGTCCTGCAAGGTTCGATCCTGGCCATGGAACACGATGTACGACGAGATACTACGGCTTGAATTTCCGAACGGGGTGAAGGTCGGCGGTTTTACAGACGTCATCACCCTAGATCGACGATAAATTGTCATTCACCAGTCACGCCTGCAAGAAAGCCTCCGTGGCTATATTGGCATTATCCCGCATGATGCCGAATAGGTCAGCGGTACAGGGGAACAAGCGCAGGCTCCTGACAAGCGTCGCCTTGTCTATAATGAGGTATGGCGGGCCGACATGAGTCACTGCCCTGTGTAATAAGAGCTACCTCGGTAAGCTCGAAAGTACTCACAGGCTAATATGTCTGAGAGTGGTTAGCGCATGCCGCACAGTGTTACGCGTTGCGGTATGCGTTTTAGCGGGGGTGATGCCCAGCCGCATCATCATAAAAGAGGATATCGAGTGCTTCCAGTAAAGGGGCACATGACGTATTCGCAAACCCACCAGAGTTACATCGATAGCCTGTTGGCAGAGGGAGTGGCATATTTCCACCAAAGGCCGATGGATCCACCGACTAATCCCGGAAATATCTGGAGGGTTGATCGGCGTCATGGGGAAGTTACCTTCCACTTGACATAGGTACTGTCAGGCCACGGCTGCTTCAGACAGTGTCTGCAAAAGTACGGGCACTCAGCGTCCTCTGCGTGCCCCGTATGTGTGGAAGCTGACGAAACCGCAGAACATGTGTTCTTCGTTTGCCCTCGCTTCAACGACGCGAGGAACATGCCGTGAGCGGTTGGGACACGACCCCGACTTTTCATAGGAATTAGAAATCACAGCTGACGAACTGTCGACCTATATCGAAGAGCATGAAGGCCCCTAGTTTCGACAAAATCCTGAATTTGGAACTCAAGTACTTGAGTTTTCAATTCTACGAACATTTAGCATTGATATTCAATAAATGCTCACGACTTAGCTACTTCCCGTCGTGTTGGAAGTCAGCAAAAGTCATACCCATCCGGAAACCTGGGAAAGATCCTTCCGCCTCCAATAGCTATCGACCCATCGGCTTTCTCTCGGGAGTATCCGTCGGCTCCTTGCATCTGCTGACGATCTCAACATCTTGCTTGATGTACAGTTTGGTTGTCGACGCGGTCGATCAACTGTACATCAACTGAACCGAGTCACTGACATACTCAGGCGAAACAAGTCTTTTTCAAAAACATCTGCCATGACCCTTCTTGACGTGGAAAAGGCGTTTGACGACGTCTAGCATGAGGGCCTGTTGTACAAGCTGCATCGGTACAATCTGCCAGTCTTTCTGATGAAGATGGTGGAGAACTACCTTTCAAACAGAACACTCCGTGTTTTCTTGCATGGTATAGTGTCCGATGCGCAGGAGGTTTCTGCCAGTGTTTCGCCGGGAAGCATATTAGGTCCACTCCTTTTTAACCTGTTCACCTCGGACATACCCCCACTTCCTAAAAACGGATCTCTGTCGCAGTTCACCGATGATACCGCAGTCATCCACAGTCTTAGGGTAATTAGAGTGCTAACCGCGAAACTTCAGCGAAGCCTGAATATTCTGTTGAAGTATCGCACAGATTGGAAGATCTGCATCAATGCAGCAAAGACCCAGGTCATTTTCTTCCGATACTCAAAATTTCCCAGACTGGTTCCGGCTGAGAATGTTAAAATTTGTCTAAACGGTACAACGGTGGAGTGGACCAATTCAGCCATCTTTCTTGGCGTGACACTAGATAGCAAGAAGAACTTCAGGGAACAGGTTGATAAGACTGTCTAACTAATTGATAAGACTGCCAGTGTAACGTTCTGTTGAAGCTAATGTACCCCTTGCTAAACAGAAAGTCTGCATTGTTCCTGAAACACAAGCTTTCTATCTACAAACTGATTATACTTCCGGTTATTGTGTATGGCGTGCCGATCTGGGAGAGTTGCACAAAAACACACCACCTGAAGCTGAAATTTCTCAGGATAATCCTGAACACACCTCCGCAGACGAGAACAACTGAGATACCGGCTGGCCGAGATTAATAAACTAGAAGATCGTCTTAGTGAGACTATTAATAGATACAGGACACGGTGCCACCTATCAGACCACCTAGTTATTCGGGACCTGGAACCCCTCCCCTAGGTTTTTCAATTTGTAGTTTTTGTAGTTTGAAGTTATAGTTGTAGATTCAGCTTATCGGCAGTCGTGGAGCTGTGAATAGTAAGATCTGCTGTAGGAACGCGTTTGACGGTAGCAAGCAATCCGGAGGATACACTGGCGAGCAGTCGTTGCTCAGAGAGGCGTTGGTGCAGTTGGTTTTTGGCTAGTGCCCTACCATTCGATAAGAATCAAATAATTTTGAGAAAGTCTAAGTGAAATGTCACAGCATCTGAATGCGAAGTATGTGGTTCCATAACTATATTCTTCGCGTTGGATATTGTTGAAACTACAACCGGGCCGTATTATTTTTAAAACGATGCTTTCTAACGAGTGTACAATAGAATTTCTTACATATTTGTAAAAAAAACTTTTCTGTGGGTTTAAACTTTCTAGATGGTCGGGATCACGATATAAACTCGTTCAAAAACACGGTCTATTGAGTTCCGAACCATAGTCTCCATTTTCTGGAACCTCTTGACCTATTGAACAACTTTGCTGAAGATTTGAATTTTCTAGAAGCTCGGAATCACGATATAAACTCTTTTAAAAAAGCACTTTTTTCCATGCCAACTAGCGCTGCGTAGTGACCGAACTCCAAACCATACTATCTACCTTCTGGAAGCCCTTAACCTTATGAATATTTTTTCCTAAATGTTCAAACTTTCTAAGTGGTCAAGATCACGTTATAAACTCGTTAAAAAATGCATAATTTTACAAGCGCACTAGCGCCACGTAGTGATCGAAAATCCATACTCTCATCCTTCCGGAAGCTCTTGACCTTCTGAATAACTTTGCTGAAGTCAACATTTTTGCAGATAATCAAGGTTTCAAGATATAGTATCATAGATTCTTCTGTTCTAGGTGAGTCGATAATTTTGAGGGTGATGCTATGTTCAAGTGTGTGCTGCAATACTTTTCCAACTGAGTCGATACTCTTGACTGACAGTGTATGTATGACCAAGATGAAATGGCTTTACTTAGTTTCAATTACTTCTGTTAAATTTTCAGACTGCTGTATCCTAACGAAACTAGTAATACTTTTTCCTCATACCTTACTCTATGGAACAAACTTCCTGTTTCAAAATTTATCTTCATAATGATGATCTTCACATAACTTGAAAGTTAGAAAAATTATAAGCCCGTTTTCAATCGTCATGATGTGATATTTACAGCTGAAATCATGACCCCAAGCTATGGGAGGAGAACGAACATTAATGTTTATTTCTATCATACTGTTTCTCTTTATATCCGTTACAATCCAAACATTAGAGAGTACGATTCATCAGAAGAAATGCCTTATAAGAAATATAGAGAGTTTATAGAGCAATGATGGAGCAGCAACCATTTACACGTCATCTGTTTCCCGCGTCATCGTAGAATTATATACCAGCTAGAGCATCTTTCACATATTATTTGAGCGAAATAGTTTCTATTTTCGTGTGTGGGTATTTGTGTTTGCGTTATTTTTTGTTCTAATTAATGTTTCTCTCCCTCACCTGGTTTGCTAATGATTTGCGCATCCATCCATCTTTCTAAGTAAAATTCCAATCGGTGCTAATATTGTATAGAATATAGAAGTCTCTATCGGCGTAAAATATTTATCTATGTATGCATTTCGATACAGTAGTTTGCTACTCGAGTTAAGAATATTCGAAATTTAGACGGGAATAAATTCTATGGTTTTGCTGCTTTCGATTAAATTAATATATATATTTTACTTTACTGTTGTTTTATCTTAACATATTCTCAAATTTTTAAACATCATTTATATTTTTTAGGACGACATCTTGGTCACGACAGGACTTACTGGTAATTATAACTTTTATCGTACAAACGTGGATGCGTTTATGCATGTGTGTGTATGTGTGTATATTAGACTGAGGTAAATGTCGGAATCGTCACGTCATAGTATTTATTTCAAAATCACATCCTGATCAATTCTAACCAAAAACTGGCACCGCATAAACCATGTAAAATCACATCCTAGAGGGTTTGAGCTGTTAAGTGAAACACCTGTAACTAGAAATTAGACGAAAAATTAGTATTTTCCATGAAATTCCAACTATCTTTGCTTATCTTGACAGATACGCGAATTTCGTCTAAAATGTGCAGACTTCTTCAGTGTCTCGTACTTAAAGTCAAGTTATTAGTACGAGACACTGAAAAAGTCTGCACATTGCAGACGAAATACGCGTATCTGTCAAGATAAGCAAAGGTAGTTGGAATTTAATGGAAAATACTAATTTTTCTTCTAATTTCTAGTTCGATGTAAAGTATGTATGAAGATTGCTATGAGGAAATAAAACTGCTTTTTCACTGTACTCTGACCTTTCCCCGAATTCTTTTGATTAGAATTTCTCTCAATATTCTAAAAGAAAGTTTCCACGCCTACAATTTTCTTGCATATCGATGTTTGGCCAAACGTCGTTAAAGTAGGGTACGGGACGGGGTTTAAGCAGTTTATTCAGCACCTGGGAAGTTTGATGAAGCTGTATGTAATCTATGACTAGAACTGCCAATATTTATATACGTCAATCCCTCTGGTTACTTGTAATCAATCGGAACATACCTTCAGAAATGAGCATCAGATTCCAAAAATTTCATAGCCACGAAATAAAGTTCCCAATTGCAGGGACCAGGGCTGGCAAATGTCATTTTCAATGAAAAATGACCTATGATTTTTACCAAACTATCTCATCGGGCGAGAAAACGATGATGGAGATTTTCTTTCAAATCTCATCGAATTTTTCGTCATGACAGCACGTGACAGTGTTTTCGTCATCGCTATTGCAAACACATTTATTGATATAATAGTAAGTTTCAAACGTCCACTCTGTCGATTTCATATTATTGCTTGGCTTGTAGAAATTTGGCTGTGAGAAATTTGTAAAACAAAATCTAATGAGACAAAATCTCACGACTGCATGATGATGTGAGAATGACAAGAAATCTCATGATAGTTCATTTCTTCATTTCTTGATCAATTGGCCATTTTAATTGGTGTAATAAGTTGGTACACTGAAGTTGTTTTTTTGGCAGTTTCAACGCATGAAACTAGGTTGATTTCTGAATGATGTCTGCTGTAGGATATCATAAAGAAATTTCTTTTGTGCATTCTCGTTGTGACAATTTAGCGTTACATCCGGCGGGTGCGTAACGTCGTATCGCAAAATAATATGTCGCATTCATCAAATCTGTTTCGACACGCAATCATCTGTCATGTTGCTAACGCCAAAACGAATCGGCTGGATAGGCCGGTGTGAAGCATAGAAAAGCACTCAAGTCAAACTGACAAAGCGACGAATGCGACAAAAGATCGTTATGGACTAGTTTGTGAATTGAGCCAATTTTGTTAAATAATATATAGCAGCAATTCGCTGCAATTCATATTATGTTGTTTACAATTCATATTGACGAGTACCCAAGCTATCATTCCCTGAAAAAAAAATCAATTTTGTTTACATTGTTTTTTTTTTGTTGAGCCGTGAAAACCACTGCGACCAATTAGAGGAATATTGTGGTATGACCCATTTGATTTAGCAGATCAGTTTACCCATCACAATTGTGATATCATGGGCAATGTCTGAGCCTGCATTTTGTCCCAGGTAGGTACGACTTGTCTTATAAAGTCTATTATCTTACTGGGACTTAACTGCCAGACTTCATAGGGTTGTAGAAGCCCTTTTCCTAAAATTCGAAGCCGAGTCCTAAATTTATATTGTTACTTGCGACCTATTGAAAATTTGCTCTAGAAATGTACAGAGAATATGGTTTCCAACTCGTGAACACGCCACGTATAGCTGGCCCTGTGAAAAACATGGCGTTTCCAGATTTACTGTCCTTTTGATACTTCCAGCGACTGTCCTTGTGACTCTTTGATTGTAATCGCAAATGCAAGTTTCATTGGAAACTGAATACGTTTGAACTGAAATGGAAAATCGTTGGAACTCAAGGGAATTCGAGGAAACATTTTGCCCTCTTGTAAGCCCCTTTGAAAATTCTTGCTACTATCACATTGTTCGATAGCTGCGTCACAATCAGTCGGGTTCCATTGCAAAGTTTCGGCGCATGAAGATTGTGAAGCATAATAATGACAGATACTTTGAAAAGTAATTTATGCGGAGCCATGCCTGGCAAATCCAAAGAATTTATGAATTCCACTGGATAATTTGAAATCGTCCAGTCCAGACAGGTATTTTTGGCAGATAAAATTGCGTGTGCACTCAACCAATCGTAGTTTTAACAAAATAATTCTTGTTGATTTTGATTTTGTTTTAAGACGTAAAAGTTCTCACGGGACACTCATAAATGAAACATTGTTCAACCTATGGAGCAAAGCCTAATGCAAAGAACAGTGAAGAAAAGTTTGAACAAGGATTTACACCAAATGAAGATGATCTACATTACGGTATATCCAACAGTATATCTCCGCTTCATAATTGGATATGATTTCTCGGAAGTTTTTTTTTTTTTTTCATAATACACATAAACTGAATTTTTGACTAACTCTAAGACCCGTAGGTCCCGAACAAATACAATTTTTTTCTTGGCTCAGTCAGTACTAGCACATCGGTCCCAAGCTCGGTCCCAAGCTTAATGATTCGCCCCTAATAACGTAACTCTCACCAACACATCCTCAAGTATTGTGTCAAAATAACATAGTGAATCAAAACAACAACAAAGATACTAGTACCGGAAGGCACAGAAAAGCGCATGAATTGTTGGTGCAGACTGCAAGGTGTACTTCAGACCTACGGGTTCTACAACAGTGAACCCTTTTCAAACCGCTAGTTGCATATTGATTGTTGATTTTAATGCATGGCAGGTTTTACAGCCATTTAAAGAATTAAATGAACAAAGGAAAAAGATCATAAAAACGCTCTATGAACATTTTGGATCAACCAAGATCTGGTGGAGCAGTTACAAGCACTACATGTAATGTTTGTCGACGATCATTGGCAAATCCTCAGGTTTTTAGCAATCCTGAACATCGAGTAAGATTCAGAAATATTTGGATTACTATCAACTGCACAAAGCCAATAAACTCCGACGAAAAAGATTCATATTGTTATTACTATAAGTTACCAATCTTTTTACTTTTTAATTCATTAACGCGTACGTCCCCAACCCCTCTGAGATAGAAAAATTCTAATATAAAAATAATGATATTCCATCGTTACCCATCAGATTTTTGCGGTTTTTTCAATAGATTACAAAATTATCATAGTTTATGGATCTGTATTCGTTATTCCGAGAATATCCGTAGTTTAGGATTCCAAGGTGGGAATACTGAGGTAAGAACCTGTTCAGGGATGTTGGACGATATATTTTTAGATGCATAACATGGCATGCGACATATCAAACTCCATGTTTTAGCAAAACTAGGTCATCAGAGGGCATTTTCAGGATTTCTGGCCATACTGGCCACTAAACGAGTTCCTCCAGAAAAGTGGCCATATTCAAATCTTTTCTAAAAACCGGGATTGCTACTTATAAAACTTTATGATATTGCAAAACTTTGTCTTTGGAAGATATTCTGAGGGTGTCTGAGGGTGTCTGATCCTGGCAACTTAGAGAGGCCCTGCGGGATTTCAAGTTCTTCTGAGAAAGTGGCCATATTTAACATGTGTTCCAAAACCAGGCTTGCGACATATCAAACTTCATGATTTTCCAACACTTTGTCTTCGGAGGACATTCTGAGAGTGTCTGACCATACTGGCCACTTAGGGAAACGATTTGAATTTGGACACTTTGCCGGAGGAACTTGAATCCCGTAGGGCCACTGCAAGTGGCCAGTATGGTCAAACACCCTCAGAATATCCTATGAAGACAAGGTTTTGCCAAATCATGAAGTTTAATATGTCGCAAGCCAGCTTCTGGCAACAATTTGAATATGGCCACTTTCCCTGAGGAATTCGGATCCCGCAGGGCCTCATTAAGTGTATTATATAGACCCTCAAAATGTCCCCTGAAGGCATATTTTTGCAAAATCGTAAAGTTTGATACATCGCAAGCCTGGTTTTAGAAAAGATTTGAAAATGGCCACTTTTCCGTAGAAATTCGGATGCCGCAGGGTCTCCTTGAGTAGCCAGTATGGTCAAAAATCTTCAAAACGGCTTTTCATGACCTAGTTTTTGCAAAATCACGGAGTTTCATGTGTCACAAGCCAGGTTTTGGCAACAATCAGCCACTTTTCCGGAAGAACTCGGGCCCCGGATGGTCACCCTAATTGGCCAGTATTGTAAGAAATCATCAAAATGTACTCCGAAGACCTAGATTCGCAAAACCATAAAGTTTGATATGTCCAGGTTTTGGATAGCCAGGTTTTGGTAAAAATTTGATTATGGCAACTTTCCCGGCGGAACTCAAAATCCCGTAGGACCACCCCAAGAGGACAGTATAGTCAGATACTCTCAGAATGTCATCTGAAGTAAAAGTTTTGCAAAATCAGGAAATTTGATTTGTCGCAATCCAGGTTTTGAAAAAGATTTGAATATGGCCACTTTTCCGGATTTGAATATGGCCAGTTAGTCATAAATCCTCGTAATGTCTTCTGATGACCTAATTTTGCTAAATCATTAAGTTTGATATGCCGCATGCCATGTTTCGTATCTGATATGTTGATTGTATATTTTGTCCATCATCCCTGGACAGATACTTGCCTTAGTACTTCTACCTTGGAATCCGAAATTACGGATATTTTCCGAATAACCAGTGCAAATCCACAAACTAGGATAATTTTGTGATCTGTTGCAAAAAACTGCATCAAAATCTGATGGTTAACGATTGGGTATCATAAATTTTAAATTTTAACTTTTCTATCTCAGCAGGGTTGGGGACGTAAGTGTTATGCGTAGAGGGAATAGAATGCATAATCTTAAGATAAGTGCATAGAAAATTTGTCTATTCGATAAGCCAAACTGGAATTATTAGAATAATTCAAAAACAAAAATGGTTTTCTTCATTATGTTCAGAGCCAGTTTCAAACTAAATGTGTTTTAATTTTAGGACGCCTTATAGTCTTAGGCGATTTCGAAATTTTCCTCAGCCTACTGTGTATATATGTGTGTGTATGTGTGCGTGTTCTGTTTTGTCCGATAAAGACCTAAATCCTAGTATCACTACCAACGGTTTTGTGGAATATAAGGATGCTATTCTGTGTTAATTTGTGTTTATGTGTATTCATTCGTTAAGTCTTGGATTCTTTTCTCGACAGATTTTCTTTCACTAACTCTTCTGGAATCGAATGCATAATATTGGAGATGCTACTTGTTCGGAATTTTTTTTTAATGATTTTTGGCCTGTTGCCATCTCGAATAGGAGTGTTAGATTAACGTTTTAGAATTTTCACTCTATTCCGTGTATAATTCTCAAATATCTGTATAACTCTTGTATAATGTCGATTCATTGGTTTATATGTCTTCACTATAGTACTGTTTTATATTACTTTCTTCTCAAATATATTCCTTCTATGTATCTATAGTTTATAATAAATAAATCTAATGTTCCAATCTTTACGATTTACTCTGTATCTCTGTTTGCTTTTGTTTTATTCATATTTACTTCCGACATTCAATTATCTAAACAAAATTTATAACTCGATATGATTTCACAGTTACTCACTCTTATTTTCTCGTTTTACGTTTAAACTGGATTATTCGCCGAAATGGGTTTTGAATTTCTGTACGTCGCTTTCCTTCTGTCAAACATATAACCCGATTCCAATTAATTTTCTTAACTTAGTGATTAGCTTACCGAAGCAAAGGAAGAAAGATCACAGAGACATATAGGAGATACCGCGGGAAGGGTACAATATTGCTTTAAATATGCGTCTTTAAATCAACATAACAGTTAGCGTGATTCTTTTGGAATAGTTGGTCTTTTAAAAACCATCTTTTGCAACATGATTACGATTTAAAGAAAAGTATTAATACAACTGTAAGTTCGCTACTATGTGGACTATGGAGGAGTCAAGATTAAATTATCTTCAAAAATTTACAATGTTCTCATTGTAGTTACAATTATTGCGATACATTGATAATTTAAGGTATTTGAATGATGCTGTAGTGAGATTTCAAAACTGCGATAACTAGCTGTCATCGTAATTTCACAAACCATAACGAAAAAATATTCTAACATCCAGCTGTAAGTTCATCTACACTGATAACTTGACAATGCCAAAATATTTTCATCTTTAGGAAAAAAAATAGTGCTTGAAAACATTATTGGAAAGCTGTAAACATCAGTCCCAATATTTGTTCGAGAAGCAATAGATTTCTTACTGTTGATAAACATTAGTAATTACAAAAAAAATCAAATCGTACGAAACGCGATTGACGAATCGGTTGAAAAAAGAAGAATACACCGAGCGTTGATAAATCTGATAGCTCTCAATGTTAAAGTAATTAAAGTAAAATTAAGTTAAAGTTAAACAAATTAAATTCTTATTAAAAGCGGTTTGTTGTATGATGGAAGAAAAATCCAAAACTATTCAATAAAGACATTTTCAGCAAAATAAAAATAAAATTTAAATATTGCCCTTATTGTACAGTTTTGGATTTTTCTTACATCATACAACAAACCGCTTTTAGTTAAAATTCCATTTGAATTTTTTAGAAGCATTTTAAAATGTTCGTCCTATACTTTAGCATGGGAGCTGTCAGATTTATCACCACTCGGTGTCTTCTTCTTTTTTCAACCTGGATTCGTCAATCACCAAAACAGAAAAACCTCACGGACATTTCTAACGATCATTACACTTCAAGTCACAACAGTTGGAAACTCCCCCATTACAGCATCACTCGACCATACGCATATTGAAACCTATTCACATAAACAACCAATCTAGGCTCATTCGCACGCTCTATCTGGTAACTGTCAGTTCCTTTCTTAGTCTACTACAACACCTCCCGACGAAAGCGAATGCTCATCCGCAATGGCATCGGCGGTGTTCATCATCGCCGACGGTGATCCCTTCGCCGGCATCAACCTTTGCTGTCATTCCAAATCGGCCACACTGCTGATCCGGCGTCCCTTCTGCCCCGGTTGCTGCTGTACGAAGACCTCTCCATCAACTGTATAAACCGCATGCAGCAGACCTTCACGTTTCTTCTTCAGGGCGGTACTTTTCAGCTTCTGGTTCATGCGGGTCAGCGTTTCGTTCACGTAGATCCGTCGATCCGAGTCCATTCCGATGTCGGACAGACACACGGTTCGTTTCTTCAGATAAGCTCGGTAGAATGCGTCCCGTATGTTTTTGAAGACGAACTCAATTACGATGATGGCACAATCCAGCCCACTCTCTGACTGTTCTCCACGCTTCCGATTGGTACGAGTTGTGTTGTTTCGTTTCATGGCAGTACTAACAGCTATTGTTTCAGTCTTATCGAGTGTGCAGTCAGCTCGTTTGCGTCGGATGTCGACTAATGGAATGTTTGTTTCACTGTAGCCCAGCAGGAGGCAAATTTGGCGGAAGTATAGTTGGAGGTTTTCGTCCTTGCGGTACGGGATACCGACGAGCTCCAGCACATTGTTGCAAACGGCCCTGTCTGTGGTGTCTATGTTTAGCTGTACATCCAGTTTGATCTGATCGATACGTCGGCTCAATCTGTCAATCTTTTGGTGCATATCGGCTTTGATTTTTACAACGTTATCGAGCAATTTGTCAAGCTTTTCCTCTAGCGACGGGCCACCACGTGGGAAGGTGCAGTCTCGTTTTTTGGTGACCTCGTTTCGTGCCGCTGCCGTCTCCTTACCGGTGACAGTCGGCATAGCGCCTGAATAGCAGAGAGTGGCAGTGTTGGTGGTGGTAGTGGAGACAGCGGCTGCATTGTTGTCAATGGAAACCTCCCTGTTTTTGCGTTTCACCACCTGCCCTACCCGTGGGTGCAGCAGCAAGCTAGGCGTTTTACTATCATCTAATGTTATATCATCGTTTTCATTGTTGTAAATATGGTTTTCAGTCTTTTCTTTCTCGTTAACAATAGTGTTATTGCTGTTGATGTGGTCGTCGTCATGTTGGCCGGCACTAATGTCGGCTATCGTTATTATCTTTTCGGCGAGGGTGGAAAACTCCTTCGTCGCTGCGTTGAGTGATGCAATCGCCAGCCGATGCACTCTGTCTGGAGCACATTTTTCCAGCATCAGATCGGGGCTCTT
The DNA here is from genome assembly GCA_034211315.2 of Aedes japonicus. Lineage (NCBI taxonomy): Eukaryota > Metazoa > Arthropoda > Insecta > Diptera > Culicidae > Aedes > Aedes japonicus. The sequence goes on from JASCZW010005355.1 coordinate 163,967, forward strand.
GCAAATGGCGCTCCGTGACGTTCCATTGTTCGTTTCCGGTTTGCGCGAGGAAGCCAGCACTGCCACCAGGTCCTTCAGTAGGCGGCCACCTTCACGATCGTCCAACAAATCGCTGGCTGAAAAACTTCCATTGCCGGACCGGATGCGTTTGCTGGCCGTTTTTTGCACTGTCTGCACTGCAGTTGCACTCACTGACGACGGCGGCGGCGACGAGACAAAATTCACAGCCATGAGGCTACACACTTTGAAATTCCACTAATTTTCTTCCCTCGCCTTTCTCTAACAATCCACACAACTTTATTCTAAAATGCTCTAATATATTGCTCCGATGTTTAGATTCTTTCCTAACGATTATCCAGTCTTTAAAAGTCTATCACCGATCTGAAGAAATGAAAAATTTTCCTCTTGAAAACGATGCAGGCAGTGAGAAGCTATTGCACACAATGAATCCCCGACGTCGGGCGAACAAGAAGCTTTTCCGTACCGGAATTTTCTACGAATCTCACCCATCCTCTCGCATGCCGCACCCTACCTTCCCTTCCGTACACACAGCTACATAGACCGCTCAGACGGCATTTGTATGTAAACAAAAAATGTATCTACGAACGTTTCCTGGCAATCGGGCGGACGGCAAGCATGCGCCCCAGGAGAACCGATCGGGCGGCCAAAGCAATATGATGAACGCGCGGCGCGCATGTCCCCGGATTGCGGGCCAGCACCACACACAGCAAAACAACAACATTGTTGTTTACGAACAGAGACAAAAGAAGGTGTACCGGTTGGAATTTTCACACTGCCGAGTGAACGATTGGAAAAAGGTTAATATTACAGAGCATCCGGTTAGAAAATTTCTCGTATTACTGTACGGAGGGCTTAGGCGATATAGGACGGCGTTGAACTGAATAAACTTGAATCCTAGAGGGTTTGAGCTGTTCAGTGGAATACCTGTAACTAGAAGTGAGAAGAAAAATTAGTATTTTCGATTTCATTCAACTACCTTTGCTTATCTTGACGATCGCGTATTTCGTCTACAATGTACAGACTTCTTCAGTGTCTCGTACTAATAGCTCGACTCGACTTGTACGAGACACTGAAGAAGTCTGCACATTGTAGACGAAATACGCGTATCTGTCAAGATAAGCAAAGGTAGTTGGAATTAAATGGAAAATACTAATTTTTCTTCTCATTTCTAGTTAAGAATTTGATGGTTTATAGGTCAATTCTCGTCAAAACAATCATAATGCCGAAGAGAAAAAACGCATATTTTTAGTTAAAATTACAGCTAACTATTAAATTATAAGTTCTATTTAAAAATATTGTTCAACAAAAATGTGTGCTATGAAGTTTTCTATATTTTGTCTCAAGATCACTTTTTATCAAAATGAGGAACAAAAAAGTTAGAATAAAAAACTAATATTTTTAGAGACACCCTTATTTAAAGCAGAAAAATAGCTCTATTCATGGTCAAATATAGAGCTAGAAAAATTGTGTCTTCGGCAAAGTTGATTGAAATTATATTCCCCACATATTTGCTTTTGATATAACTCTTCTATTGTGCTTTAAAGTTTGGAGCTACGAAAAATTCACCTCAAGATGGACAACGTCTTAAGTACAACTTTGTAGAAGACATCATGATTTGGAAACGCAACCCTTAGGAGTTTTTTGATGAAGTTTGCAGAAGCAGATAATTTCTCATCTCCATGCCAAGCGCTAGGAGCGGACAGTAATTTTTATTGCTAGAACGAATAGACATGAAGAGAAAGTGTATTGATAGTTCCGTATAGGGCAACGGCAGGCTTTGAAATTGAAAGATACAAGATTGAAAACTAGCGGAGGGCGTTACTTCCACGCTGGGAGAATACAAAAAATAACAATCAAAAGTGTAGAAAGCCCATAATGGGGGAATCCATTAATTCATACTGGTGGGGATCAGTATTTGCACCACTCACCATCGTTCTCTCCGAGATCTATAAGTTATAGTATGATGAGAAGAGCAAATGTGTGAAATAGTCGGTGCATGCTAAAAATAAACCCAACAGCGGGAGATAATTTCTCACCCGTGTTAGGCAGTATTAGGAGACAGACAAATCGCTAGAACTAGAAACAAGCAATAGGTAGTATAAGAGCTCGATCGGTTGCATAACCTTTTGTCAGTCAAGGGGATTTCCCCCCTTGCCTATCCTGCATGGGGTAGTGTGACAAAGGGTTATGTGCGTGATCAGATACTACCGTTCAAATGCCCTCCGCTCGTTTTCAATCTTGTATCTTTCAATTTCAAAGCCTGCCGTTGCCCTATACGGAACCATCAATACACTTTCTCTTCATGTCTATTCGTTCTAGCAATAAAAATTACTGCCCACTCCTAGCGCTTCGCATGGAGATTGAGAAATTAATTTTGAGGAGGTAGGTCATCAAATCTTCCAGTCCGCCTCTAAGCATCTTGCTATAAGCTACCAGGTGGGTCTCCACCTGGAAGACGTCTGCATTGAGTATTCTCAAATTATAATAATCCGCCCACTTTATCACAAAACATTGCGCTAAGTTGAGCGGATTGGAGATAATGAAATCATGGGGTATAGGACCAAGTCTCCCCCGGTTGGTGCTAAGCCGATGAGCTTGCATGCTCAATAGAAGCAGAAAGTTGTCAGAAGGCACGAAATGCATCTACGGAATCTTATTTTAACCAGGTTCTTCAATCGTAGCTTTGTCTTGATTGTTCTTTAGAAGCTTCTACTTGATTGATTCGGATATTAGTTACAGTAGTGAAATGGTTTGGGGACCGGGGTTGTAAAAACTCAAATTTTAACACACAAAAAACGCAAAACAGAGTTTGCTTCAAGCATCGGCTGTGAACGATTGTGTCGATGTTTGCGCACTATTTTGTTATCGGGTATAACGCGTTTCGTATTGTTCGGCGGCATGTGTTCACTAACAATTATGAATCATAGATATGAACACATCACTTATTAAGGTGAATCCTGATCCATCGAGCTGTCCATTCCTGTGACCTTTGTAAGGATGCAGAGATAAACACAGTCTCTAAACAGTAAAGGCCACACAAACATTCCTTTCCTATTCCCACCTGATTGCAAGGACGTTACCGGCGCCGTGATTGATTATTAAAGGAATTGAATCACCGAAACGTGTACAGTGAGAATGGTCGGTTACTCCCAGCCCCATTCAGTTGATTCATTGTGCAACTTCACAGACACTAAAGCTAAGCTAAGCTAAATGGGGCGAATAGCCACTATAGGAGTTAGACTTTCCGTAAAAAATAAATACTAAGGCGATGTTAGTGAGGCAAAATATACTAACGTAAAGTGTATTGCAGCTAATTCAACGACATACACGGAAGAAGGAGCTTGAAGTTCATGGTTAGCGCTCTGCATTTTATTGTTCATACTAAAGCCAGCGGACTCCTCTATCAATGATTCGTCAGTGAAGATCGTTTTAGTGAAATCAACTTGGTCAAATTTTGTAGCAAATATCGCTGGCTCAACTAAAGGACGATGCCCTGGAATTCCATAAAGCTCATGAAGCTGCTTCATAGGTAATTCAGAACAGACTGATTTGTCGAAGTTGGAGAAGCGACCACGATTGAGGATATTCGGCGAAGGGCGTACCTCGTGAGTTATGCACGAGTAGTACAATATCATGAAGCGAGTTTGAGTTCAAGAAGCTTCGAAAAGTTTCGTTTTTTATGGGTTCATTTCTGCACACCTTGTGAGGAGCTGAATAGATAATTCATGAAAACCGAACAGAAAACATGCCGGCCAGCACTTTAAGACTCATATGAGTCGAGTTCATGAGACCTAACGCAATACGAAGACACTACAAGACAACTACAATACTCTAAAACAGACAAAATCATTGTCCGGTAAAACGTAGAAAGATCTTTCGGATGTGCTCCCCACCAGGTTCCTGTAATTATTTGAAGGAAGTTGATGCTGGCACTTTCGCTTCAGATACTCAATGGTGGACTTCCAGGAGTGCGAGAGATAAATTGAAATTTCAAAATTTAAATTAACACTTGACTTGAAAATAAAAAAAATAAAAACTGACCGCTTTTTCAAGCTATCACTAGTAAACGTGAGCGTATTCCTTTAAATTCAACCATAAAAGCTTATCATTGGACAGATAGGCTTATTTTGTCTGCGACTTACAGACTTCATCAGTGTCGAGGAGAAATATACGCAGAAGCAATGCAAAGGCTTTTGTTTTTAATATCAGCCTGACATGCGACAACTTCATTCTATTGAAGTAGTACCTGCTTTTGATCGCCAGAAATACAGAAATACTCACTATAAAGACGAAATAACGGAATAACCATTTCGGAAGAGAGCCATGTTAAACAGAGAGCCCAAAACCGGTATTTTTAGCTGAAAATGTAGATTCCAATTTAGGAATACACAGAAAACAGACGTGTAAAATTTCCCCTCGTTTAATTTCAAGCCAAAGCAAGCGTAAACAACGTAATTGTTTGCAATCTTTCTTACAGCACACTACATTGTTTGCGATCTTTCATACAACAGATGCGATTACAGCGATAGCTGACTTAAATTACATGAAGGATCCAAATAATTTATGCCAAATCTAGCATTCCCTTTATGTGTATCCGAAAACGCAGAAAACTAAATGTCCCTTTCAAACTGTGTAAGGCTTCGACAACTCCAAGGCAGAACAGTGATCAAATCCTCGACCTCTTTTACTAAAAATATCCATCGTAGGAAATGATTGCTGGAAGGAGTCAATTACCTAAAAAACATATTCACAGTGAGAAGCATTGCCAGGACAATGTTTTTGAGAAGGTCAGAAATTTCGAGGTACTTCGAAAATGTGCTGAGAACAGTCCAGATGAAGAAAAGCTTTCTGTTCTTAAAATCCAGGCATCAAGGCTTTTGGATTTCCCCGGAAGAGATGGGAAATCCTGTGTGTAGTTAGTACTACAAAAACCGGGAGGAAATGTATTTTCCTTTTTTCCACTACTTCTTGATATGGGCAAGCTGATTTGAGGCTTCTGTTCAGCGACTTTCCGTGGATGGATGCTTCTTCACTTCCGTGAAGCACCCTTCGGTAAACGGAAAGATGTTCCCTCTTCAGCCAAGTCAGAATCAGACTCGTTATCTGAAAGAGAAGCAAAAGGATTTGAATTTGTGGTTGATGGCGAGGCTTTCTTGAGCATTTCTTCGAAAAACTAACTTGAACGTGTACGTTGGGCACTACGAGAGCATGAGCAGTTCCCTTGCAGAAAACTCATTTTAGTGTTAAATTTTGGGCTGGATCCATGGAACGACCGAGTCAACTGGATAGTCGCACTTCAGGCGAGGAATGGTGCACTGCCTGGGTGCACGGGTGAATTCGATCGTCTTCGTGGGCAGTCACTGAGCGCGGATGATCGATGAAGATGTAGTAGTGGATATTAACACTCGGACTGCTGGTTTGTATTAGGCTAAGTGACGTTTAACGCACGAACACTACATTCAGATCAAAGGAGTGCAAGTAAGAAGGAAAATCATTTGGAGGAAAACAAACCATCATTCCTCTTCATGGTCCAGAAAGGGAAAGGTGAATAAACGGCAAAAAGCCTAATGACCACGCGGAGATGGAGTCTAGGAACAATAGGGCGAATCTAACATTGAGAGATTCTCTCCTGCCTCGCTCTCTTTTATTGATTGCAGCACTATTATAAAACGTTCGAGGGATTCTTTAGTATAGATCGAAACACAACAGTGCTGGCTAGCAAACTTTACGAATAATGTAATGAAAATCGCCAAGGTAATTGGAATATGAATGAAAGAGAAAGTTATCAAAGAGAGTCTCTCAATGTTAGATTCGCCGTAATGAAAAAAGTCCCTAAAAGTTTTAATTGTTGATCCGTCAACATTAAATAATTGAACGATTTCCTTGTTTTTGATTGGGCAACCTCGCTTCTTACTTGAAGAAAAAACTCACTTTCACTCCACAGCAGAAGTGAACCGTTTTCCAGGAAAAAAAGCCAACTTTGAAGGACCGAACTACAATAAAACTTCCAAAATAACTGAGCGCGGGATACAATAAACTTTCCTATGCTGTCAAAATGAACTCCTTCCTGATCTCGTCGAAATTTAAGGCTTTTTTCAACTCACACCTGTCGCTGTGATGAAGTACGTGCTCCGAATGGTTCTGGGAGAACCGCGTCGGGCCACGAAATTTTTGAGTGTGATGATACATGAACTAGCTCTTAGCGTGTGTACTAACTTGATATATATGGTTCGAGTAGACAGGCACGTGACGATCATTGCCCACTTATTCTTGGTTCTCCGAGCAATAACGACCCGAAATAGCCACTCAGCAGGAAGGTAAGCCATCAAAGGCACTTCAAAAGGCGACTCGATGAATTACGAAATTTTTGTGCAGATTTTCGCTCAATTTTTAATGGCAGGTCACAATTTTACTATGGCTTGTTTGCGACAAAATCTGGACACCCCTAAATACGTATATCATTGGAAAAAAAAAATTTCAGTGAAAAATGTGACATGAGAAAATATTTTCGTTGAATTACCGGCGAAAAAGGAGAGATGAAAATGTGAACGGTTCGCTACTCACCGACAACCTACTTTAGAGAGAGCATGGTTTTCACGCAGCTGAGAGAGATTTCTGGCGAAGAGCAATTGAGTGCGGTCGCAATGAAAATCGGGATCTGCCAGAAAGAAAAGACGAAGGCCAAGTTTCCCATTTGGTTTGGCAGGCAATATGCAGCTGTGATCGAGCAAGTCAAAGCTTCATCACTACCGGAACGAGAAACAAGGAAATATACCGTGAAGAATGCCTAAAGAAGAGAAGGCAGCCATGACACTTTCTCGCTGTTCTGGCCTGGTTTGGCATCTTGTCACTACGCCAAGGATGTTTTGGAATGCCATAAAGCAGATGGAGTTCATGTTTTACCGAAAGAGACGAATCCACCTAACTGCCCGGAGTTGCGACCTATCGAGCAGTATTGAGCTCTCGTGAAGAGAGAACTGTCTCAACAAGCTAGAACTATAGACAAATTTCGAAAATCTTGAACAAAAGCAGCTAAATTAAACTCAAAAGTTTGTAATATCTAAGTGACCAATTGTGACTAATCATGCACAATTAAATGAATAAAAAATTAATCTTGGATTAAAGTAACAGCAACTTTGTTTTATTCCAAATATAATCTGTCCAGATTTTGTCACGAACAAGCCTTACGCATACGCATGATTCCGCAAAGTTCTAGCTACGGGGAAAACTTGAACAATGGGCTAGACCTTGGAAGCGGATTTGTTTGTACGTTGAACTGTACCATTGTACCGGTTACACTGAGCTAAGCGAAGTAGAAAAGACTCAGCTGAATCTAAATCCTGGTTTGAGAAATTACTCATCACCATGGGCCGATTTTTTCTCCTAAGACGGTGCTTTATCAGGAAGCGGTAGCAGTAGAAAACTGCATTGGTCAATCGCCTCAAGCTTTTGATACGTACGAAGTCGTCTACACATTCGGAGCGACGAAATGCGCAAGAAAGTTAGCCCACATTTCGTTGTCCGTCACGGGAATCTTTGAAAGAAATCCAGGTTCGAAGGAACTCAGTGTCACTGAACCATCGCAATTGAGTGTCTTAATATGGGTAGGTTTCTCATGTTGTAACATCATCTGCCACATTTGGTTGTGTGAGCACCCATGGCAATTTCCTCGCTACAGTGTTATCAAGATTTGACAGACGCGATGGGTCCTAACTCATAGGTCAGAAATGGGTCAGAATTGTCCAGCTGAGAACGTCTCGGAAGTCATTTCAGTAGTTCAGATGGAGTACCTGACGTGCTATTTGCGAAGGAACGCTAGCTGTTTTCAGGTGAAACTACTCTTGTTTTAACGGCTAGGAGGAACCATTTGATGCTGCTGTTTTGCGTAAAGATGCATAGCTGCAGCAAATTCGTCTTGACTGACATTCACAAATGTATGCAGTTGAAGTGATTAGGAATCCCTGCTATCGAATGATACCAGCGTGGTATTCTTACGTGCGCTACTTCCGACAGGAACATCATCCATCGCTAACACTTCCCAAACAATCGATCGCTGATTTTTCTATCCAATTGTACTCATGTTCGCCATAATTTCTGCAGAAGGACTATTAGGAACATGAGAAATGCAACATCTCCCGCTTTGTCGGATGACTTCGGCCTTTCAAAAGATCTGGGTTGTAATGCTGTAATTTTATGTTATTCACCAACTCGTCAGACGCAGTGACTCTAGAAGTTATTAATTTCGCAGTGAAGAAAAACGCTATTTTGCTAACTGTGCTAATGTTCAGCTTATTTTTGAAAAAAAACTTGCATTCTCTTTTGAAATATTTTCCTAGAATGAACGCATAATAATTTCATAAAATTTATGAAGTATTATTACTTCGTTCTTCCTTCATTAAACAAGAATGCGGCTCGGAAAATGATACTTTGTGATCATATCCACTTCTTTCGACCAAGTTGAGTCGAAGGCATTGACCCTGCATGTCCACGGCACAACAATAACAAAGAAACTCAAAACAAGGAAACAACATCGTTGTCAACCGCTGTCTAGCTGGTACTAGCTAGGTTTCTTTGTTCCGTTTGTTGAGTTTGGCACCTAAGAAAGCACCCATTCCTTTTCAAACAAAATTGAAATATGCTTTTTACCATTGCTTCGCCCTTCTCCGCAATTTGTCTGAGTCGTTTTTCTTTTTTCAATTTCTACTCCCCGACAGGAAATTATATTCTGTCTACTTCCTGAGCTTCGCAACAAGAAAAATTCTTGCCAGTTTTCCCAGGGAGCGTGTTCTGATTTGAAACGCTACCCCATGGTTACCACGGTACCGATAAACCATCGGCCATAGGATTTTTTTTTCATGTATCAGTACCCTCATTTGTCAGACAATCAGGTTAACGACCGCCGCCCGGGATTCTGTTGTCGACGCGGCTTTTTTCATATCGCTATATGCGCCAGCACCATCCCGTAGTGCAGTTTGAAGTGCATCAACAATAATTAACGATGGGTGTGTAGAAGTAGGAAATGTTGATATAGAGGTAGATATGCAACAACTTCGGAAAGAGAGCTTTCCGTGGAGCTTTGTGATGATGGTTATGAACTCGCTCGCGCAAATTTCGATGGGACTGGAGTGCTGCAGCGCAGCCACCCCGCGACGTGTCTAATGATGTGTTGATTCGCGATGATGCTCATCGTCGTAACAGACATGGCATAATGAGTCTCGCTCTCTTGGATGGCTAGAGGCTGTCAGCTTGTCAAGTCAGCCAGCTAACCAGGCAGAGCTGGTAGAATTTGTTCATAGATAGCTGATTCTTCATAACGTGCAGATTATTCACATCAAAATGGGCTTGAACTCTTACCTTAATAGTATTGTTGTTTTGGCAGCATGTAGCTTTGATACAATTACTTTCATCGGTAGTAGGGCAGTCTAGAGCACAGCAATCCTGTGTTGCACTCCCGTTCAAACTATTCGAGATTCCGTCGGAGCCTGTGAAGAGAAGGAAAAAAAGAAACAGGAGAAGGCTATTAATGTTGTCTAGGTTATATTTGCTATATTTGTGGTGGTAGTCGCAGTGGAAGCAGGTCCTTACTTTTATTCTGCATTGAACTCTTTCATTGTTAAAATTTACTTCTATAAGCTTCTATTTTAAATCAGAACACAGAATTTCCTGGCCCATGGTGCCCCTTAGTCAAATAGTTTCATAAAGATGGGTTCGTCTTAACTCTTAGATAAAGAACACACTTCGCAATACTTTCAAACTTTTTTGATTTTCTCAAAATTTTTAACAGATAGTTCATCAAAGCAATGGAAGAAAAGTTAACATAGCAAATGTAGATTCGGTAAATTACGTACATTATGTACAAATGTACAGTGATAAATTATTTGAAGATAGTATTTATTAAGAAACTATCCACAAAATAATGTACGCATTACAAAAAAGCATCTTTTTTATTGATTACTAGGTGAACCCGGTGCGAGCCTTGCAACGCATGCAACTAAATGAATGAAAAATGAATCAAACTGGCGCGTTTATGGTACTGAATGAATCTGGTTCAAATATTTTCGTTTGCTTGTGTGTGTTTTTTATGCAAAAAAAAAAGGTTTGTGTCATTAATTCAACCCTTGCACCGGTTGTTTCAAACGGTTTTGCTTTCTGCGTAGAAACATTTGAAAGACAAACGAAGCCGTATCCTGTCAGTTTGTACGTAATTTTCTCTTGCATAATCTAAGATTAACTTCTTGTGCATAATGTAGCATTGAGAGTAACTCAACCAATTCTTGACTAAAAAGGGGTTCAAACTTCTATCAGATGCTTCTTACCCGAGAAATACACATTTTGTGTTTTAGTTGCATGGATAATTCTCATGTTTGGTTCAAATGTCTGTTTCATTGGTTTGAGAGCCCTTCTTCACCCTCTCCAGAGGGAAGGCGTCTCGAACCACCTAAGAAAAAAATCCTGCCCAAAAACCCCCACATGCCAAAGTTGGTTCCATTTGAAGAACTCCAATTCTAAAACTCGAGCTTTGCAGAAATTTGTGTTTCATTTGTATGGAAGTCCTCCCCTTCCAGGCGGGAAAGGTGCTTCGAACTATCATAAGAAACTTCTCCGGCCTCAACAACCCCTACATATAAGTTTTCATAACAGTAGGTATGATTTTCATGTTTGGTTGACATTTGTGTCTAATTTTCATGAGACCCCACCCCTTCCAGAAAGGGGAGGAGTCTCAAACCTCCATAGAAACATTTCTCGGTTCTGAAAACCCCCACAAATTTGGTTCCATTTGCTTGATTAGTTCTCGAGTTATGCAGAAATTTGTGTTTCGTTGGCGTAGGAGCACCCCTTCCAGATGCGGGAGGGGTCTAGAAACATCATAAGAACCTTCCTCGACTCCAAAAATCCCTGCATACAAATCGTCATACCTGTTGGGATAATTCTCATGTTTGGCTCAAATTCGTGTTTCATTTGTATGAGAGCCCCTTCTTCCAAAGAGAAGGGTGGTCTCAAACCACCGTAGAAACATTTTTTGCCTACAAAAACCTCCACATGCCATATTTGGTTCCATTTGTTTGATTATTTCTTGAGTTATGCAGAAAATAGTTTTTCATTTGCATGGGAGCCCCCCTTTCTAAAGGCGGGAGGGGTGTCGAATTATCATAAGATCCTTTCCCGTACCCAAAAACCCCTGCATACAAATTTGCATAGCGGTAGGGATAGTTCTCATGTTTGGTTGAAATTTGTGTTTCGTATGTATACCCTTTCCAGAATGAGGAGAGGTATCAAATTAAAAGAAAACATTCTTGCCTTCAAAAACTCGTCCATGTCAAATTTCTTTTAATGTGCATGGAAGCCCCCTTTGTAGAGGCGGGAGGGTCTTGAATTATCATAAGATGCTCTCCCGGACCTAAATACTCCTACATACAAATTAGCATAGCAGTAGGGATCATTCTCATGTTTGGATTGAATTCGTGTTTCATTTTTATGGGCCCCCTTTTTCCAGGGGAGGAGGGGCTTCAAACCACCATAAAAACATTTCTTGCCTTCAAAAACTCACCCATACCAATTTTGGTTCCATTTGCTTGATTAGTTCTCGAGTTATGCATGTCTGGTTGAAATTCGTGTTTCATTTGTATGAGAGCCCCTTTTTTAGAGAAAGGAGGGGCTTTGAACCACCATAAAAACATTTAATGCCAAAAACTCGCCCAAGCCAAATTTGGTTCCATTTGCTTGATTAGTTCCTGAGAAATGCAAAAATTGGGTTTCGTTTGTATTGAACCCCTTCTACTCCTTCCAGAAGGCAAAGGAGCCCAAATCACCTTAGAAATATTTATCATCTTCAGAAACCTCCACATGCCAAATTTGGTTCCATTTGCTTTATTAGTTCTCGAGTTATGCAGAAATTTGTGTTCCATTTGTATGAGAGACCCCCACCCCCCCTCCATCATCCTGATATGGCGGAAGAGTCTCAGATCACCATAGAAACATTTCTTTCCTTTAAAAACTTCCACATGCCAAATTTGATTCCATTTCCTGATTAGTTCTCGAGTTATGCACGGATTTGCGTTTCATTTGCATGGGATCCCCACCTTGATTTGAGGGGTCTCAAATCAACATAGAACCATATTTTGTCTTCAAAACCACCGCATCCTAAATTTGGTTCCATTTGCTTGATTAGTTCTCGAGTTATGCAGAATATTGTATTTCATTTGTATCGGAGCCCCCCCCCCTCCTTTAGAATGGGGAGGGGTTTTTAACCAACATAGAAACATTTTTTGTCTTCAAAAACCACCACATGCTAAATTTCGTTCCGTTTGCTTGGTTAGTTCCGGAGTTATGCAGAATATTGTGTTATATTTGTGTGGGAGCCCCCCCTTTTAGGAAGGGGAGGGTTCTCAAACTACCATAGAAACCCTTCTTGCCTTCAAAAACTCACACATGCTAAATTTGGTTTCTTTTGCTTGATTAGGTCTTGAGTTATGTAGAAATGAGTGTTTCATTTCATTTTAACCATCATAAGAACCTTTTCTGGCCCCAAAAACCTCTGCATGCAAAATTTAACGCCGATCGGTTCAGTAGTTTTCGAGTCTATTAGGGTCAGACAGACAGACAGACAGAAATCCATTTTTATATATATATAGATTCTTGACTTTAGTATTTAGAATGTCGTCGTGGCATACAATCAGTAGCAAAAAGAAGCCGCGCAAAATGTTGCTTCCAAAAACGCCATGTTCAACCTTTTGTAACTATGGTAACTATCAATATTTTTGGCTGCAAATTTACAACACTATAACCAATGTGACAAAAATTTTATGTTGTTAAGGTTTATAAATTTGAAGTTTTCATAACATATGTAAAAATAGTTATTGTGGAAATACCAGTTTCAAAAATCTCTTGATTGAAAATGCGAAGCAAAAACCTATTTTCAATTATAGAACCATATCCATTTGTAAACAACTTTAATTAAGCATTTTTAGTGCGTTATTCTTATAAAATATCAAGCATAAAAAAATGCAGATCCAGGCATGCCTTACTAGAAAATCTTACACCACATGCGGTGCATTCTGTGGCACACTTTTGACGTTTGTACTTCTCGAAGAAATAACCTGGCAGCCCTGGAAAATTGACGTTGTAAATGGTCGTAGGGTTGTTTTTTTGATTATAAGTGAACTTTTGATCTACCTGTTTTTTGAGGCGACATTTTGAGTAAAACAATGAATGAGGTAAGTGATTAAATTAATAAGTCGTGACATCATATCACTTAGCAGCTTCAATTAAAAGCAATTTTTTTGGAGCAAATTGGAGGCGGGTTATGGAACCATCAAACCTCCATATTCTATGCTTTTGAAAAGGCAGAACGTCTGCAGCCAGTTGCTGACTTAACTAACCATCGAGAGGATCCGACAAGAGGACATGCGGGTCATGACTGACAACCTTCGTAAATGTTTCGCCCTTTAATGGCTTATTGGAGTAGCTAGAAAACATTGAAATCAAAGTTTTTTCTAAAGTCTGTGGAAAGTTCCGGGTAGTGCCGTTATCCCCTATTTGCCAAAGGAATGGCCTAATATTGAAGTTGTAGTTTTCGACGGACTGAGAGGAAACTGCCACATTTACAACCTGACCAGGCATAACAATAATGACTATTTCCGAATGCCAGAATGTTTATCAAAGAAATGACGTCGAATATATACAGACAGTGAAAATCTTGAAAATATTGAAGGTTTGAGTTGGCCGGGGAATCAAATATGCTGAGATAAAGGACCAATCAATCATAAATATACAACAGTTTATCGGAATTCTCGCACTTACTTCCAGATATTATTTTCTTGAGCTTTATTCTTTATCCATCTACCACCAAAGCACCAAAGTGGCTGTCTCAACACAAGATTTTGAACAAATTTTGAAAGCAAAACAAAACAACCGCCTGGTTGCCAGACGTAGCCAAAGTATAACAATTTAACTGTCAAATTACCGTGGCACACATGTTCACCTATTGGCCCAACGATCGAAAAATCGTAACGGTTGTAAGCAAATTAAAAAAAAAGCACAAAAGCTGTTGTGCTGAGCGACTCACCCCTTGATTATTACCGTACTTAACAACGGTTATTGGGATAACAATATTGTTATATAGGTGTCAAAATTCTTGGAATCATCCAAGAAGAAAGTTTGCCGACAATTAGGACAATCCGTTCACTTGGCTTCAGAGTGGCCATTATAGAGTACATTTAACTAATCATGTTTTTTGTTGTTGCGTGAAGCAACAATAATGATTATAATGTTTGAAAATTGGAAATATCCTTCTTATCAACATGCAACCCTAGGAGTGGACAGCAATTTCTGCTAAAACCAAAGATGTAAATAGAAAGTATCGATAGGATCGACAGGTTTTGAAAATTGAATAGAAGTAGCGTAGGGCTTTTTTTAGGTAGTATTTCGAAGCAAACGTATATATTTTTGCCACACATCCCCATCCGGGGTAAGTCAAGGCAGGAGCGGATTCGCCGCCTTGAGCGGCAACCACAATGACAAGCAAATTTCACTGCCAAAAATTGGGCTAGTCGAACTTAACACCATGTTTTTGTTAAATTTTCTTGAGCCATAATGGACGACAAAACATATGCGCTCGAAGATATGCAACAGCTTCCAGCTTTAGCTTTCAACACCGCAACGCAGAGAAACGTCTTTACCGAGTATTTACGGACAAAAAAAGATGTCTAAATTCCCCAAGAAGTATTTGGTTCGGCAGGCCATATGTAGTTGTGGTCGAGTTTCGACCACTAAAAATTTCGTCTCTATCGGCACTACCAATAAGGATGTGTAAGAGAAAAAGAATGTCTGCAAAAGCGGTTGCTACCATTTATAAGAAACTACGACTGATTTGGCCTCCACTATGTAAGATCTGTCCTGGAATGGTATAAGATATAAGAGATAGAAAACGTGCCAAAAAAGCCAATCCGCCTAACTGCCCAGAACTTCGCCCGATAGAAAAATACTGGGCTTGGGTTAGGCTGAAACTATTTGAAACTAAAAAGATAGCACGATCGAAGATTTCAAGAGACGGTGGAGATCCGCCAAACCTAGCGTATCTGAAGATACTGTAGCGAATCTGTTGGCGGGTGAACCACAGAAAATCCGAGAATTTTACAGAAAGAAGAATTAATATCTCAATCAACTGTGTTTTTTTGTATATACTGATATAAACTTATACCTACTGATATAAAAAATCGATTTTGTTTTTTTTTTGCTGGCATTACCTTAGTGTCCGAAATTTAACGTGGACTGGCTTTTTTAATAAGTATTGAGTATTTCAGATCTTTCTGCATAACTCGAAAAAGCAGAGTAAATTTCTGTTCAATATCCCGCACATATATAATTGCGTAAGTTTACATAATATATCGTGTAAAGTTCTGAGACATTTCATATATTGTCAAAAACTTTAGCATCAGCATTAGCATTGATCATATCGCACAAAGTTGTTCCCTAGATGGCTGTACGAGTGCTGAAGACATTATTTTGGGATTAATCACTGATCGATACAGATGAATATGATACATTCATCAAAAATCGAGAACTGTCCTGAACATGTCGTCGCAACTGCTGGGGATTGTAAATTCAACACTTACACCTAACAAATAAAGGGTGATACGGTCAAAATTTGGTCAAGGGAAAACGCGTGTAAATCGGTGAAATCGTTTATTTAAAAAATCAAATTAAATTTTTTTTTCAAGTTCAATTAGTATAAAATACAGGAAAAATATTCAGTTAGGCTTCCGCTTTTCCAAATCCGAATTGCCGGGCCTTACGCTTGACCCCTGCCATCAGATTTTGTACAGCCATCTTGTCCACCTTCTTCGCCGCAGAAAGCCAGTTTGCCTTGAACTGCTGCTCGTCCTTAGCAGTTTTTTTGGTCTTCTTTAGGTTCCGCTTGACAATAGCCCAGTATTTCTCAATTGGGCGGAGCTCTGGCGTGTTGGGAGGGTTCTTGTCCTTGGGAACCACCTGCACGTTGTTGGCGGCGTACCACTCCATGGCCTTTTTACCGTAATGGCAAGATGCCAAATCCGGCCAAAACAGTACGGAACAATCGTGTTTCTTCAGACGCAGACGTTTATTCAAACACTCTTTCACGTAAATTTCTTGGTTGACAGTCCCGGAAGCTATGAAAATGCTGCTTTTCAAGCCACAGGTACAGATGGCTTGCCAAACCAGATATTTCTTTGCGAACTTTGACAGTTTCGTGTGCTTGAAAATATCTGCTACCTTTCCCTTTCCTTTTGCCGTATAAAACTCCTGTCCCGGAAGCTGCTTGTAGTCGGCTTTGACGTAGGTTTCGTCGTCCATTACCACGCAGTCAAACTTCGTCAGCATCGTCGTGTACAGCCTCCGGGATCGCGCTTGGCCGTCGTATTTTGTTTATCATCGCGATTTGGAGTCACTACCTTCTTGTAAGTCGATAGTCCGGCTCGTTTTTGGCTCGATGCACGGTTGCAGACGATACACCCAGCTTATTTGCGGCATCTCGGAAGATAGGTTAGGGTTTCGCTTGAAACTACCGGCAACTCTCTTTGTCGTCTCAGCAGCTTCCGGTTTTCGATTTCCCCCCGATCCAGACTTCCTGGCTGTCGACAAACGTTCCCCAAACACTTTAATTACATTTGTAACGGTTGATTTGGCAACTTTTAGCCATTTTGACAATTGAAGAGTGAATTCCAAAATCAAAATAGGAGCAACATTCTACACACACACACCTTCAAAATGAGGGGTGTTCAGGTTTTTTAAATGCAAAATTGAAAGAAATACGTCAAGTTGCGGAACAATGCGAGGTCTAACGTAAGAAAGGTGAAAATCGATTGTGACCAAGTACTGCACAGCAAAGGGATTGTCGCTGCTAAGAAAATTAGCAAAAGAAGAAGGTGTTAGTGCCTGTGCGGTCCAAAATGGTTTGTTATGCATAGCACATTGAAGGGCTTACCCGGCCGTGGTAGAAAAACAGGTGCGTCAAACCCAAATTTGGATAAACAAATTTGCAAAGTTTTTGAAGGAAAAAAGGAGGTATCCATCTGAGCTTGCCCAAAAAAAGTGTGGAACGACGATTGAAATGGTCCAACGCGCAAAGGAGTGAAATTCCTTGAAGACGTGACGCAAACAAACATGGCCGAAACGAAGCCAAATTCAGGTGGATTCCGTGAAAACTCGGGCTCGGAAGCTGTCCGATGACGTTTTGAGCAAAAAGGACATGTACATTATCATGGATGACGAAACGTGCGTCAAATTGGACTACAGGGCACTTCCAGGGGCACCGTTTTACACCGTGAAGCAATTTGCCAGTGCGGTATGAAATCGACACCTTTTTTCACTACCGCAAATATAAACGCCGAAATGTACCGTAAGGAATGCCTACAGAAACAAATTCTGCCACTAATCCGAAAACACAAAGGTTCGACACTGTTTTGACCTGATTTGGCATCCTGCCACTATGCGCGTGCCACCTTGGCCTGGTAAAAGGCGATGAATCCTCCAAATTGTACGCAAATAAGGCTCATTGAGAAACATTGGGCTTTGATGAAAGGAAAGCTGCGGAAGAAGGCTAGAGGAGCAGAAGACATCATCAAATTAAAAAAAGAGTGGTTAAACGTAAGCAAAACCATCGACGAAACGGTTATGCAACCTCATGAGGAAAATCAGTAAGAAGGTGCGAGAGAATAACACATTTAAATACAGTAATTTTTAGGCGTACTCATAATTAACGATACAGTCCTTAGTACTAATTATATTATCTCTGCAACAACTGGAATATTTTCCTAACTTTTTAAAACAATAAGGTCATGGCTCTCTAATGAAATTTCTGATGTGTCGCAGGATTTCGACTGGCTGATGCTATATTTAAAAGCAGATTTTGCAAGAGCCGACACGGTTGAAAAAAAAGATACACTCTTAGAAAAACTCATATAACTTTAAGTCTATTTCGATGCACATTAAAGAGGCGGCCGTTAGACAGAAATTTTGCGTCTGTTCTAAAGTTTACAAGTCCAATGCTTCTGAACATTCAAAATAAAATAGTGCAAAACCCGGCCGTTGGCCAACATCAAAAATATTTCAAAGATGCTAGAAGTTGTCGTCATGTTCATATTATAAAATATTGTAAGCAAATGAACTCCGTGTGTTACACCACTGAAAAAGTAAGCAGGATCAGTTCTCAATTCGATAACACAGGCATAAGTGTTTGCTATCAATTTTGATCTTTTAACCGTTAAAACTTCCAAAACGACAGCAACCTGATTAATCATTATCAGCAACATCACAACATCATATTTAGTTTCTATTTGATCTCAGACTCCACTAGGGTTAACTAGGGACCACTCGTAATATTAATTATTTTAAAGAGTGTACATTAGATTTACACAAATTTAAAACACAATACTGAAAGCGACGTCAAAGAAGATCCGTTCTCGCTTGATGACCTTCGCTACGTGAACGATTCGTACAACCGTAAGGGTTGTCCCTTGTAATACTCATTCTTTAACCCAATCTTCCAAATAACTCTAACAAACATACTTAAGAATTTCTGCAAATCTCAACACACTAACAATTTTCCATGCCACTCACCCGAATAACTGTTGATTCCTTCAATTTCGACAAACTCCGGCTGAATCGTGGTCGAGTGGATGCCTTCGTTGTGGAAAAATTCCTTCACCTTTTCGGCAATCTTCATGTATTCGGACAGATTCCGACAGCGGATGTGGGCGGACGCGATAATCCTATCGCCGGCCAGTTGCCACACGTGAAATTCGTGCACTGCCAGCACACCGTCCACCTTTTCCAGCAACCGGCGCTGGATAGCATCGACCTGAATGTGGGTCGGCACGGTTTGCAGCAGAATGAGGGCCGATTCGCGAAGCAGCGGCCACACCGAGTTCAGAATCAACACCACCAGCAGAATCGACAGCGCCGGATCCATGTACAGTTTGTACTCCCAGTCGGTGTAGCGGACGATCTGGTTGCGAAAGAATCAATCTATGGGTTATGAACTTTAATTGATGCATTGGACAAATGGAAACTTACAAGCGCACTAATTATCACAATCACACTGCCAAGAGCGTCGCTGAGCACGTGCAGGAATGCGCCACGCATGTTCATCTGGGACGAGTCGTGCGAGTGACCGTGGTGGGATGTCTTCTTCGGTGGAGGGTTGCCATTCTACGGGGGGATTGGGATAGAGACAGAGGGAGCGCATAAATCAGTGCTCAAGGCCTGTCAGCGGCAATTAGTAGTACAGTGTAGAACTAACCTGATACATGAATGATTTATTTTCATTGTCATCCGAATTGGCCACATGTGTTAGATTGTTATGGGAGCCCAATCCGTGCTGATGGGACATACCACCGTGCGAGTGCATGTGACCGCCTCCGTGTTCTGGCAGAGGATAGGATCATAAATAAATATTAGTCCGTTAGGTTCGATTGAGGAAGGAAGAAAAGGCATCAAACTTACTGTGCAGCAGAAGTAGCCCCAATAGGTTGACCAGCAGGCCAATGACGCCAACTACAATCAGCAGCTCTGGCTCGTGTATGTGTTCCACTTCAATAAATCTGCGAACGGGAAGATAAACGTTATTTCAATTTAGTGTGGTGTTTTGATTCCTGCTTTTTAAGATTGCTTGAATTTGATCCTAGTTGAGAACCTGATTTATCTATCGAGTTTCTTCTATTGAAGTACCGATGACAGTGCTAAACAATGAACAGCGGTCACAATCGAGGCTGTAATCGGACTTATTTCAAATCCGCAATTCAAGTGGGGCAAAATGGACCGTTAATCGTATAGTCATCGAAAAGTAGTTATAAACATTTGATACGTAATTGAGCTAAAACTAGTGCGTATTATTTAAGCGTATATTCGTATTACGTTTTGTTTACATTTCAATAGGCGTATTTCGGTTCGTTTCTTTTCACTATTACATGTTCTTGCGAAATGTCACGGATTGAACTTGTAAAACGAAAGAAAATTCTGCACACTTAGTGTACTGTAAAGGATGTAACATAAAATAAGATTGCCAGAAAAGTCAAACGAGTGAGCAATTAACCCTGCAGGACGGTTCGAGAACTTTATACCTAAGTATACCTCTGAAAATACTTCATCACAGCGTTTAATATTTCGCAGACTGGCAGACTAAACGTATGTCTGTTCATTGTATAAACTCACTGTCCATAACGTCCTTAAATCTTTTGATACACGTTTGACATCAGCCAGGAAGGCTAGGAGCGGAATAAAAACGGATCTCAGGAACCACCAGAAGGACGCAAAAGTGAAGCAAATATTGCAGAAGAAACCAGATATTTCGGTTCGTACTGTGGCTAGAAAAATAAAAATTCAAGACCAACAATTGAAAAGGGCCTAACACCGAAATGTAAACAATGAGAAAAACGATAATCCAATTGAACGTTACATGAATTTGAATTTCCTTAAATTTCGTGCATACTTCCAAGTCCCGGCAAGGTATGGTTTAAGTTGAAAACTGCACCGAACCGTAATGATGAACAGTATCGCGAATGTTTGACGAAGTTTTCCTGCGTGATAAAACTCGATGAAACTCATGTGCTGGAATACTTTAAGCAGCTTCCCGGAATGTCTTATTATACTACCAGGCAACGGAATGGCGTAGAGGAGCATTTCAGGACGAAGAAAAAGTTAACAAAAAAATATTTAGTTGGGCAGGCAATATGCAACTGTGTTCGAGCAAGCCAAAGCTTCATTACTACCGGAACGGTAAACAAGGAAATATACAGTGAAGAATGTCTAAAAAAGCGATTGTTACCATTCCTACGCAGCCATGACGTTCCCTCGCTATTCTGGCCTGATTAGGCATCTTGTCACTACGCCAAAGATGTTGGCAAATGGAGTTCATGTTGTTCCGAAAGAGGCGAATCCACCTAACTGCCCGGAGTTGAGTCCTATCGAGCGGTATTGGGGTCTCGCGAAGAGAGAACTCTCTCAATATGAACAACAAGCTACAACTATAGAAAAATTTCGAAAATCTTCGACAAAAGCGGCTAAATCGGTTGCAGAGAAGTCTGCACAGACCCTAATGCCTAGAGTAAACTCAAAAATTCGTAGTTTCTAGATGCAGCCTAATTAAGTAACTGTAATTAGTTATAAAATGACTAATAATGCACAATTAAATGAATAAAAAATGCATCTTGGATTGAACTAACAGCAACTTTTAATTATTCCCAATGTTATGTCCAGATTTTGTCGCGAACAAGCCTTAGAATAACAGGACCAGCATCGGGGTAATTTAGCGGATTAAGAGAAGAAATGGTATGGTGACATACAGGAAGCCCGAAAGCTGCACAACCGTAGACAATCCTTCCCAGAGTGTTTTGATGGACGACGAAACGTAAGTGAAAGAGGATTCCAGAACACTGCCGGGACCTCAATTATACACCAAATTGGTCGGTCGCAGTCCTAATCTCAGATACGCCTGTTGCACATGTGACTTACGATCTTCCATTCTCGTGTGTGTGGAAGCTCAGGAAGAACGCTATCTCGTGAGCACCCATTTAAAAGCACTACCCCGGGGTCGCTTAAACCTAGCTATTTAGCACGGTATTTTGAGGAAATGCCAATACAGAACCAGTAGCTTCCAGGAAGGTAAGACCTGTTCCTCCGGAAAGTAGGGTGTAGCAACGGAAAGTCAACGAAGGAATACGAACCGCAGCAATTGGCGAAGACCACAGCGACGATAAAGGGCTTGCGATTGGAAAATCGACACGTGGAATTGTAAATCTCTCAAGTCTCAAGTTCATCGGAAGCACATCCATACTCTCCGATGTACTGAAGGTCCGCGGGTTCGGCATCCAGGTGCTGGAAGAGGTGTGTCAGGAGGGATCCATGGCGAATGTTTAGAGGTAATCACACCATCTATCAGAGCTGCGGCAACATATGCAGAGGCGCGTCGTGAGGATCAAGGGTAGGTTCTTCAAAATTAGCATAACCAACCTGCACAGCCCACGCTCCGGAAACTCTGATGATGACAAGGACGCATTCTACGCGCAACTCAAGATCATTATAAGATGATCTGGAGGATAGAATGAACCTGAATGCTTCGGTTAGCCAGGAAGAGCAGTTCCGACCGACAATTGGACAGTTTGGCGCTCCCCAGCTAATGAACGACAACGGCCTACGGTTCGTTGATCTCATCTTCTCCAAAAGCATTTCATTCGTAGCACCTGCTTCCAGCACAGCCTCCCTTATCGCTACAAATGGAGATCACCACAGCAGACGGAATCGCAAATCGACCACCTCTTCATTGATATTAGCGTCAACTCTCATCACTACCTGATGGTGGTTAAACTGCACCCAAAACTCACCGTCATCAACAATGTACGGTACCGACGGCCGCCTCGGGACGACCCAGAGCAGTTAAAACAACCGAATGTCGCCATTGCGTACGCGCAGCTTCTTGAGACAGTGACGCCGGACGAGGCTGAGCTCGATGGGACTTCTCTTGAGGAGTGCTGGAGTATTGTCAAAGTAGCCATAAATAACGCAGCTGAGAACATCGTCGGGTACGTAGAACGGAGTCGACAGCATGATTGGCTTGACGAGGAGTGTAGAGAGATTTTGGAGAAGGACGCAGCGCGGCGGGAATTCTACAGCAAGGAACCCGACAGAACGTGGAACGCTACAAACGGAAGAGGAAACAGCAGACTTGCCTTTTCGGGAAAAAATATGTCGCGGAGTGTGAAGAGATGGAGCAGCTGTGCCATTCTCAAGAAACACGAAAGCACTACCAGACACTTAACGCATCCCACATATGCTTTGTGCCGCGAGCCGAAATGTGCAGCGATAAGGATGGAAGCATCTGGACGGATGGACGTGAGGTGATTGAAAGGTGCAGGTCGAAGGACCAATACCTTAATGACGCAGAAAACCAAGACTGTGAGGACCAAGACAACGGGAGCAATGATTACAACAATACGGCAGATGAGGGAAATGAACTTGGAACCCACACGAGAACAAATGTGTTCTTCAAAATGAGAAAAACAGGTCATGATTTCATGAATATGATGTGTTTTCGTGTTATGAATATACACCGTTCAACTATATTCATGATATCATGAACTTTTTATCCATCGGAATGAAATCATGAATCTATCGGGTTAAAACCATGATCGGCATTTCTGATACTGAAAACTTTATTCACCAATCTGACAAAACTACTTTATCGACTCTAAATGGGAACAAAAATTAAATCCGCCATCAGGATTCGAATCTGGTATTGATATGAAGAGCAGTGATGTTACTTGGTGGATGAACTTACTATGCTATTGGTATCCAGCTTGAATCAACGCTGTTAACACAATTTTAGATTAGAGACAAAACAACGCTTCCAAAATGCATGACTCGCATCTGTCATTCCAATCATGAAACCATGACTATTAGTCATGATTTCATAAAATAAGGTAATAGTTCATTTCATGATTTTTTGTTCATGAAAACAGAAACGGGTTTGTTTCCGTGCACGCAGAGGGGAGTTAGGGATGCCATCCGACAGCTCAAGAACAATATAGCTGTTGGCAAGGATGGTTGCGGAGCTGAACGCATCAAGATGCATTCGGAAAAGTTGGCCGTTCGTCTGAACCGGCTGATAGTCGAAATCTGGAAGACAGAATAGCTCCGGAGGAGTGGAAGGAAGGGGTCATAAGCCCCATCTACAAGGAAGGCGACAAGTTGGAGTGTGAGAACTTCCGAGCGATCACCATTCTGAATGTTGCCTACACATTGTTATGCCAGCTATCCACGTTCCGTCGTCTATCACCTTTTACGAATGAGTTCGCGGGAAGTTATCAAGCCGGCTTCGTCAACGTTCGCTCAACAACGGATCAGCTCTTTACCATACAGCAAATCCGACAGAAATGCCGTGCATTCCAGGTCCCTATGCACCACCTGTTCATCGATTTTAGGGCGGCGTATGACAATATCGACCGCATTCGACGAGCTAAAGCTCGATTCAAAGTAAATCTGGACGCACGGTTTAATACACCACCGCGTCCTTGGTGGTTGGACGCGGAAATTAATGAAAAGTTTTTCTCGATCGATCGACGCATCTCGACATTACGGATCATTGAACTTGAGAAAAAAAATTAATTGTGCACGAAAATCTAGAGAATCCTTCGTGGCCTCAAAATTAGCAAAAGTCTTGTAATCAAACGTTGCAAAGATACTCTGAGTGTGGAGAGAGCACAGCGCATCTATCATAGAAGTGGCACTAGGGACAAAGAGCTAAGGAGAAAGGTGCTGAGGTACGTGAAAGGCAACCCAGATGCCTCCATACGTGATTTGGCAAAGAAATACGATTCCAACTTTTCCACCGTACGTAACATCCTTTCAAGAGGAGGATATAAGTATTTTTATGCCAGTAAACATCCGAATCGCTCCCTGAAACAAAATTGAGTGGCCAAAAAACCAGCACGATTGCTAAACGAACGAAATTTGACGAAATTTGATGGCTGTATTTTAATGGATGACGAAACATATGTCAGAATGGTTTAATAACAAATCCCCGGACGAAAATTTTACATGGCAACTGGTCGTGGGGTTGTCCCTTTTAGGTATAAATTTGTTTTTGGAGACAAATTTGCTCGGAAACTAATGATTTGGCAAGGAATCTGCAGTCGTGGCCTTAAAACCAAGGTTCTCATCACATCTCACACAATGACGTCTGTGGTTTACAGTGAAGAGTATCTGAAAAGCGGATTTTACCCTTCATTCGGCAGCGCAAGACCAACGTTATGTTTTGACCGGATCTAGCCAGCTGCCACCACTCTAAGGAGGTACTAGATTAGTATGCTGCAATCAATGTTAATTTCGTCGCCAAATAGATTAATCCTCCGAATTGCCCTGAGTTCAGATCGCACGAAAAATATTGGGCAATTGTCATGTAAAAACTTCGAAGATGCGTGAAGAAGTGACAAATGCACAACAAATGCGTTTAAAGTGGAATAAGTTCTCCGGTTCAGTGTCACCGGTGACTGTGCAGATCATGATGGCATCGATCACAAGTAAAGTGTGACAGTTCGTTCGAAACAGTGAAATGTAATAATTTATGTATCGTTTCAAAGCTGAATAAATACACTTTTGTTTGAAATTTGATCAACCGTGTATGTTGTTTATTTCTTGAGTTATGATCACTTGAATGCGTCCAAATTTACTTTGAATGGGGCTTTAGAATCAAGGCTTCATTGAGTGATAGCAAAGAGATATCAAAATATACATTAAAGACTGTATTCGATGAAATTTGAACACAATTGTTCGTAACTTCTTAGCGTGTTGGTAAAAATTATTGAAATTTTTACTGAATGTATTTCATTGTGTTGTGTCAATTGTGTGATGAGTTTCGTGAAAATCGGTCGAGTGATTTCAGTGATGGCTTCGAATGAAGAAATACCCAAGCAGCACACTTTGATCATAATTAGCTACAGCAACTTAATTATAACTAAGCAAGTCACATTTATGTTTTCTCAACAGAATGGCAACAAGTGTGCTACTAGGGTAGTTCGCCAACAAATTTTGGGCACTCACATCGAAAACCCAAACGCTTCTCATCGATGGATCGGAAAACAGCTCGGAATCGCACATTCAACCGTATATCATGTGATCAAAACGTTCAAGGACCGAAAGACAACCAAGCGGAAAAATGGTAGTGGCAAAAACGTGGCACATCAAATCCGGAGAAGGCCAGGATGGTATTGAACCAATTTAAGCGTTATCCCAACATTTCGATCAGGGATGTTGCGAAAATGCGAAAGTTTCAGTTTGTTTTGTGCAGAAAACAATGAAACGTTCTGGATTACACGTGTACAAGGTCCAGAAGGCACCGAACCGGAGCGATAAACAGAACTCGGGCCAAAACTCGTGCAAGAAAACTGTACAGGGAGTGGCTCACAAAACCGTTCTGCATTGTTATGGACGATGAGACCTACATTAAAGCCGACACCAAACAAATGCCAGGATAGGAACACTACGTCGCTACCTCTAAGTTGGCCGTTCCGGAGAGTGTACGGAAGAAGAAACTGTCGAAATTCACCAAAAAATTCCTTGTCTGGCAAGCGATCTGCGGATGTGGCAAAATGAGTCAGCCCTTCATCACCTCTGGGACCGTCAACGGACAAATTTACAAGGACGAATGCCTCCAAAAACGACTTCTGCCCTTCTTGAGATCTCACGATGGCCCGACACTGTTTTGGCCGGATTTGGCATCTTGCCACTATGCCCGGCCCGTCTTAGACTGGTACAAAGATAATAATGTAGTTTTTGTACCAAAAGACGTCAACCCTCCAAACACTCCGGAACTTCGCCCAATTGAAAAATGTTGGGCAATCATGAAGGCAAAGCTCGTTAAAACTCCAAAACTGATAGAAAATGAACTTGAACTAAAGAAAGTGTGGTTAAAAGTAAGTATGCAAGTCGGTCCTATCATTGCCCAAAATTTGATGAAAGGGGTCAAGGCAATGGTGCGGGCATTTGGGTTGGGAGAAGAGGTTCAATACACCAATTATGTCAAAACTAAAACATTTAGTAGTACTTTATTTCCAGAAAGTTTGAAAAGAATCGGGCTCAAGGACGATTTATGGTGACCTATTTTGTGTGTCCAAATTTCATCGAATACAGTCTTTAGTCACACTTGGTGAGGAAATTTTGGGCTGATTTGTCAGCAATGCAAGCGAAACCAAAAAGGCCAAGTCTAATTGAAATACCAATTATTCCATCTTTCCACGAATATGAACATCGAAACGTTGAAGAATGATGGATTGTTCGGGAATAAGCACAAATTGAAATGGAGCTGGAAAATGAAACATTTGCAACGAGACTCAAGAGATTTTTTTCCTTTCCTTTGTTGTAAGAAAATATTCAATTCTATTACTAAGAAAGAATGATATAGCCGAGCAAAATTGCCAAAATAAAATTGATTAATTCGACTCTGAGTTTTCATAAGGGCCAATGTAGCAAACGTAAACAATGGCATCTTCCGCAAATTCCATGAAAATGCAAACTTGAGTGATTGTAAAGGGGAACTCCCCCTCTGTACAATCATCATGGCAATTCACTATGATTAAGTTAGCATTCTCGAGCAATTTACGGAAGAAGCCATTGTTTACGTTTGCGACATTGGCCCTTATGAAAACTCCATGTCGAATTCTCCGAATGAAAATGCTCTTAACTTTCGATTCAGTTCTGCCAAATAAAAATCCTAAAAGTCCTGCCCATCATTTCAAACTTTTGGGTAATCCTAGTTCTAAAATCTCCAAGTAAAGCAAAACTTAACCCCACACGGCTGTCTCAGTATGATGTATTCCTACTATTCAAGCAAAAATCTACACAAATTAACGTCTAGCACAATAACTCACAAATTGATGGATGGAATCAAACAGCATGATAAATCCCCATTCAAACTACACACAATGGACTTGTTAGCCTACACTCACCTTTTACAGGCCTCTATCGTTATGCTGAAGCAAAGCGCTACCAGGAATACTGCATTAACCAGCGCGCCGAGCACTTCCGCTCTGGCCCAGCCGAACGTGTTTTTGGACCATTTCTTTGGTGACATCTGTTGGATTGGATAAATGAGAAGAAGAGACCCATTGTCACCGTTTGATCTGCTCATTCTAACGCGCAAACACACTCACCTTAATTGATAGGAAAGAGATCACGAGGGCGGCTATGTCACCCAGCATGTGAAAACTGTCGGCCACCAGGGCCATCGAGTTGGTTAGATATCCGACGACGATTTCGACGAAGAAAAAGAACACCGTCAGTGTCATCACCGTTAGCAAGCGGCATTTTTTACCACTGAATTTGGCCATGTTGCAGCTTTTTTCTACTCTCTCTACTCCTGTAGACTACTAGGTTAATAGTTCGCACTGCGAAGCTATACACTAAACACTAAGAACTAAAAGGTAATAGATTTATTAAGTAAACTAACTACTCTGAACCGGTGATTGTTGCTCGCCGTGGCGATGAGGATTGTGTAGGCCTACAAAGATAAAAGAGAAGAGAAGAAAATTTCAGCGTTAGCGAATGAATCATTTGTGAAAAGATTTACTATACCGAAGTAGATAAGGATGAAATAAGTAACGAGAAGGGACGAGGTAAATAATATATTCAAACATTCTTCGGATTCGAACCTCAGAGGGGAGTCAACTTGAGTAGTCGGCTGCCATAGAAACAGAACGGAAGGTTATATTGTTGAATCATACGTTTTTCCAAGAAAGATGCGGGAGTTCTTCGATAATCAAAATTCACTTTTTTTCATGTTTGGAACGAATGCAGGTAGGGTCACATCGATGTGCTGTAGGGTAACGTGTGCCAGCATGAACTTGTTTTCGAACTCAATTTTCATATAAGTGTGCAAAATGTGTGCATGAAATGAGAGCTTCATTGCTTATTTGGCTGATTATCGCTCGCAATGCATTGGTTGGCGTGGATGCTCGATAGAAATAACTATGCATATTCAACATGTGGATCTTTTTAGAGTCTAACATTCTCTGAGCTCTTTTTGAGCATTATTAAGGACATCTAATTTTGTATATAGTATTGCATTAATTAATCATTACTATTGTTTTTCTTTTGTTATTACTATTGTACTAGTTTTACGTTATAGGTAATCTATATAATTTTGTAAGTCCAATTATCTATTAATCCCTTCTCCATTCTCCTCATATTTAAATACATGAAGCTTCGACCGAATCTGCGGCAAACATTCGTGTTTATTACTGAAAATTCGGTTTACTTGTTGGTTGATTATTATTCTTCACAGCCTCGTTAGTGGAAGTTACTAATTTTAACAATTTTAGTAAACAGCATTGACCACCATTTTGATATTAACTATTAACACACTGTGCTTCTGATTGTATTATGTTTAAAGGTTCTTACAGCAACTGTTACATGTTATTGCTCTCTAGAACCTAACAGAAAGGAAATTTCGAAACGCAAGGTACACGAGTTCAAAATCATAATCCAGAACAGGCTACCCATTTGCCTTATCAAACTATATACATATTCCACATTCGATATAGGGAAGCGAAACCTATCTTGAGCTCAATAAGCAAACCTCCAGTGGAAATCATTGAATATGCACGGAATACCGGGCACTGAGTACTCAAGTTATTCCTAATTTATTCGTTCACTTACCGTTAATCGTTAAGCAACACACAAAACATTCGATTCTGATAATTTTCTTCCAATTTAATACGGAAAAGTTGCCACTGCTATGTATCTATTTTAATAATATCACGAAAAACATTAAACCCATCTGTTTATATATGTTAATCGTACTGATTTTAATCCAGAAAATATACAAACAAGTTAACGCTCTCCACTACTACACCCAAAAATGAAGTAGCTCATTTGACAGCACTTCGCGTGTGTTCGGTAGAATGCATATAACCATGGCAAAATGAAGGGGTTTGTTTGTTATTCCTCCATGAGAATATTGACAACAAAACTCATAATAACGTTGGGCATAGAATGCTCTATGAATAATTGAACACGCACACTAGCGTTGATGTGTATGCTATACAGTATGTGAGCAGTGCCGCCAAATTCAACATATATGATTAAATGTGGAATTTTATTTCTCGGTAAATATTGAAAAAATCTACAATTAGAAGTATGTTATTATTTATTTAATCTATGAAAAAATAAAATAGTTCAACTTTGGGTGATTTGTAGCACTCCCACAAAAAAGGGGATATTGAAGTACTGCCAAACCCATTTCATTCGAATAAGAGTCATAATAAAATAGTTTGGCAACATCAAGCTATTGCGTCGATAGTAAACTCGGTTCAAAATAGGTGCAAGCATATTTAAATTATTGTGAAAATAATCCCATAGTTTTCTAGTATTTTATCACGTATTCGTAGATTCTCGTGTGGTTAGTCTAATATGTGAAGTGTGATTTTTATGGTTTGTGCAATTATGCAACGAAAGTGTGTGAGGATATAGTGCAATTAAAGAGAAAACTTGGAGTCTGACTCGAGTATATTCTCTAGTACGGTTGGATCAATACGACGAATTTGTAGTGCAAAGGTAAGAAATTGTGTTGAAAATCTGACTGCTCATTATTTCTACAAAATTTAAGTCTCCGAAAGGTTTTTGTTGGTTTTTTTTATATTCAAGACCTAATTTTATTTTCCAGGATTTATTGGAGAAATTAAACATCTTTTTACGTTTGAAGTTGGATGACTGCAGAATGTGATGAATATATGTACTATGGTAAGTATAGGTTCCGCTTCCCTATATTTCATGAACTTTATTATTATATTTCATTGATTTTAAACATTTAAATACTGGGATGGGAGGGTGCATTAGGGCATCATTGAAGTTGCAATTGGACAATGGAGTGGGCGGTCAACTCGCAGATGACGGCGTAGTGTCTGTCACGGGAACCAATGGGGTTGATCTGCAAGGAACCTTACATGATACCTTAGACAATTTGTCTACTTGGGCTCTATAGCTAGGTATCGAATTCTCAACGGAGAAAACGTAGTTGGTAACTAGAAATTAGAAGAAAATTTAGTATCTTCCATTTAATTCCAACTACCTTTGCTTATCTTCGACAGATACGCGTATTTCGTCTACAATGTGCAGACTTCTTCAGTGTCTCGTACTAATAACTCGACTTGACGAAGTCGAGCAAATGGACTTTAAATTTTATTTTTTATTTTTTGCGTGTAAGAATCGATTTTAGAATTTTTACAATTTGTTTCATAAAAAGTAGGACAACTTTCTAAAGAACACTCATATATCACTTTTTTTAAGTCGTTTCCTTTTTGAATATTCAAAAGAAAATTGATCAATAATATGAAACAGCTTAACATTCGGTAATCGATTCGGTATTTCTTTAGTTTTACAGTACGTTCAGTAAATTTACCTTCACATCTGAACTGTCAAAATTTACCGAATCGTTTTGTAAATTTTTCTGAACGATAGGTTACACGAGTTGTCACATTTTCACCGAAATGATATAAAAAATTCGCAGATGCTCAGCAAAATATAAAGATTGGTGTGTAAACGAGTTTTTATTGATTTTTATCTTTGCTTTTTACATTTTGGTTAATTAATAAGAAAAATTATTATGTATTTCGCATGCATTTGCGGTTCTTGGTCTTTATTAAAATGTTTAAAACGTACATGCGTTGTTTCTTCTAGAAATGCACATTTGATTCATATTTCTTTGATTAGTTGAGGCTTCTCAAAAATTTCTTCTCGTAATAGTAAGGTTCCTAAAATACAAAAAATGGGTTTTTCTTGCACGATCGGTTGCATAACCTTTTTGTCAGTCAAGGGGATTTCCCCCCTTGCCTATCCTGCATAGGGTAGTATGACAAAGGGTTATGTGCCTGATCGTATACTACCGTTCAAATGCCCTCCGCTCGTTTTCAAACTTACACACCAAAAAATGATCAAGGATTTCAGCAAAATGATTTGCTGAAAAACCATCAGCAATATTACGTTTTACTGAAAATTAGCAATTTGGTTTGTTTTTACTGAAAACCAGTAAATTGACCCAGATTGCTGAACACTCAGCATCTTTCACCACCTGACAGTCAGTCTGTCAAATTAATAAAAAAGAAAGAAACGCTCTCTCTCAAAATCCATCCCGTGGAGTCAAGCGTGCAGTTCCTGGACCACAAATAGTCGTGAACTTTTTGGATTGTATTATCAAGTGTATCAATGTACACAGCTAACATGTTTTTCAAAACTCTTTGAAAATAATGCTGATCATCTTTTTCAGCCTGAAGACGACGTCGAACAATGCGCTTCTGGCTACACGAAAACGAAGCTCCCGATCCTTATCATAAAGGCACCGCAGTACGAGGAAGGAGCTGCGTACATCCGGTTAAACCGGAAACGTGTATTTCCGGTAGGATGTGATATCCCTCGAGCATTTTTACTGGTAGTGCAAACATATTATTTTTTTCAAATTTTTTCAATTTTTTCACTGGAGCTGTTTTGGCCGTGGACAATGTGTCCACAACCGTGAATAACATCATTTTTAAGGTTGACTAAGCATCTAGAAATATAACTGAAAAAAACCAAAATAAAATATGTTTTGAATAATCGTGAAATGAAATGGAAACCAGAAAACTGATTTTTTCAGTAAATTGACAATTTTTGCTGAATTCTACCAGCAAAGTGCCGTCAATTCACGAAACAGCTAAAATTGCTGAATTTCCAGCAAAAATCAGATGTATACTGAAAGTTCAGCAAACTTCTGTCAAGCAGGATGACATTTCGCATTGCTGAAAAAATCAGCAATTTTATATTGCTGAAATGATTACTGAAAATTCAGCTGGGCAAAATTCAGCAAAATTTCGCTGATTTTCAGCGAAAAAAATTTGGTGTGTACATCTATTCAATTTCAAAGCCTCCCGTTCCCTTACGGATCTATCAATACACTTTTTCTTCATGTCTATTTGTTCTAGCAAAAAAATTACTGTCCGCTCCTAGCGCTTTGCATGGAGATGATAAATTATCTGCTTCTCATTATCTCAATTATCTCATCAAAGATTTCTTGCTCCTTCATCAAAGACTCCAGTTATGTTCAAAAGTTCCATCATTTTTGGAACTTACTTTTGGCTGCACCTTTAAACTTAAAAGAATTGGTCAACATTCAACTTGCAAACGGTGAGCAAGAGTCGAGTTTGACAGCATGGAAAGAATTTACTATCTGTGCGGTACTATTTTTACAATTTACTTTGCAAAAGTGCATTCGTAATTTTTGTAGAGTATTGTGAAACTGCAGTGATTTACAGTTTCGATAGGTAGTTTTTTTTTTACAATTTTCGATAGTTTTCTGCAAATTACAGAAATTCAGTATTTTTGATTGCTTGAATTTTATGAAATGTCATAATTTACGAAATGTTCGGTGCAATTTCTGTTTTACAGAGAGAACCCAGCAAAAAAAGTACCGAACATAATTTTGGAAACTTGGTTTGTAGTCTACCCACTCACAAAGTTTCATTGGATTCTGAGAGGGTGCAGCCAATCACGAAGACGAGTTGGCATGAAATTCGGCAGAAAAGTTTTACTGGACTTATTGTTCCGAAAACAAATGTTTAGCTGAACAGTAGTTGAGAAAATTGTATATAAGAATAACTATTAAACGAAAGGTTTGCTTTCTACATAGTACTCGCAATTTCAAAATGAAAAATGCAAAATGAAAAATGCAAATGCACAAAGTTGATTTGCTATGGCCATGGCTATAAAGCTTATAGTTTTTTTTCGTCAGCGTAATTCCTCACAACGTGGTGACAACCACCGACACCAGGAAGACGACTCCACCTCCTGGACCGGACGACTCCACCTCCATATCACACTGATCAACACATGAGCCGGGACCAACGGCTTACTTCCCTTCCGAAGGAAGACGTGACCCGATGTTTTCGCCTCAGAAAAACCACAGACCTCGACTGGGATTGAACCCAGACCCACTGGGGTGCCAAGTAGCAGTCACGCTTACCACTACATCACCGGCGTCGGCAAGTCTATAGCTCATTATTCATTGTTTTATGGATCATTGACATTTCAATAATTCATGAATGTAGTGCATGTATATTTTTTAGTGGTGCATAAAGGTTACATTCTGTGAATCAATTTTGCAAGTTTAAGAACCGCCGTTAAACCATTTTTTGGATCATTTGTAACATGTTTATGGGTAATCCGAACAATGTTGACATTTTATTCCTATATAACGGAACATGTTTGACATTTTATTGCTAAATTCTAAATAAATTATGGGACACATGGATAAATGTTATGGATCATATCCATTTTATTATGGATATTAAACCGAGTTTTATGGAACCGGAATTGAAGGAAGGATTTTAAATTTATGGATTTTAATTTTTCCCTGTATCGTTTATTAGTTTTTTTTATGCAAAAGTATGTTTTCCGACGTCACCACAAAAATTCATTTAATTTTCATTGATGTATCAAAAGCATGCGAATAGACCCACCGTGTGGGGCAGTGCTACAAGCTCACATTGTCGATTGTGTTATTATTTGCATTTTTAGATGTATGTTGAGTTACCTTACAACCTGATTTTTCTCAAAAATAAGATTTCTAATAAGGGCCTAAATAACAAACGTAAACAATGGCTTCTTACGTAAATTTCTCGTTATACAAAATCTACCCATGTATAGCTTCCAATGTAAAAATGTTCATTTGCTGCCTTTCTCAAAAAACATGCATCGCTAATTCACCATTTCATAATCTAGATTTCAGCTATGGGATTATTTACCTCACTCTCGTGGACAACGTGTAACACCTCCTTCAGTTAGCTCTGTATTCACTTAAACAAGCATTCACTGGCAATATAACTGATATATAACGGATAATCACAACAACGCATCAAAGCAACCCGTACACTAGCGTCAATTCCATCGACAACTTCTTTTTTTTCACCGATCAATTTACTATTCAATTCCGGTACATCGCCACTTCCCGCCGAGTTGAACAATGAATGCCAGGAGATGTCCTCAGCACCGATACGAAGAGCCACGATAGTGGTATTGCAGAAATAATACACTGAATGAAACCTATTCGGCATGCAAAACTACCATCACCGGGAAGCCAAGCAGAAGAGTAGGTTAGGTAACGAGTTTATAATAAATCTGTTGTAGACATTGCCAAAAAAAACAAATTCTTCGCCTTTGAAGTGCCTATCTATGTACAAGACTGCCGGCCGGTTCCGTATCATTATCATCTCATCACGACGATAATCTGTTGCGGGTATGTAGGTAGTAATTGTGCTTTTGGAACTCCCTAATTGGTTTACAATGACCGTTGGTAGTCGTAGCCGTGGTTGTCGCCAGATTAAATGGAGGTAACATTTTAGAGTAAATTAGTTCTGTCGTTTGATATCGTGTTGATCACACTGCTAAGTATTTGTGCCAGTACTTCGAAAATCCAAATGAATACAGGCAAAACTTACTGAGTTACTGCCAATATCGGGGAACCAATCTACAGTTTGTTTAAAGTAAACAACAAAATTCTGCGCAGTCGATTGCGTGCAGGATGTTTCCGTTTCGACGAAATGCGAGACATTTTCACATTCCGGAATGAATCAAGCAATTTGTTGCTGAAAGAGTTGTTGCGGGTTGTTTTTTTTTTGTTCTTCTTCACCAGTGACGGTGACGATAATGACGGGTGCACCACGAGTGAGGTAGCTTATGTTTTACCATCCAGTATATAGAATTGATAAATAAAGTATTCAAATCGTGTCCATCGAACTGTACAGCACAGCAACCAGCCTTCAACCAATCGGCCTCAATCCGATCCATCTACAGTCACAAGTTTGCCTGCTAAGTGTGATG
This sequence comes from Aedes japonicus, assembly GCA_034211315.2. Taxonomy (NCBI): domain Eukaryota; kingdom Metazoa; phylum Arthropoda; class Insecta; order Diptera; family Culicidae; genus Aedes; species Aedes japonicus. Next base: position 199,361 of record JASCZW010005355.1, read on the forward strand.
AGAATGATAAAAATGCTGTCTTGCAAAATTGAATAAAGTGGAGGGAAAGAGGAGTGTATATCTGCAACACTACCCTACCACTGAAGGTCACAGTCGGTCCAAAACAAATCCGATATAGGGAAAATGGAACTGGTATGTGGCGGCTCCTATAGATCAAAACAGTAAGCTTACTGATAGAAATTCAGTCAATGGGTATTTGTGTACGCCAATGAACCAGCTCCAAAATAAGGTACCGAAATGAAGGACAATAACCCTACATAAAAGAGGGGCGGCGGCACGAAGCAAAACTGCGCCCAATGCAATATCATTGCTATTATCATTACTTACAGTCAGAGCAATGTTCAGCTTAAATGGCGCCGCAAATTCCAGCACGGGTAGCACGTGTAAGATAGTTCCTCCCGGTACATACCTACCATCTGGTTTAGGGTTGACAAGTATTTTTCGAAGTATTTTGGGATTGAGACAAACAGGGTAGCAATCAACTGTAACAAAAACAACAACAACAACAACAACAACAACACGGAGAGCACTCGGACACGTTCCGACCAATTGCTTCACGGATGACTGAGTGGCTATTCTCTAGGAATAGGCAGCAATGCTATATACCTCTTTGTGTGTTTTGTTTGCTGATGGCTTCTGCTGATATGCTTTTGCCGAGATTGACTGAACTGGATGCCAACATAAAGTGCGTCATCGACCGGAATGTTGGGATAAATCGTTCGTAGATGGCCGGGCTGGGAGAGGTTCATTGATGACTGTTTAAACGATTGGTGGAATTCCCCTCTGTTGTTAAGTAGAACGCATACATAATGAATCAACATTTGGAAAATTAGCGATATTTGACTATATTTGCTTTGGATGCTTAAATTATTAAGGTCTTTTGTTGTGAGTAAACTTGTTATTAAATTTTTGATTATGTACGTAAATATTATTGATTGAGTCATATAGATTTAATTGGCATCGAATCCCTAGTGTACCGCCTTAGCAACCTGTTGATCAGCGGAAAACAGAAAACTTTATTCTTGCCATTTCTAACTTTTCACAAGTTCAATAGACGTTTGTTGCTAATTGTTAACCACTGCATGTTCCCTGTAATGCTTGTTGAACCTTTCACTGCGTCCAATGCTTAGGAATATTGTGGTATGACCCAGATTTAATTTAGTACTAATCAAATATCCCATCACAACTACGATGTGCTAGACATTGATAGATGAAACGAACAATTCCAGTTAGGCTCGACTCGTGTTATGAAGCCTAAATCCCTACTGGGGTTGCTTTGTCAAACTAGCCAACCTACTCTGAAAAAAATTCTATCGTTATACCGACAATTAAATCATGGTCAGGATGACTATCGCATATAATGGTTACAATAACCATGAAAATGGTCGAATTCACCACGTTCATGTCATTCTTGACTATGATCATGGTAGCAAGGACTATTCCAGCATTATGGCAATGGATCAACTATTTTTAATGGCCGTTTTGACCATGATCATAGTCGGTTCAAAATCACTATACTGCAATAGTCATCCTAACCCCCAATAATGGTAAAGTTGACTATCAAATTTGTCTCTGTGTAGTAACCCTATAGACACTCAAGTAATAGACCGGACAACGTGCCGCCATGTTGTATCTAAAACGAACATTTCCTCGCATTTCCCATACGATTTGACAGTTGTTTTGGATACATCAACTGTGCCAGACTCACGTTGTCCAGTCTATTACTTGAGTGTCTATAAGTAACCCTTTTCCAAATATTGACCTTCTTTGATTGAATAGTGCTACATTTTAAAGATGATGAAATACTACCATCTATTTTAGCAAGGTAACTTTCCATAGCAGTAGAATATTCTAAAAAACGATTTCATCAGGATTCTATTGTTGTTTGTGATTATCTAGCTCCTGTACGAAGGTCCAACAAGGTTTGAGCAGAGACACTTACGCGAAACCCGTAAGCATAAAGAACAGAATCTCCTTCCAAAAGCAAGTTCACACCCGCAGCATTAGAATCGAGCCCTCGATTGACAGAATAAACCCAATAGATGGGGTCGTCCTCGTTCTGCGAAATGTAAACAATAGGGAGGAGGCAGTCCCATGCTCCCTATTCAAATCGTTTCACTTGGGTGCCGCGATGGTCCCCCCCATTTCTCCGTTGTATGTTATGTCATGAATATTTAATATATTTTTAGTGGTCATTTGATTGCTTACCTTGTGGTTCACCTGTTTTATTTTCAAATAACGACATTCGGATGTTTCGATTTTCGCAATTTTGTTTAAGTGATAATTACTAGGGCAGAGACCAGTCATCAGACCAGTTATTATCTTTAGATCTTTTTTCCCCAAATTTAATAAAGCCCGCTGCACTAGATTTTATGAACCTTTTTGCTTGCCGGCCTGTATCAGTGGCATTCCAGTTGAATTATACCATGGACATTTCCCAGGTTTAAAGTTTCATCCCCAGAGTACACTCACGGACTTCACAAAAAGGTTCAGGGCCGACTAATCTCGAAGCAGAACCTTGTCTAGCAAGTCTATCGGCATTTTCATTTCCTTCAACTCCACAAATGGCCAGGCACCCAGAGTAATGTAACTTCGCTGCTGATGCTGATCCGGGGAAGGATGATTAGTTTGACAATCGTTGGTTAGAGACCGTGTTTACACCTCTGCGTCTCCACAATTGTCAAGGGAAGTATAGGATAGTTTTTGTGTTAGGTGAGGTAGGTTATTTTTAGATCATGGATTCACTGTGGTAAGGTAACTTATGCGATCAATGAAAGCGCAGTAGACTGCTTTTTATTTTTGATCTAGTGATGATAGAAAGAGGCAAGTTGACAAATGACAAGGAAGGGGACGGACCTGGGATTGAACTCCCGACCATCTGCTCAGTAAGCAGAACGGATAACCTCTGAGCTATCCGGCCACGTCTATGATGACGTTATTGTGTTGTACCTAAAAACTGGTGTACTAATGATAAAGTGTCCTAAACAACATTGATAATAAAAAAAAAACGAACATGAAATGTTATCAACCTGACGACATTGATCATAGTCGACCTGCAAGACCATACACTACAGTAGCGTGCTTGCCACCGCATGGGTACTACCATGGGTCACCCGTACTACCATTTCTTCAGGTTCGTTGGGGGAGCACTTAACGTCAATGTACGGTCTTCAAATTTAAGTATGTTTGTTTTCTAGTCAAGACGAACATTTCAAGAGGTGGAATTCTTGACTTGGCAATTTTTTTCAAAATAAGGGATGGCCTAGTCAACAGTCATTATTTTATAACTTTAAGATCCTTTATATAATCCAAACCGTCCAGAAGTTCAGAACTTAAAATCTACGATAGTAGTTTTTTGCGCTATACAAAGTTTCGTCCGTATTCAAGTGTATTCAGTGAATATTTTCAAACCGAAAAATACACAAAAAGATAATCTTGGGATGGTCTAGGTCATCCAAACTGTCTTGGTATACAGAACTTACGATTTACAGTTGTAACAGTAAATTGTAGGCAATATAAAGTTTCAAAAAATATACAAACATGTTCAATCAACTTTCTTAAAGTCAAAATACATCATAAAGCAGTATGACATGTTCCAGGTCATCCAAGCAATCCTTGAGATCAGAACAAAGGACCAACAGTTGTAACAAATGCTTTCTGGGCTATTCAAAGCTGCGATGTGTATTGAAACATATTCATTGAATATTTTGGAAGAACAACCGACATTATGAGATAATTTTCGGATGTTTTACGTTATCCAAACTTTCCTGGAATTCAAAACATAAAATCTACAGCTGTAGATTTTACGTTTTGAATTATAGCTTAAAATCTACAGCTAATTTGGACTAAACAAAGTAACAATATGTGTTTGACCAAATTAAGTGAGTCTTTTTAAGGTCAACAGATATAATGAGATATCCTGAGATATTCTAGGTCATCAAACTGCCCTTGAGTTCAGAATTTAAGATATATAGTCGTAAATTTAGCTTTATAATCTATGAAAGGTTACACTATGCATTCAAACGCATTCGGTAAAGATTCTATAAGCTCACCAGTCATTATCAGATTATCTTCAGGTTCATAAAAACTGACCTTGAGCTCAAAACTTAGATATACGGTAGAAACCGTAGAGGGATTCCATCCAGAATGTGCCGGAAATCCCAAAAATCATACCCGATCATCATTGATTTGGATGAAACTTGGCACATGAGTTCGGTACGTTGGAAAAAAAAATTCCACTGGTGTTAAGATAATTTGGGTTCAAGAGTAACTTTTGAGATGGGCGTATGTGTTTTTTCCAACATTTTACTTGAAAAATCGTAGTTCAAAAACCATTACATTTAGAGAAAAACTTTATATAAGGGAATTGTAGGGAACTAAAAAGCCTTTCCTAAAAAAATATACACAAAAAAAAAAATTTTTTTTTCATCAAGAAAAATCAAAAATAATTACTAAAAATAAAATATCTAAAAAACATATTTTTAATATTTTTTAATTTGTTGTATGGAAATTTGAGGAAAAAAGACACGTTTTGAAAAAAACTCTAGGATGGACGCTCTTATAATAAAAAGTTTTTTAAATAGCGAACTTTGGTGTATATTTCAAATTTTGGTTATTCATTCTTATAAATAAATTTTGATGTTACAATATGGTTTTGGAGATCATTACAAACAATAATGATAATAATGATAAACCACGTAAACGCAACCGTTTTCAAGATATTTCTGATTTTCTTTCAATAAAATTTCAAAACCTCAAAAAATACGCCCTTTTCATAAATTACTCGTGATGTTAAAACAACAATAGCTAACGATTGTTTCTCTTGTGTTTTTAGCCTTTTTAAAACACATGTATGTGCCTCTTACTTACTCTTAACAGCTCGTCGATTGAAAAAGCTTCACTTAAAGTTATAAGACAAAAATAATGAATTATGGTTGGATTTATATTTATATATACCATTTATTAGTCTCGGTCATTGATAATATTACATAAACATTATATAAACTATTGATTGCTTTTATATATATTATGAATCCTGCCTTCTTCGTCATTCGAAAACAGTTTTACAAAAACTTCGTTTTCTGAAATTGGAACGAATGAGTGGTACTTTTGTGTACCTGCAATCGTTTTAGTCTGTCGGTAAATTTCATTCCATTCTGCTACCCCCTGTTCATACTCTTCATGTGATACATAACAAAACGACATTTTTGTTAAACAATCATCACTTTTTTGGTTTGCCCATTCGAATAACTCTAATGCACTTTTTATAGGGTGTTCATGTTGTACAGCAAGGCTTGCATATCTTGCCATTCGTTTTAATGTACCACCAATTGCATCGCAAGGTCCCTTACCGTGGGATGTTGCGAAAAAATGCCATTCAGCATCAATATTGTATTTCTTTTAAACTTACAAAGGCTTGCAAAGTTCTTCCTATTTTTATATTGGGATGCTGCCCCGTCAGACATAAACGTAGCTTTCTTTACTTTAATTTTTGTTTGCAAAAAGCTTATTAGTTTTGAAATAAACACCTGCACCGCAATCGTATCAAGTTTCAACACTTCTGAGATAACAATGAAACTGATATTTTTAAGTATTCCAGATTCCATGTAATAAATGACAAAAGGGTGAATAGTGGCTTGCTCATTACTCCAATAACTACTTTGAACAGCATCTTGAAAAACAAATGAATAATTTTCAGAAAAATCACAAATTATTATTACTTCGCCGTCTTTAAGACAACTTTTATAATCTCTCAAGAAACTAGACTGCTGAGATTTGACAAAATCGTGGGATACTAATTGTTCCAACTTTTCACAAAAATAAGCAATAAATTCATCAATTGGTTTAACAAGTGTCTCTAAACTACATCTATCAGTTGAAATCCATTGCTCAAAGATATTTCAACTAAACCACGTTTTCTAATTTGTCTGTTAAACTACTCTCAAAATCTGAAAAGCCTGGACATCGTTCGCATTCACGGAGGTAACATTTTTTAGTTCTAGTTGATGAGCTACATAATATTTCTTCAAAACACAATTTATAATCATTCTCGAATGAATATTTTCTAAGACCATGAAGCATCAAGTTAATGTTCTCATGAATGGTGCAAACACAAATGTTATGAGAACCTGTGCTGCCAAGTAATTTGCAATGCTTTGGTCTTAGTGCTACAAAGAGCTAAACCCAACAGCATTATGATGCATCTCTTGAAATTTAATGAAAGCTTCTCTTAATGAACAAACTAAAAGGCGCTTTTGAATATGAACCCTCTTACCTTCACTCCTCACTGAAACGTAGTCGTTCATACCAGGGGTTGCTCGTGTAATCTCATCACTGTCGTAAAATTGCAAAATTTGGTTTTTATTTCCGGGTTCAGACCGTGTCCCAGCTTTTCGTTAGGGGCAGCTAAAACACCTTCGTGCTTTGCAAGGAATTTAGCTTGTGATACGATGTACTTGTTTGTTATTCCAAATTCTGCCATTACTCTTTGATTTGTCCAAGATTGTGGTAAAACCGAAAGTATCCTTACTTGATCGTCCCTCGAAGTTTCTGGATCAGCATACCGGTCCTTTAGCTGCGCGATTATTTCGTCATATTCGGCTGCTTTCACTTTCAATTGTTCCAGGTCATCCTCCTCCGCTTGATCCCCAAATATGTGTGTCCGAATGCCGTTTGAAACATCTTTGAACTTTTTGCGGGCATAATTTACGTTCAGGAACTTTTTAGCCGATATTGGCGAAACGTTGATTCCAACTACGCCCTTGTTAAATAGCTCAATATTATGGCACCTTGAATAATCTTGCACACTGCTATCAGATGGCACTGACATTAATGATATTGCCGATGGCGTTTCCTCGAGACCATACAAGTCTACTTGCCGTGATGTAGATGGTTGTGGATCCATAATGTTAGTAATTGATGGTTTCTCACTAGGCTCCGAAATTGCAGCATGGGATTGTTCCGTTCTATTTAAATGCAAACGACAATTATCACAAATCATCAAAGAAGTGTCCAAATGTGTTTTGCCCATAAACTTGAGTTTTTGACATTTTGTTCGGTTAATATACGAAGGTTTTTTGAGCACCGTTTAGTGGGAAACGGCATACAACACTTCTTCATGTTAAACTCCATTTTCAGTTCACTCAGATAGATTTTACTGATGAATGCGACTATGTATGAGCATATATATTGGCTGTGGTACCTTTGGAAATGCAGGTATAAAACATCTCTGGTAGTTTACAGGCAGCGTACATTAGCTGTTTTTTTATGAGAAGATATACCTGACATACGTTATAGCTGCTATTTGTCTACCTACCTTAAACAATATGTGTTACTTTCATCGCTACATCACCGAACTGTTCGGAGTGTAGTTTTCTCACACTACATCCGACCTCTAACATCGTTGGAGCTTGGCAAAATAGTCAGCAGTTCGATTAATATGCTTCTTCTATATGACCCTCCGCATAATTTCATCATCTGTTCATTTCACACTTGTCGCCCCTGCGACATCTATCTCGCTGTTACTTTCATCGCTTTGGCAAATTCGCTCCCTTCATTCTCTGAGCGGCCCGACCGATACAGCCATAAAACAATTATAAATATATTGATTGCAATATTAAAACAATAGTGCTATTTATCTTGTTCTTTTCAAATGAGTCTTCTTATCATCCTGATATCAAAAGAAAAGAGGACATTAGAGTAATGTGAACGTTATAATATGAAGATCTTGGAAAATTTATCATTTCTGGTGGAAATCTCGATTAACTTAAGAAAAGAGCGAATTTTCTGAGGTTTTTTCATTCTATTGAAATAAAATCCGAAAAATCTCGAAAACGGTTGCGTTCAGGTGATTTATCATTATTATCATTATTGTTTTTAATGATCTCCAAAATCATATTGTATAATTAATTTTCATTTATAATAATGAATAACCAAAATTTGAAATATGCACCAAAGTTCGCTCTTCGGAAAACTTTTTTATTATAAGAGCGTCCATCCTAGAGTTTTTTCAAAACGTGTCTTTTTCTCAAATTTCCACAAAACAAATTTGAAAAATATTAAAAATATGTTTTTTTTTATTTGATTTTTAGTATTTATTTTCGATTTTTCTTTATGAAATTTTTTTTTTCAGTGTACATTTTTTTTACAAAGCCTTTTTAGTTCTCTACAACTCCCCCATATAAAGTTTTTCTCTAAATGTAATGGTTTTTGAACTACGATTTTTCAAGTAAAATGTTGGAAAAAAAACATACACCCATCTCAAAAGTTACTCTTGAATCCAAATAATCTTAACACCAGTGGATTTTTTTTTTCAACATACCGAAGACGTGTACCAAGTTTCATCAAAATCGAAGATAGTTGAGTTTGGTGACCGACCGATTTGGCGTGGAATCAGTCCGTAGCCTTTTGAGCTATACAAAGCTACGATAAATATTCAAACATATTCAATTGATATTCTTAAAAGTCTACAGATATCATCAAATAACCTTGTTAGTTTCAGCTCATTCAAACTGTCCTTCAAAACTTAAGGTCTACAATTGTAGCAACAGCTTTATGGGCTATACTAAACTTAACTTTGTTTGTTAGGCATAGAATATCCCAAGACAGCGTTCGCCAGGGCATCTAGTTTTTTTTTATGTATATTTTTCGACATTATATAGTGTGGCCAGATCGCTTAATCTGGTTGACTATTGAACTATAGGTTCAAGTTATTTTTTTTAAACTTTTTACAATCGGCGGTACGAAAATAGTGACTTTAGTGACCATTTTCCAGAAAATAGTGACTTTAGTGACTTTTTTGTGACTAGACTGAAAAAAATGACCAAGTCACTAAAAAGTGACCTGCTACCAGCCCTACTATAACTGCGTCTAAAGAATCCATCCAAAAAATGCCTAAATTTTTATGAAACTTTTATTTGTTTTTTTTCTAGCAAAATAAAAAGAATCATACACTGGAGGAATTGGAAAAGCAGAGAATAAGTTATATTGAGTTTTCGAAAAACTTGCATGATTCATTTCTCAGTGTATATTTTTTCTATAAGTTTCTATTGATTCTCGACAACTCCTTCTCAGACAAAATTTCAATACAACCGGTGGTTATTCAGCTATGATATTTTTGAAGAATTTGTGTCAGAAAACACACGTGGCTTTTTAATAGTGAGTTTTTGTCGCAAGGAACTCTAGACCGGTGAAAAATAAGTTTTTCCCATACGCAAGAATTGCGCAATGTTTCATCCGAATCGAAGATAGTCGTGTCTATGTTTGGCTATTGCTATCGGTTTTTTTCTGGAAATACTCGCAGTAAATTGACGACGAACAATCGTCACTTCCAGCGATGCAAGCGCTTAATCTTTTTATCACGCAAGCCTATATCGAGTTCCTGATGTCGTATGTGCATAAGTAAGTTGTATTTGCAAAATGATAATGCTTAATAGAGTACGGTTGATGCTCTAGAACGGAAACCTACCTTGCCCTGAAAACACCTTGGAAACTGTGTCACAACTAATCAACTTCGGTCTTGCAACTGTGTTACGAATCCCAAATGACTGCTGATTTGAGGTTAAATCCACCGAAACGAATTTCGCACACGTTACGCATTATCTTCTGACACATGCTGACATAATTTAAGAGTGTTTATTCTGCGACGATGATAAACGACACGCGTGGATCGTAACTTCATGATACAGAATATTAATTTTGCACTATGTCAAGGTTTTACATGAATAGTTGTTTAGCTATCCACTAAACTGAGAAATAAGTTGCGTGATAAGAAAAGACAACGACTTTCTGTCGCCGCATGAGACAGTTACTAAGTCCGTAGAGATCTTATTTCTAAATCTCTATTTCAATCATTGGTGCCTTGTCATTTCCAATGGGGTTGAGGTAATGCATATCAAAAGAAGAATTCGAAATTGAAATAATCAAACTGTCATAAATCAATCCATTGATGTTGAAACAAACGGCAACAATGTTTGCGGTATCTGAATTACGTGCTGCCAAAAGTTTAGAGATTAAATAACAGTTGTGCCCCTTCAAAACACGTTTGCGCGGAACGGTGAGATAACAAAATGCTATGGATTGAGTAGGTGCACGATTGACGATTAAGTTACACTGAAACGCCATAAAAAAGCTAAGATGATACAAAGCCAAAAAGCGGAACTTTTTATATGATTAAGCCTAATTTGATGAAAACGTTCAAGATCCACGTTACGTTGATTGTCTTTGAGAAATCCGTAAGAAGTAGTACCAGTATGTATTATCAAAAAATACGACATCCTGTTTGCGTACTTAAATTCGTTTTTGATTAATTTTCTTTGTAATCAGTTCAGCATATAACGTGTTTCATTTATGAAACTTCCGAAGAAGTCTGGCACATCTAGCAGCAGAAAACTTGATTACAGTGCATTTGCATCCATCCAGAAACCCCAACCAAACACTTACAATACAAACTTGAATTCAACAGCTTGGTTGCACTTGTTCACCAGTATATATGTAACCCCCCCCCTCCCTCTCCCCTCATTGAAACCTTCACGGTTTCTGGACTAAACGGGAGCAGTCGCGTGAAGCTGGAAAAAAAGCAATTTACGGTGTTGTACATATACATATATCAATCATCTCTGCCCCAAAAGCTGTCCCACCTTTGTCCAGGCTGGTCATGAGTGGTTGGATTTGAAGGTTTTTCTCGCTGTTTGCTGTTGTGCTTTCCCGTTTGCTCAGAGTTCACTCATCACTCTCTATTTGGGTTTCGGATTCTTCCACCACCACCATCATCAGAGCTACAGCAGAGGCAGCAAATGGAAATAGGAGCAAACATGCTGCACTCTTGACTACTTACAACAAGTTTCCTCTTGGCCAGGGAATAGCAAGCAAGATTTGAGAATGAATAAGCTAAGTTTTCTGTACCCGAATACTGGACAAAGAAACTCCTTGCGATGCGGCGTGGGGACGAGAAGGTTGTTTCCACATCAGAAGGGCTAGGCTAGAGTTGGAGAAAACTGCACCCTTTCAATAAAAGGGTACAAAATGGGTGGGTGCATTAATATCGAGGGTGCTTTTGACTGCCTCCCGCTTTCATAAGGATAAGGAATCTGGGTCAACAAGTCTGCTGGAAATGGTATAACAAGGTGTGTAAAAAAATGCAAGTCACGAATGAGACGAGCAGATTTGATGGAGCCGAGAATTTTAATTCTGCTTCACTTCTTCTGAGCAGGGAGACAATTTAAATGATCCACAGCTCTACATAACTTCATACCACTCACGGTGGTTGACAAGACTTGTTTTTCTGAAGTGACCGATGTCTCCGAAAACGCTAAACCTCTCAAAGGAGCGTTTATAGAGAAAATAGCTCAAATGTTGGGTGAAAATCTTCCCTTTTTCAATTTGTTTGTACACACTGGTGTCGTCTAGAGATTACAAATATTGCCCAGGATTCCAAATAATTGTTTGGGTTCAATATTAAGAAAGCGTAGGCCGACAAAAGGAAAAAATCAGTCCAAGAGTCAAATTGAAGATCGACACAGAGAAAATAAATCTACTGGGGGGTTATAAATGTTATCGATAGAAAACAAAAATTTTCAGTGCATGGCTCCGAATGGTGAGTTGACAAATTCGAAGGAGGGTGCGACAGACTCCCGAGTAACAATTCAAATGCAAACTGGTTTTATTCATGTTTTACGGTAGTTTTATCAAAGCATTATGGAGATCATCTGGTTTTATCAGGGCATTTTCCAAGTTAAGGTGGTTTTAATTGATTAACAGTTCTTAAGAGTGATTAAAGAACACTTGAAGAAACCTCCTAATAAACTACATCATTTATAAGTTATACTCACCTTATAAGTAATTTTATAAGATACTTGAGTCTCCTCTCAAGACATCGATTCGGAACTTTCATAAAACCTGATAAAAGTTTTGAAAAAGTTTTATGAAATTCTTCTTTAAGATAAATGTATCTTGAAAATGCTACCATAAAACGCTCTTAGAACCATTTGGTTTCCGAATAAAAGCACATACTCTTGAGAAAGAACATTATGTAGAAAAATAAACAAACTGGATAATGGACGCCCATAGGTGAAAGAAAATATAAAATAATGGATCGTTCAAGCGGAAATTCAGTAAAAACCTATCCAACATATTGAATACTCACTTCATCTCAGCTCATCAACAGGCATATTTTTTGCCATCGCTCGATTCCATTGGATTCGCAGCCTACTTGAGACTAACTTATCAGAAAGGTCTGTATGCGTTATGCGTAAAAATTTTTTGTAACGAATCAAATTAAATGGTGCAATGTGTCGCCAGTATGAAAACCGAGAATCATAACTCATGATTATTGATTTTATACCAGTTGTGCAAGTTAAACCTAACGTCCCAGGTAAGTGCGTTATCGCCATGCGTTGTCGTATGTCCACCACCGTTAAATCTAAAGTCGGAAGTGGTGCGCTGGAATTGCTCAGTGATCTACTACAGCGCACTTCATCCGACGTTAAGTTTAGCATATAGATCAAGAGGAAAAATCATTTCGCCCAACTGATGTTTCCGCCTTCCAGGCAATATTTATTATCTGTTATTCTTCCCAAAACCATTGTTAGCATATTCAAGTTAATTTTTTTTTTGTTTTTTTTCTCGACTTACTGGTGATTAAAAATATTAAATTATAAGCTGTAATTATGACTAAGAACAACAATGATGCATAGGCACTTTTGATTTGCACGTTCACATTTTCTTTGTTTATGATGTGCCTTTTTCACACTGATTTTATGGCTATCTTACGAAAGACTTGTTTACCTTGAGCAATTCAAACAAGTTTATTCAAGCGTAACTCGTCTTATTCAAGAGTAGAACAAATAAAGATGAACTTATCGCGCTCTTCAAAAAATCTTTTTAGTCTTGTGCAAGAAATATAGGTTTTATTTGCGTTTTATGGTAGTTTTAGATAAAACCATTCGAAAAATGGCGAACGTGGCTATTCTGGATTCCCCTCGGAACGGTAGCCATTTTCATAAGTATGCAAAAAACTCTCATTTTTCCAATGGTACGAACGGTGCTGTTTAAAATACATCTTGAAACATGAAATGGATTGTAGACACAATTTATTCAAGATCTAACAATTTATCAGCCTTGTCACCTAATAGTTGAATTTTCAACTATTTTTTTTATATTTTAAATAAGTCAATGTTCTAGCAATAATTCAGAGGTGCATTAAAATTTTCGAACTTTTATGTTATAAAACACCAATAAACTAAATGTCGTATGAAAAATTCATCAATTGCAGGCAAAAACCAGATGCATTTATGGTCAATTTTACAATTAATTTACATACGTATTCACTTTGGAAAAGAAATATAGTAGCTCAACCATAAAAAAAAAACAAAAAATCCCCATTCAGCAGAACGAATCGAAAAATGGAATCTTCGAAGCATATTTGTGACGGACTGGAAGTGTTCTTAAAGAGGAAAATCATAAAACTATCAAAACTTGTGGTAGTTTTATCATAGTTTTAAGTATGTCTTGAATGTCATTACAAGTATGTACCGATAAAACTATCAAGTTTTAAGCGAACCTTGGAAAATAGTCTTGAGAACCTCCTGTAGTATGGGCCTTTTGGAACTTAAGAGGGTTTTATGGCTGTTTTATCGATGTTATGTAGAATATATAGTTTTATGCGTGGTTTTATCAAATGAGTCTTGAAAATTTCTTCAAGTGTACCTTGAAATTGAATTGGTTATGTGGGCTCTGTTCCACACAGGTTCCTAACTCCCGCGTCCACGAGTCATATGATCTGAGACTGCCAGCATGAAGCACTTGTTGGTGTAGCCTGGGCAATGTTGTCCTTCTGACAATAGTGAAGTAAGCATTTCAGCACGCTTTGGAATCATCCTTGCATTCCAAAATCATTTATATCAAGAGCCTGGAGCAACATGACAAGCATCAAAGGCTCAATTTGCTGTTCAGCATTTCAGCATAACATTTACTTTAAAATTGCACTCCTGAACTTCAACTACTATATTCACAAAAGACTGGCATGCGCTTATAATAAGCAGTATAGAATTATATTTAAATATTTTATTTAGCGGTAACACTTTCATTGATATTTTATCTTTGACATTTGAAATGATCTATTCTGTTTGCAGCTGTTCCACGACTAATCAAAAATATTAATACATATCTAACATTTTTATTTTTTCAGTAACAATCCAGTGGATATTATGTAAATACGCATATTATGTTCTTGTAATAACTTACAGTAGCCAATAGAATCAGATTATTACAAACAGATAACTATAAGAAACCAAAAGACCCAATGCGATATGCAAGCCGGGTTATCCGAGGGGCAAACAAGGATCGAAAAGGTATTTTAAATATGGAACTTTATGGATTTTCTCCAAATCGCATTACAAGCAGACTACAATAAGTATCTGAAAAAGCGAAGAGGTAATTTTCCAATCCTATTTCCATGCCGGGTTACCCGAAGGGCTCAACAAAGATCTTGACCGGGTTCATTTTATATAAGTTTCGCTTTGATACTATCCTTCCCAAACGCCTTAATGTTTTTGAACTGTTTGATAAGGTCTGTATCCACATTAATCCGGACACCTTCAAATCATTGTTACTTTTGAAATTTTGCACGTAGGAATGAAAATTTTCACTGTGGTATAGCTGAGAGTCTATGATGAAAAAGACTATGATTGATGTTTACATTTCATGTTTAGTATTCAAGATGGCGACGAAAGAAAAACAAGTGCGCGAGCGAATTTTGTACGGGCGTACGGCAAATCCTGACCTGTCAATACGGGACCTTCCAAAAACATTGGATTTGCCTAAATCCACTGTTCACGATGTGCTCAAATCATCTTCGGAACGTTTGACGGTGGAGAGGAAACCAAGAAGTGACAAAAACATTGGACGCGCTGACCTTGTCATGGACCGAAAGGTGAAAAGGATATTAACGAAAAACCCAAATCTCTCCATTCGAACGGTGGCTCGTACACTGAAAATTTATTCTCGTGAAGTAGCTTTCATGCGTTTCGTAAACATGGATTTTGTACATAGAACAAATGTCTCGTATATTGTATGAAACATTCATAATGCTTTTTATCTGGTGAAACACTATCATTACACCTTTTTGTAGAATTCATGAAATGAACTTCGTGATGACCAGCCAATCGCTGTTTCTTTTTTATACCGTACTCATGCATGCTGGTTTTTCTGCTAGTATGGGCGGGAATAATTTATTTATCCCAACATAAAAATTAAAGCGCTGTCGAGAGCTATAACTTCATGCTCATTAATCAAACATGTTCTCACGAGTCAGCGTGGCCTAGTGAGATCAACCACGGATTCAGAATCAGAACTGTCCAAACATTCAGGTTCGAACCCCATGTCAGAAACATTAAAAAAACGCTGGACAACTCCACGTGGTTGCGTTTTTTTTGTCAATTACATTTTGAGTCGATAAAGTAGATCTGTCAGTCCTTCATGCAACCGCCAGAGAGACGTTTCTTTTTAATTTGTGACCAAATATTCGTAGCTCTTTGCATTGTTTTCGTACAGTGTACGAATGTGCTTTCTGTGTCAACAAAAGCTTCTTGCTTTTGACAGTTGCGCGTGTGTATTAATTACGAATGTATCTTCATAAAAAGAACAAATCAGTTTCGTTGCAGAAAACAACGAATGGATTTGTGAGTATTACCTTCGATTTTGTAATATAAACTAAAATTAACTTTCAGTGTAAAATAGGGATGTCACCTGGTTTTGTCCAAAAATAAAAACAATGTTTGGGACTGAAGTCGTATACAGTAAAAACAGTTCCAAATCGCAACGACAAACAGAACTTGGCAGCAAAATCACGGGCTCGACGTTTGTACTGCGAATATTTGACGAAGTTTTCATGCGTTGTTATGAACGATGAAACTTATGTCCTGGATGATTTCAAGCAGCCTCCAGGGTTGGCTTTTTATTCTGCTATGGTCAGAAATGCTACAGCTGAGCATTTCAGAACGAAGAAGGCATCGAAATTTCCCAAAAAATACCTTGTGTGGCAAGCAATTTGCACGTGTGGCAAAAAGAGTAAACTTTCGTCACTACAGACACAATCAACAAGGAGAGAAAGCGTGTCTACAGAAGCGATTGTTACCCTTCATCAAAAGTCACAAAGAAAAAGCTTTGTTCTGGCCCGATTTGGCGTCATGCTACTTTGCTAAAACTGTGATGGAGTGGTACCAAGCAAATCAAGTGAACATTGTACCAAAAACCTCAAACCCGCCAAATTGCCCAGAGCTACGACCAATCGAGAGATATTGGGCACTGATGAAGCGGAAGCTTTCTGGAAAAAAGCAAAGACACCAAACACTTTGGACACAAATTTGGACAAAGACGGCTTCTACGATTTCTGAAGTGTCTGTACAAACCCTAATGGACGGAGTTAAGCGCAATGTTCGAAGATTTTATGCAAATATCGAATATCTATGTTTTGTCTTCACGAATTGTTAAAACACATCCCATGAATCTGAAATAAATAACTACGACGGAAATATAATGCGAAATTTATGTTTTATTAATGTTTTGAGGTGTCCGGATTATTGCGGATGCAGACCTTAGCACCTTTTTTATCTCTTCATTTATTCCAATTTATTTATTTTTTGTTTCAATTATTTTACATTCATATATTATTCTCCTGCTAAGTAATTAACATTTCAACCTTTTATGCTGTGATTTATATCTAATTTTGTTAATATATAATTCGTTTTTTTCAACAGGGTGTTTTGCCTGCGCGTAAGAATAACAGTGGATTTCTTAAAACTATTTCTTGTCTATAGAGAGAATTGATCATTGCAATTGAAGATTAATTATTATGTTGAACAACTAGACCATATTGGCACAGCATAAAGCATGGCTGGTCTAAAAATTTGTTTGAATATTAGAAGTTTGTTCCTTCAAACAAAGTTTGGATTTTCTGTTCAAAAGACGATATAAATATTTCATATATATTTTACATTTGGCTTGAATGACCTCAATGTGATCTTTAAAGGTTAATTTTAGATCAAGTAACAGACCAAGATATTTTACTTGATTTGACCAAGAAATTGGAACTCCGTTTATACTGAATACATGACTATTACTTGGTTTCAAAAATACAGCTCTAGTCTTGTGTGGGAATATTATAAGTTGAGTTTTGGAAGCATTAGGAGAAATTTTCCATTTTTGGAAATAATTTGTAAAAATGTCCATGCTCCAGGAGGTTACAAACCTGGATATATTAGAAGACATTTTCCTTTAGCGCTAAAAGGCCTGCGTCATCAGCAAAGCAAGATTTGTGACAACCCTGAGGTAAATCAGGGAAATCTGAAGTGAAAATGTTATATGGTATCGGCCCAAAAATGCTACCCTGATAAAAACCAGCTCTAACAGGTAATTGATCGGATTTAGAATTCTGATAATTTACTGGCAAACATCTATCAGTAATGTAGTTTTGAACTAATTTCATAACATAAAGCGAAAATTTCAACTTTTTAAGTTTCGCAATCAAACCATTATGCCAAACACTGTCAACACTGTATTTTCTATGTCTAGAAGAGCAACTCCAGTGAAGCAGCCTTCAGCTTTGTTTGAACGAATTATATTTGTAACTCTCAAATGTTGATGCCTAGTTGAATGCCATTGGCGAAATCCAAACTGTTCATCAACAAAAATCGAGTTTGTATTGATGTGAAGCATCGTTCAATTCAAAATTGTTTTTTCAAAAAGCTTACTTATTGAAGAAAGCAAACTGATTGGTGGGTAGCAAGAAGCTTGCTGGATTTTTGTCTGGCTTCAAAATAGGTACGACTTTTGCATATTTCCATTTATCTGTTCTTTGATATTGACGCCTACGTACATTTTTCAGACGAATCAAGAGCTGAAGATCGTCATCAATTATAACTGAATCAGCATTAAGGCACTGAAGCAGCTCTTGCTCTACCTATTGAAAAAGCCAGAGATTCAAGAGAATTATTAATTTCATTGCTTGTTTGCAATGGAACATTAGGATCAAAGTTGTATTCCATAAATGTTCGATATTGATTCCAATCAGCTCTATGGTAGTTGAAAGTAGAACCGATGGAATTAGAAATGATTTCTTGAGATATTTCAAATGTAACTGGAAGGTGATCAGAACCAAAGTCAGCATGGGTAATCAATTGACTACAAAGTTGACATGAATCAGTTAGGATCAAATCAATAGTTGAGGGATTTCTGACTGAAGAAAAGCAAGTTGAACTGTTTGGGTATTGTATTGTGTAGTAGCCTGCAGAACAATGGTCAAATAGTATATTACCATTGGCATTGCTTTGAGAATTATTCCATGAGCGGTGTTTGGCATTTAAATCACCAATAACGAAGTCGAGCACTCGACACTGAAGAAGTCTGTAAGTAGCAGACGAAATAGGCCTATCTGTCAAAAGATAAGCTCATAGTAGAATTAAAAGGAATGTGCTCGCGTTTACTAGCGAAAATTTGAAAAAGTGTTTCAAGGTTTTACTTTTTATTTTTTTAAAAGTGATCAAATGAAGTGTTAATTTTAAATCCTCCTAGTTTTCCAATCATCAATAACGAAGAATTTAGACCTATGACGGGTAAGTTTCTGAAGGTCACCCTTGATTCAGTTCTTTTGCTGGCCAGTGCATTGGAAAAGCAAATAGGCAGCTATAAAAGTAAATTGGCCAAATTTTGTTTCAACTGAAACCCCCAAGTTTCAAAAACTTTGGTTTCAAATGAAGAAAGAATATGATGTTTGATTCGCCTATGGACAATGATGGCAACGCCACCACCAGCTCCATTAAGGCGATCATTGCGGTAGACAAAATAATGTGGATCTCTTTTGACCTTATGGGCAGGTTTGAGATAAGTCGCAGTTATAACAGCAATGTGCACGCTATGAACTCTTAAAAAATTCTCGTTATCTCTGATGGATCGAGCATTCCAATTCAAAATATTTAATGACTTAAAATCCATTACTGAATTTCAATGTCATAACAATATTATTGGCAAATTTAATACCAGTCTGAATAGCATCAAACATGGAATTAGTTTTAAGCATATCGGTTATCATATTGATTAACGATTGCTGTAAAAATTCTAATTTAGGAGCGGATATGCTACCTAAACCAAATTCATCAGAAGTCCCGTGGGAATTTTGTTGTCCTTTGTGTGTGAAGAATTACCACAATTCATGCATTTACCAACCATATGGCAATGTTTTGTTCCGTGACCCCATTCCTGGCACTTACAGCACTGGGTGAGGCTTTGGAAGTTTGCTCCAGTCTTCTTGAAATGTTCCAACTTCACTCTGACATGGAGCAAAGGGCTTGCTTTTTCTAAAGCCTTAAGGTTATTGAGTTCACTTGACTTGAAGTGAACTAAGAAGAAATCATTTGAAATCCCTTTGCGAGAATTACTTGGACTGGGCTAGTTCCAAGTAATTTTATTAATTCGTTTTTTATTTCTTCCACAGATTCACCACTGGGCAGACCTTTCAAGACAACCTTGAAAAGACGCTCAGCTTTGGTGTCGTATGTGAAGAAATTGTATTGCTTCTGAGTAAGATACTCAAGAAGACGTTTGAATCCGTCCAAGGTTTCTGCAAGCAAACGGCATTCACCTTGTCTGGAAATTTGAAGGGAATATTTCGCACCTTCAACAAATGTTAAGATTTCCTTGCGAAAAGCATGGAAATCTGAAATTGTCACCACAATAGGGGGAACTTTTCCTTTCTCAATCGAGAAAGTTTATTCAAATTCTGGTTTGATGATGGATCACTCTCATCATCTATGAGCATATCAAATTGATTACTCACATTAATTTGATTTGAAGGCGAATCAGTAGATTGCCCTCTACGTTTACGTTTATTTGCCATAGTGGCAGAATAATTTGCTCCAAATCGTCGTCCAAGCAGATAACTATAAGAATCCGATGGACCGAAGAGGAATTTTCCAATGCGATATCCAAGCCGGGTTACCCGAAGGGCCTAACAAGGATCGAAATGGAATAAGAGGAAATTAAAAAATTGTTGGTAGTATTTAGCACTGAAAAGTGCTGTTTAAAATTTGTTGTATCGTTGGGTAGCAATAGCACTTCCTTCAGCAAATAGAGATAGAACCGCACGGCATGAGAGCACAATGCAGACTCTGAGGTAAGTGTACATGTTATTGTGTTTATTTCTTTTCAGGATTCCAGTAAGCAAATGGTAAGTATATGCAACAATTCCCTTTATGTGTATTCTGGCAACACTGGTGAAGGGAATAATGAACCGATTCTCCCCGATTATTAAATTATCATGGCATTATGAGCTCCTGTCAATAGAGACAATAGATTACAACGACAATACACAGTTTGGTGATCCTAAAAGATTGTTATTTACTGAAGTTAAAACTTCCTTAAAAGTAGTGAATTAAGTATCAAATTAAGAAATTACGTGAGTGTTACAAATACGTTTAATACTTATATTTACAAAATGCAGTTAAAAATTAAGGAGTAAACTAAATCTATTTTTATCTTCTATTGTCCATGGAAAACTTTGGCTTAAATCTATCTTAAATCGAATTATATTATAGCTAGGGTAGGGAACGGCTTAAGCACCTCGGGAGCCTATTCCAAGCACGGGGTTAACGTTAACCTATAACGCGCATTTTTTGCAGTGTGGTTCTCCATCTAGTGAAGCACCATACTGCAAAAATGAGGTTAAAGTTTACCCCGTGCTTGGAATAGGGTGTCGGGGTGCTTAAGCCGTTCCCTACCCTATATAATTTATCTATACTTATCTGGAATAGTTTCTGGCATCTTAAAATAGAAGTTAAACTATTGTGAGTATGACTAAAATTACAAAATTCAGTAAATGAACTTAGGCTATGAACGAAACACACAAAATCCATTGTCTGCAGCACGAGGATTACAGAATTAAACTACATCTTGTAAGTAAATGTTACGTCTAAAAAACATACAAGTTACTAAATAAAAAAGTAGTTTTAGCTGCTGGGAAAAATACAGTGTTTTTGGGCCCGGTTAGAACAATGTGTATTAGATAACGCTGAAATTCACTGTTTCATTTTATCTGTGTATCGTAAGGCTAGTATGTAGTTCGAAGTGAAGTTAAAATCTCATACAAAATACGCGATTTATCAGTTGCACGACATCTTTGAGTCAGTTTTGTAAAAAATATCTTGAAATCGAACTGGTTCATACACGCGTTGTTTTGAATTGAACTATCAAACCAAAAGTATTGGATTTTTTAACTTTAACCCACTTCTACTTCATTATGGAAACGGGCCATTAGCAAAGGGTTCATCCCCTCTAGAAGACCTCAATTCTGCTTACTCAACTTTTTTCTCCAAACCAGACTAACCGAACGTCTTCGCGGCAGTGAATGACTAACTGTTGGCACCATTGAAGTAGTAGTGCAAAATCAAAACCAGAACAACGCAATTCAAATTGCGATAATCTTAACTCCATTGTGAGTGACGTTCGTTATCTTCATAAATTCACATCACACACGTTTCCCACTACTGAGCGATTGACCGCCCGACCGACCGAGCATGCTGCCCAATGATCGTGGCGAGAGATAGCGCAATCGATGACTGTTGATTGTTCGTTCGTTCGTTGTTCTATCGCTATCAACACTATCGCCACTTGTTTGCGGCCATTCTTGTCCACTGCTCCCATATGACAACGAAAGTAGACGTTTTCCCTTCCACCATTTATCACACTCGAAACTACAAGCACAGTCCGTCCAGTTATTCTATTCTTACAATGAAGCAGTGTTTTCCAAGTGTTTACACGCATACTAGAGTTGTACACTGTAGCTTCAGAACGAATCCAGTCGATTGAAACTTTTTGCAAACGATCAATAGCTCGGTTGTTAAGGTCACCCACTAAATGGACGAAGCCGCTTTATTTCCTATTCTACTAACATTCATAACGGAAGGACATCGAGCAAACGTGAGGCTAGACACGCGCGCCCCTTAAGGTGCATCAACTATTGAATTATTTATTAAATCAAATCGATTTACTGCCCATTGCCTCTCTATGCCTGTACATACGAAGGACTGGTTGTTATTATATTGCGAAGGCAACAAACCAGTCCCCAACGTTCTATTCAAACAGGACTTTTATTCGCAGGATATTTATTTCATTACACATTGATTGCTTTTGTCAAACAAATTTTTCATTCAGTGCGCGTTGATAGCTGTTAAATTATGTTTAACTTGGTAGTAAAAGACAGGCAAGCTACAAGCAGAGCTATCTTGAAAGGGGTCGGAACGAGTTGTAAAGAAGATAGTTCCTATGGATACGCTTATCCTAGTGTCAACAATTATGAGACATTAAAATATATTTTTATTACCAACCAACTGGCGCAGGGAACCAGCCTTGACGACTTAGACTAATGTACGTATTTGTGGAGCTTTGCAGCTTTTTAGTTGGCAAGAGGAGAAAATTGAACTATATCTGGAGAGTAGACAGAACAAATGGGGACGTATATAGTTTCTAATTGGTTTATTTAATATTTTCAAATGAAACATGTAATTTAACTACAAGCCGAAATTGTGCATATAGGTACTGATCTTTAGTAAGCGAATCAATCTAATCTAATTTTCTGAGCCGCTGAATACACATCCTTTCTTTATGAACATTGTTGCCTACCAACTTGATTCAATCTGACATTTACAGACAAAGAAAGTTTGGAAAAGTAAACTGCGTTTAATGAGTGCCACACGCTACTTGCCGTGGCAAGATTCCGGTGCCTCTATAGTCGACAAGGCCATTTTTTCAGTTCTTTGTTGTGGACGAATGGCCACCACGTACAAAGATGAGCAAGAGAAAGGAAACGAGGTCGACGGCTGCTGTTGTGCGTTCAGGAATAACAAACATTCCAGTGGAAATTCCGCACGGCTGGATCTTGAACCCCACTGTAGGGTTAAGCTAAACTTGGGCGTCATGGCCAATAATGACAAAGCGAGTGTGTCGGATATATTTATGATGTTGGTGCTAATGTACGAATCCTATATTTGAAATTATACTTAGAGTGCTCACAGATCTGTACAAGAGCTGTTCACAGACAGTAAAAATAGTTCAGTTGAATTGAAATCGACCAAGAAAGGCAAAGTGTAGGGGTGTATTAAGAGGACATAAAATAAGACATTAACCCTACAAGTAGAATGAAAACAAACAACCAAAGTCGTCGAACTCCGAAACAAAGCGACGACAGTGATGAGTGAGTCAATTTCTATGGATAATTAACCCCGGGGTGTACGTTAGATTCGCACTGCATGTAGGATATTTCATGAGAAATGTTTTCAAACAACCCAGCTGCTCCAGTAGACTTATTTATAACAAATGAGCAATCAGCTAAACATCTTTTCGAGAATCGACCGATCAACATCAGAGATATGTTCGAATATTTTAAATTATTTTCGACTTGCAAAGTTCATTTGAAAATAGAACAAATCTAGACAAAATCGTCAATAGGTCGAAAGGAACAATTGTAACAATGACTTAAAACAGTAAATTTCCTGGAAATGCCAGGTTGCTTACATCTATATCTACTACCGATGGGAAGGTAATAACTCCTTCTATCTGTTTCTGGTGCTATTTTGGTTGTGGGAGCAAGCAGATCCCAGAAAAATACGCAAGAGGTCATTGTTTACAAATGTTACTTTCGACCTATTGACTATTTTGTCTAGAAATTGACTTTTTCTATTAAAGGTTGTTACGATCAAAATTTGGTCAAAGAAGAAGGTGATTGATGAAATGATTATTTTTCTTATTAAAACATGAAGTAAATTAATGGACACAGCAACATCTAGCCAAAGAAAATCATACCGATAAAATTTAATTACAGTAATATCCCAACCAGAGAAAAAAATTGTTGTTGAATTGTTACACCGACCCAGCCAACCAGAAGTCGTAGAGCAGTGTTCAGATAGTATCGTATATTGCTACAATTTAAATTGAAATATTAAATAAAGTAGAATCGTATCCACCATACTGTGTAACATATTAAATTGGATTAACATCGTTAAACTTTTTATATCAAATTAGCTATAACAAATTAAATCGCATACGATGTCAAATCATCTCATTGAGGAAGGCAATGGAATTTTCACGTATATGGCCTCACTTGTGCACGTGTAAGCCATATATTTACGTTCTATACTAAAGGGTGTTTCGATCAAAATTTGGTCGACTTAAACTGACGCATTTCCTTTTCATCATGCATTAAAAAAAATTGCGAGAGTCCTCATTTTGAAGATATGTGCTCTATTTTGCCTCTATTATGATTTTGAGGTTAGCACTTCAGTTATCAAAATGTCGTCGAAGGAAGAGAAGCAATGCATCAAAATTTTGCATGACGAAAATCTAAACTTCTCTCACGCCAAGTTGGTGAAATTGTTGAGTGTGGCTAAATCAACTGTTACCAACGTATTAAAAGTGCCAGGAAAGCTGGATCGGGGGGACATCGAAAGCCGGATCCACAGCGACGACAAAAAGAGTTGCCCGCTGTTTCGAGCGGAACCCCAACCTCTCCGTCCGAAATGTCGCAAAGAATCTGGGAGTGCTGACGA
>JASCZW010005356.1:0-223076 GCA_034211315.2 Aedes japonicus
CCAGTGTGTCTAGAATATGATAAACAAGCAGCCACATTATATCCCGGAATACTATATTGATCAAATGCTTGCATGTCAACTATATGTGTTTCTGATAAAAAGACTAAATTTGGACGTTTTCGCTCTACAATCTGACGCAATTCTACGTAGTTTGTAGACAACCCGGCAATATTGAAGTACAAATATCAATTTACTCACATTGCTACTGAAACTTGGCTGCTATTCATTGAAATGCAGGCTGTTTTTTTCGTTCATATAATCGCTTGAAAATTTCACATTCATACGCGTAAACGCGCCGTGGTTTACGTCCAAGGTTCGTTTTACGTTCGTTATTCGTTTTTACAATTGATCCATTTCAAAGCAGTTGATGTGCATTCAGATGTCGTGTGACTTTCACTACATTTAGAGCATGCTATATTATTTTTACAATCCATGCTCATATGGCCAAATTCTCCACATTTGAAACATCTCAAAACTTGAATCTCTGGAACAACACGACACCAATCAAATTTAATATTAACGTGTTTTGCGGTTAATAAACAATCATAGAGTCGTTTTTATCAGCTTCAATTACCGTGTTAAACTTATTGTTACTTGGAAGCGTGGATTTTCATACATTCTTATCACTTTAATTTCATTAATCGCGATGTCTTCATTTTGATCTTTTAAAATCCGAATGAAGTCATCGGAGGAAAACTTCTCGCTCATGCCCATCACTTTAAGCCTTGGCACCGATGAGGGAACAACAGCATTATAATTCTCACCCAAATCGCTAATAATGCCATCTTTCTACAACATTAACGTTGCATCCCGTTGCACACTCAGCAATAATAGAACCATCTTTCCCATTTCTAAAGTTACGGATCTTGTGTGTTTTGGATCCAATTTACTATTTAAAAACTTGCGAGTATCATCATCTATTCTGATTGGACTCTTTCGGTTTGATCACAATGACCGGACGAGCCTTACGAGTAATGCTTTTCTTGAATTCATTCGCCTTCTGCTTTTTTTCTAATATTTTTATCATTTTTATTGTTATTGTTGGTCCCAGAATTACTCCTGACTGCATCCGCGAAACTAATACTTTCCAGTAAAAACATCATTCTGACGTCTCGCTAACGTCTTCCTGTGCCCTACGTTTTTGCCTCTGGGATTCAGGCTGAGCTCCGATGCCGTACTTGGTGTCCCTTGCTTTACGTTCATTGCAGCTGGCTTTACTAATCGGAATTAAATTCAATAAATGAACATTTCATACTTTCCATTTGTTTGCCCACAGACTTATTCAATTCCAAAATTGCCTTCTCTAAGGTACTATTCAAATTTTTCCCCAATAAATCCATGCCGGTAACTAACGCGTTGTTTATTTGAGCAGCAAAATGTGCTCCCGAACGCCACTGATCGAATCAGATAGAGACGAAATCTTCTTCATCTCCTCTTCAAACTTTTTGGACGGTCAGGGAGCAATACATTCTGCTCGCCACAACCATGGCCTAATAAACAATCACTGCCACATTTGAACAGCACATTATCATTCTCGCTGACTGAGCTTGGCTCACCCGCTTTTGTCAGTGGAGTACACCTATAATGGTATACTCTAGCACAACGAGAGCAAGCGGTAGGGATATCACTAGGCAGTATAGAGTCCCCACACTGTTTGCACGCTGCCATTTCGCTTACAACCTATCCACATCAAACGGACGGCATGCAAGCAACACACAATACAGAGAGACCAAAAAAACAATGTGCAAAAAAAAATAATATTCACCGGCCGCCAGCCGTCACTGGGGCAAAAATTTTCAAAATTGAACGAAAACCAGCACGGGGAGACCAATCGTCTCCTACTGATCTGGTTGAAAAAACACTTTCTGTGCGCGATGTGAAGTATAATTAGGCACAAAATTCACTATTTCACACTAATTAATTGGTAATTAATCACAGCACTGCAGAAACAAACTACACTGTTCACCATCACCACGTCAATTGTGCGCATATGAACAACGACCGGTCCTTTTTCAAGTCGTTGGAAGAATTTGAGGGTGGATTGATCACCATGACGGATGGGAAGAAGACTCAAATGCATGTGCTGTTGAAGGGCCGTCGATTATAAAAAAAAGCCTGAAAGATCGTGTATGGCGCGGAGCTATGATGGAAGAGCTGGAGTCTCACCGTCGAAATTAAAATGGGAACTGGTTAAGCTACCAGAAAGAGGATAAGCAATCGGATCAAAATGGATGACCTAACTGTCCAGAACTTCGCCCAATAAGGAAGTGTTGGGCTCTAGTTAAGCGGAATTCTTCGAAACTAAGACAAAAGCAAATGGTAACGATGATTTTAAGAGAAGTTGGAGAGTCTTCACGCAGACGTATCTTAGGATACCGTACAGAACCTCATGGCGGGTGTACCACAGAAAGTTAGAGAATTTTATAGAAAGAAAGACTAACATCTTAATCTACTGTTTCTAATGTAGAATGTTTTGTTGATTTTTTTTGCTGCTATTATTTTGGTGTGCGAAATTTAACGTGGACAGGCTTCAGTTATGGAATGGCTTCAGCTTCCTGAGACCCTATTCCAAGTACGGGGTAATCATTAGCCTAAAAACAATTGTCATTTTTCGCAGTATGGCGCTTCCCTAACTGATGCATAATGATACAAACAATGTGTTTGTAAGTAATCATTAACCCCGTGTTTGAAATAGGGTACCGAGGTCTGCAGCTATTTTCTACCCTATTTCGGAATTCTATACACGCTAAAAAACGGCTGTAGAAACTACCATTTCGAGAATTAAATTAGGCGCAAACACCAACAATTTCCACCTGACTATAAATGCGTTTGATTTTACCATGCCTGCGATTGAAGTCAACCATGGTGGGGTTGATATCAACATGAGGTCTGTCAAATATACCACAAATGTTGAAGACTGTACCATAAATATAGTAAATTTGACTGAAATTTCATGACAGTTTTGAGAATAGGCATCGTCGGGTAAAATGGTAGTATTTACTGCAAGATTTTTTTCAGTGTAGATGAACAAAGTCAGATGCAAGTGAATATAAAACAACCTGAGTCAAAGGCGATATTCTCATTTCCCTCAGTTATTGTTCTTAAATTTGCAATCTCATAACAAAATTCTACTACACAAATTCACAATTTTTCACATTCGAGTTGGTCCTTGTTTATTGTCATAAAATTTCTCTGGACATTTAGAGTAAAGCTATTGTTCTATTTAAATCTACTACCCGCATCTGTACACTTACAAAACTAAGTTAATAAATAATATCTACATAAACATCTCTTGCACGATTTTCGAAAGACTTTCGTAACTTCCGGTGAAGAATCCCAGCAACGCCAGGATCAGAATGAAAACATTCTTCACAACCATGAATGGACTCGGTTTTCCATCGGGTTCACTGTAGGCCACAATAAGCTCGATGATTGGCGGAAAGACCAACGCCAAGGCCGTCGAACAAAGCGCTCCGATCAGCGATATGAAGAGACTCAGACTCGGTACGCACTCTGCGATGACGACTGAAAAAATCGAAAACTTATTACCTTGAAACATTTTTTATGGAAAGTATAACTTTAAAACTTACAGGTCACTAGCACTATTAAAATTCGAAAGCAAATTTCCGCCAGTGTTTCGTGCTTGGTTATGTTCAATCGACACTTGATTGGTGGCCACATGATAATGATAGCCACAAAGAACTGCAAGGCGAATCCCAGAAGAACACCGGTTGCGATCATGATTTTAACGCTCTCTGCTAGTCTGTGAAAAAATTACCGGATGTCAGCCCTTAAAACTTCCACTCGAAAAATTCAATATTTACATTTCATTATCCGGAAGGTTGAGCGTCAAACTACCTTGCACATCTTCGCCCCATTTGAGGTAGCCAACGAATCCGAAGCAGGTGAATAGTGAAATGATAAACACCATTCCGGTGTTTAGGACCCCAAAGGTTTTCCGGAAATCGTGCGGATTCTTCATCTCGTTCTGCAAAGGTAGCACCAAGGCGATACCTTCGAAAGCGAACACAGCTGTGCCAAAAAACAGTGGCAGCTGATCCAAGTTACCGACAAAACGTCGCTCCGTTATTGCCGGCAGATCTTGCAAAGCGTAGTAGAACGTGATGCCAATGCCAAGTGACATGAACACGTTTGCCAACATCGAGCAGTAGGATAGGAACTTCAGCTTAGTAATGATCGAGGTCATGATAATTGGGACCAGTAGCAATGCCATGTGGTAGTGAACGTCTAAAACCATATCGTAACGGTCGAAGATCTGTAAAGAGGAAACACCAGCTAGGTTAGGACGAACCTAGAACTACTGTAACGTATTCAACAAACCTGTTTGAAGTTCGAACTGATGAAGACAAAGTATATACAACAAAATCCCAGCTGTGTAACGCAAATGAACACATTCACAGCCAATTTCATTGATTTGGACAACCATCGAAATCGAGGTGGTCCTTTCTGGAAGCATAGGCCCACCGTTTCGGCGAAATCCGGTGGGCGACCCTTATTCTGCTGATCCCTGTGAACTTTCTTGGCACAATCAAGCAGCACATGTTGACAGTGAACGCAGACAAACCCAATAAACACTGTTAGCACTCCGGCTAGCAGTAGTCCGCCATTTTTGAATGCATCTCCCATGGCGTAACAACCGGTGCCAATGTTTCCTTTGAGCAGATGTGTCATTGTTTCCAGGTAGTTGGTTTTGTGATGCGCTTGTACACCGTGAACTGTGATAACATCATCCGTGTAGTCATGGCCAGGTTTCTCCCTGATGTGATGGTGATGCAGGTGATAGTGGTGATCGTGTCCATGGTGAGGTCCATAATGATTTTCTGCTTCCGGTGCCGATCCGTTCTGCTTGCTGCCATTCATGTCGTCCAGCACGAACCCATTGTTGACCGTGCCCTCTGGAAGTGACCCGTTAGTTGCTCCATTCGGCTGCCGTTCGTCAACGGAGATGGCGATTGTCATCTGAAATGAGAGGAATGATTCCGTCAAGCTAAATGGAATAATTACTCAATATTACGTGACAATCATTCACAACAGAAGCTGAGCGGTGAATCCCGAAAAGTGCAAAAATTAACCTTCCTAAGCAGCACGGTCAAGGCGATGCTGCCTTCCGGCAATTTTCATTGACGTGCATATTAAATTTCCTGTTTATTTAATTGATACCAGCATCGTCGACCTGCAGGTAGTACGCTGTATTAGCTATCTATTGGCACGTGCTGTGCTGCGCGGCACGTGGGAAACAGTTGCATATATGCATTCGAATGCCACGAATTCTATTCCTTTTTGATCACGTTGGTCTGGTTTTAGTTCAGTTTTGCCTCAAAGATTGGATATATTTGTGATGTGATGTGTTCAGAATAGGTAAATGCTACATTTAGCACTTATACCTACTCTGTGCATTGAATAATAATAATGGATAATGGGAACTTTGTAGAAGTTTTGAACTCGAATTTCAGCAAACGATTTAACCAACAATCAATATCAATAAACGATTTAACCAACAATCAATATGCAACTAGCGATTTGAAATTGATTCACTGTTTTAGAACCCCTAGGTCCGAATTACACCTTTTAGTCTGCACCTTGCAATAATTCTTGCGCTGTACCTTCCAGTACTAGTATCTTTGTTGTTGTTTTGATTCGCTATGTTATTTTGACAGAATACTTGAGGGTGAGTACTGTTATTAGGGGCGAATCATGATGCTGGGGGCCGAGCTTGGGACCTGTGTACTAGTACTTCCTGAGCCAAAAATATTTTCATTTCTAGGGGTTTTTCATTGGGGTGAATCTGAAATTGAGAGACTCTCTTTGATTACTTTCTCTTTCATACATATTTCATTCAGCTTTACGTTTTTCATTCTACTATTTGTAGAGTATGCTAGCCAGTACTGTTGTGTTTCTATCTGTACTAAAGAATCCCCAGGGGCTAGTCACTCTGCCACGTTGTGTTTGTGTTTCAGTGTGTCGGAAGGTGTTTCTGTGTTTCAACTTTATCTGTCAATACTACAATCAAAAATTCATGCTTATTGGCAACCAAGGACCTTTTTGGCGGTTACTTTACGCACACTTATGAATCATTGAATTAAATGAGTGCAAGCGAGAGAGAAACAAAAAATTGAGAAAACCAACAATCAATTCATGTAAGTGGTGCCAGATATGAATTTATCTTTCATGTGGTGGCGAGTGTGTTGGAAGAGTGGCAGATTGTGTTTTTTAGGGTGGTAACACAAGGTGGCCAAGTGACTTACCCCCTGAGAATCCCTCAAAAAAATTATATTGGCGCTGTAATAAATGAAAGAGAGCGAGAGAGGAGAGAATCTCTCATTGTTGGATTCGCCCTATTGAAAAAAAATCCTAGATTTTCTCCATGACTATCCACCCGCTGATTTAACCGCGTTGTCGTACCATTAAAGGACGAACACGAAATTATTGCGACACCGAAAATGTCATGCCAATTTTCTTATAATGTTTAGAATCAAACCAAAATTTTAGGGTAGTTTTATACATATATTTACTTCAAAAATCAAAAGAAAAGTTAATCGATGGAGCCTTGAGTGTAAAATTGAACGCATTTTTGCTTGATGCCCTCCATCAAAGTCTTTACAGTGTCATCCGGTACCAGTTTCTCAGTTTTTTTTTCATTTTCTTAACATGTCCTTCTCGTCTTTGACTGTCTTCTTGCTCTTCCAAAGTTCCGCTTCATCATTGCCCAGTACTGCTCCACCGGGCGCAGCTCCGGACAGTTTGGCCGATTCATGTCCTTTGGAACAAAATGGACAGAATTGGCCTCATACCACTCAGGACACTTTTAGAATAGTGGCATTATGCCAAATCTGGCCAAAATAGCGGAGCTTCGTCGTGCTGCTGCATGAACGGTAAAGGCGCTTCTCGAGGCACTCAGATTGGTAGATCTCGCCATTTACTGTGCCCTTTGTCACGAAAGGCTCACTCCTCAGTCCTCAGCAAGAGCAGATGGCCTGCCAAATGAGATATTTGGAGGCGAACTTCGACATTTTCTTCTTCTTAAATTTGTCGTCCACATAGAACTTGCTCTTGCCGGTGAAAAACTCCAACCCCGGAATTTGCTTGAAATCGGCTTTGATATACGTTTCGTCGTCCATCACACAGCAGCCATATTTTGTCAGCATCTTCTCGTAGAGCTTCCGTGCCCGAGTTTTAGCCGTCGATTGTTGCCGCTCATCGCGGTTTGGGAAGTTTTGTACCTTGTATGTATGTAGTCCAGCTCTCTTCTTTGCATTCTGGACGTAGTTCTGCGACATGCCGATCTTTTTAGCCAAATCACGGCTTGAGACGTTGGGATTTGCTTTAATCATCCGCTTCACCTTCCCCTCCGTCTTTTTGTTCTCCGGTCCCTGTTTTCTTCCAGCTCCTTTGCCGTGGTCCAACGTCAACCGCTCCTGGAACCATTTCAACACTCTGGAGACGGTTGAATGGTGAATGTTCAACATTTTTCCCAACTGCCGGTGCGACAGGTCAGGAAATTCCAGGTGTTTGGAAAGAATTTGTTCTCTCGACTCGCGTTGGTTCACCTCCATTTTCGTTGAATCGAAAAACACGACTTCGAGTTTGACAGCATGTTCACATCAAGGAGAAAGTGTGCAAAATTTGGTTGATTTTTACCCAATGGTAAAAAAGTTATGCCCTGTTGAATGTGTCGCAATAATTTCGTGTTCGCCCTTTACAACTTTCCAAATTGCTAGAAATAGGAATTCAGTGAACCCTCCTCAATTGGCTTCAATCCTGCCTGTTCAACCGGGAACAAATTTTAAGATTTAATGGAAAAGACTCAAGATCTGTCCATACTTCTGTTCAACAAGGTTCTGATTCAGGACCTCTTCTCATTGTTTTAATTGTTAACGACATATCCTACAATGTTAACAGTAACCTAACAGTATGCTTTAGGTAGATACGTAGAAGTCAAAACTTCCCAAATCACGATGAACGGCAGCAAACTGTTGCCAAGTACCGCGTTAGGAAGCGCTACACGGAGATCCTGTTGCTGCGTGATGGATGACGAAATATACCTCAAAGCTAACCTCCAACAAATTCCAGGCAGAAAATTTACACCGGGAAAGATAATATCAAACTGGATGGTTCTTTCAAAAAGAAGAAAATTTCGAAATTCACATCGAAATACCTCATTTATCAGACTATCTGCACCTGTTAAAAGCAAAGTAAAATATGCGTTACAAAAGCCACCATCAATGGTGAAGTTTTCACGACTGAAAGCCTCTTAAAACGTCTTTTACCATGTTTGAAATATTTGCACAATGAAAAACCACTATTTTGGCGGCATCCATAAGGAGGAGCCCCGACCAAAAGAAAAAAGCTAAGTGAAACTGAACATATTTATCATAAACAACAACACTCACCTCATATTGTACACTCAGTACGCTACAGTTTGAACCAATGAAACTGTCACGAATACATCCGATGGATGTAAGGTCAGGCGCCCAATGATTTGGCGGAGGTGTGACATCTGCTAGCATGCCAAAATATCTTGTCGACGTTCGCCTCGCGCCACAAGACTTTGACTCGATCTTTTGACATGTTATCTGATGCGACACTTCCGCCACATCAGTGGGCGCCTGGCCTAAAGTGTCATTAATAAAAAAAACAACAACAATAGCAACTATTTTGGCCGGATTTATCTTCATGTCACTATTCTCAGAACGTGCTGGAATGTTATGAGACTGATCCGGTACACTTTGTCCCCAAGGACAAGAACTCCCCTGAACTACGTCCAATCGAAACTTATTGGGCCATGATGAAGCGGGAACTCAGAAAGACCATGGAGAAAGTGAAGGATGCAAAAGTGGATAAAAAATTAGAAAAAGAGGTTCCGAATATGACTGTAATTTTTTTGTATGGATCGTCACGTTTGTCAAACCCTCCCTCACCCCTTACTGCGTGACATAATTAATGGACCTTCCCTAAGATTCAAACGTAAATTTCTCAAAACTCTCAGCACCCTCACGGAAAGTTGCATCACTATCATGTTAGGGAAATGTTATTCCTTGTGTTGGTGGCCCTAGTTTGCATGGCACAAGATTGCATGTTTCAAGATATTCACGTTTGAATATTTCTTCCTCTCTTTGTTAAAAATATCAAATACGTCGGTTTGAAAAAGTACTCAAGAGTTCACGATTTACTGTTAATGTCAATAAACAAGGGCTGCTCCTTCATTATACCAGCGCTCTCGAAAACAATCAACCACAACCACAATTTGGTAATCACAAAATCGACTTCTAGCAAGTTTATGAGACAGTCGTACAAAGTTTTAGCTTTTCTTTAATGTGTATGTCTCATTTCTGTAACCCTCACGGATTTTTTAGGCAAACCTGATGGTTTGCTTAAAAAAAGAGCAAATATTAGTGATATCGGGCTTCGTCGCTTGCAGCTCAACAGCGTGGCATTGTTAAGTATTATTGGAAAGCTCGGATTTATTTTTCTTCGCATTTGACACTGCCAGATAATGAACAATAAAGGATGTATCGAAAATAAGCTGTCCACGTACATTTGCGTTGTACGCGTGTATTTGTGATGGTTTGTGTTTATCCACCCCCCCCCCCCCCCACACACACACACACACACAACAGGCACTTTGTTTCGTGTAACCACTTGAAAATTGTAGATGTCGCCACGCAACGTAAACATTGGGTCATCCCTGGCAGAAGAAATTATTTTTCTACTCGGAGCAGCATATTTTTGTTGCGTCATGAGTGGTTTCGAAACATCAAGCAAGCGTACAATATCAAAAGAGTTTATTTTCATATTCACGGTTTAACTTCAGTTACAAGTAAATAAAAAAGGAAATAAATATTTCACACGACTTTCCTTTGAGCAAAGGTACAACCGCGGCATTTCCTCAAGGGAGTATTCATAAACCACGTAGACTTTTCTGGGAGGAGAGAAGGGGGGGGGGGAAATAAAAAACAAATTTCAGAAATAAAATTATGAAGAACAGTCTACGAGGGGGAGGGGAGGGACTGAGATTTTCAAATATGACTCTACGTGGTTTATGAACAGGCCTCATCCACGGTTGTTCGTTTAGAAAGTGTTAGACCGCGTTGCATTTTGTGAATACTGCGACTGTCGCGCTGTGTATTGAATATATTGAATCTGAGAATAATTGAAGGTTATTGATTGGCCATCGAAACCATATAAGCAATACATTTATTTTTGCTTAGTTTTGCTGAGGTACTTCATGAAAAAGATTTACATTTACGTTGGGAGGAAGCGGATGTCAAAATTCATATATGGGAAGGTTCATTAATTATGTCACGCAGTAAGGGGAGAGGGGGGGGGGGGTTGAGAAAACGTGACAATCCATACACAAAACATGACAGGGGGGGTTATAACAAGTTATTTGTTGTGTGACATAATTAATGGACGTTCCCTATGTAAATATATTTACTCTTATTACGTGAGGGAGAGTTGACATGACTTAATCTGTTCTACGGAATATTTACACGAAAAGAAAAATCCATATTGAATGTATTAAGCAAACCACATAGATTTTTGCCATTGCTAGCTACGCCTAAAGCATATACCAAATTAAAGAAAGTCGACGAAGAGAGTCCCACAATGTTACTTAGGACCTAATGCATTATTCAGCTTGAATTGTTGATTGACCGCTTCCCTTAGGAAACGCTAGTTGTCTCCCTCTTCCCCTTTAAAGCACGTTTTTTTATGAAGCAAAACGCAGAAAAATAAAAAATAAAGACAAGGATAAGTGTAGTCAGAACAACTTTATTTATACATTGATTTAGAGATAACCTTATAATTGGATCTATCGTGTGCTACAGTGAAGTCAAATCTATTTAACGTTGATGATAAATTCAACCATAGTAATTTGTTCAGTCAACATGATGCTCAATAGAATCAACAATTGTATAGTTTTTACCATGAGGCGTATAGTCAATTCAATTATCAATTCTTTTTGCATGAACTTGCTGCTAAGTATTGATAACAGATAGATTTTGATTGAATTTAGTATACTTCGCTAGTTAAAACAACGAGAAGACATACACTATTTTTTTTATTTCTTTTTTGGCAAGCACACACTAGGCTCGTGAAGCCAAAAATGGCGATGGGAGCACAACACAAGCTTCTTCTCGCTCAATATGCCCGGAGTTTTAAATTTTGAACCCGTTTTCTGAAAGTGAATTAGAATTGAATTAGAATTTATATGGGCAAATACTTACGGACATCAAGATCAATTGCGCTGTAATGCACATCAATTTCAAAACAATGTATATTTCTATTTTGCTTTGAAGATAACTATCCAATTGATTTCTTCAAAGGATACAGTATAGTCAAATTAACCTGCAAGTTGTTCGTTCAATTTCAGTTTATGGTTGTGAAAAGTTGAAATTGGTGTAATTTTGAAATAACAATTTTATTGTTGATGTCAAGTAACGCTGATATTTGAAAATTGACGGTTGACATTTTCAAGCAATAGATTCAACTATATATTATGACTGATATGACCAGAAATCTATTTTTAATTATCATGCAATTTTCTTTTTGTTCAGTAATATTATATGGTTTTCAATAACTATTGATACAGTAAAATCGAACAATATTTTTTCCTCTCCGTGAATTCAAAACTTTGTACCGATTGTCACACTTTATACCTCTCCCTCCATTCAGTGCGTGATGTCATTTATGTACGACATACTTTTATGTTTCCATTGGTTCCGTGTTCATTGCAATTGCAAAATTGTAAAATCAAACTTTACATTTTTTTTTCTTGCACACAATATCGCATGTCTATCCGCATTCCGACCTTTTCAGAAAATACTCACGATTTTTTTTCGGTTTGACACGTTTGACAGTACCACCGGACCAAGTTTTTGAGTTTCTGTGACAATGTACTAGAAGCAAGGGTAAGTCGCTTAGAACAATATGCCAGCCACGATGTCTTACGCACTAGACGAACATGTTTCCTAACAGCGGCACTTCGATTTTTAATTCATATCACATGTGTGGCAGATTGAGGCACACTGAGGCACACTTTTGACAGTCGAGCTTAAAGAAATATGAAACCAGCAACCTTGCCAATATGCGTTGCCTGATTGCCAGGCTCAGCAGAAAATAACAATTTGGGCTGTCAACACACCGGCACCTTCGGCACATTACGGGAACTCCCAGAACATTGCAACGCTTGTTGACACACTCAAAAAAAATAGCACAGGAGAAAAGTGTGCTGAGCGATCCACCCCTTGACTAGAAGTGTCAAGTTGTTTCCGGGTTGGTGTTCACCATAGCATGCTGGCGTTTGACAGCCATATTTCGTTTGTTTACTAGTTTGCATGGTTTAAATCCTTCGTTTTCAAAATGTCGCGCATTGAAGGGTGTAACTATGCGGCAATTGGCTAAGCGCTTTGGAATTCACCACGCGAGTGTAAAATACATCATTTCTAAGTTTCGGGAACACTGTTTTTTGGATGAACTGCCAGGAAGAGGCAGAAAACCCGGATCTTCCAACTCTAAACAGGATCAGAAAGTAGTAGCTCTAATTCGGAAAAAGGAATCAATGTCGAAACGTTATTTTGCCAATAAAGCGGAAACCAGCGTCGGAATGATTCTACGTATCAAAAAACGGGACAACCTGGAGACGTACAAGAAGCAGAAAATCGCCAAACAAAGTGCAGAGCAGAGGCAAAGCGCAGCAACAAGGGCCTGGAAATTGTATTCACGAGCTTTGCAGTGACCGGATGCATGTATTTTGATGGACCACGAGACCTATGTTGAAGAGGACTCAAAAACCCTTCCAGGTCCACAACATTACATTGACGTCGTAGGGGAGGATGTAAGCTATGCAGACAGGTCGATTCAAGTGGAGAAGGTTGGTCGAAAAGTGCTGGTATGGCAAGTAATATGTTACTGCGGTATGAAGATAACCATTTTTTACACTACCGGAACAATCAATGTGGATATCTATCGATCTGAGTGTCTGCAGGAGAGGCTGCTGCCTTTATATCAGAAGCATAGTATCCCTCCACTGTTTTGGTCGGAAAACAACTCTCAATTGGCTCACGGAAAAGGTCTTTCTCTACGAAAGGCATCAATCCGCCAAATGGCCTTAGCTTCGGCCTATCGAACGCTATTGTGCGATTGCGAAGGGTCTTCAAAAAGACTGCTAAAGCACCCAGGTAACCAATAAACATTAAATAGAGCCCGTAAGTAGCCCTATATGCGTCTTAACGACAAGCGATATAATGCATATGAGCATTATATTCACCTTAAATGCTATTCAAAAGCAGGTTTTGGCCCGCTATACGGCCTATTTAATGCTGGACCCCACCAAAAGAAGACGTCTATGTCGACAATATGTCATTCATTGGTAGCATGAATTGGAAACGTTTGCAAATGACAGCTAGATGACAGCAGTTGAAATGTTGTTCTGCTGCTGGGGAGCTTAGCTTTTAGAATGCTGATTAAATGCTTGATTGAGAATGCGAAGGAAAAAAGCCTGTTTTCAATTTTAGATATTATTCATTTTCCTGTTTTGCCTGTTATATTCGTGATCGACGTGTTTTTATACCGCGTCTTTATCCTCTAACCTATATAGAACATATGTGAACGGTTTTTATATTTACCCAATATAAACTTCAATGTTCACAGGTAACCAAAAAGCAATGGAATAGGCACTAATTCTGCATCATACTTGCATTTAAGATTCTTCTTGCTGTACATTGGCTGTCTGAATGCACAGATGTTGTAAAACAGCATACGCAAAGCTACCGTAATGCTAGTTGTCATATATCTGCATTTTTGTTGCTTGATATGTTATTGGAATAACGCACTGAAAATGCTGAATTAAAGTTGTTTACAAATGTTACCAGATGGAACTGCAGAACTTGGATGAAGATGATTTAATCACCAGAGTGAAGACTATTATAGTCCGGATGCAAGAGTAAGCGAGGATGATAAAACGCTTCGAAAATTCGGACACTTATTGATGTGTAAACAGCTTTAATTAAGCATTTTCAGTGCATTCTTCTAATAATATGTATTACAAGCAACAAAAATGCCGACAGCTAACATTACGGTAGCTTTGCGTATGCTATTTTACAACAGCTCTGCTTTAAGACAGCCAATGTATAGCAAGCAAAATCGTAAATTCAAGTATGATGCAGCATTAGTGCATATTTTAATGATTATTGGTTACCTGGGCAGCTGGGAATATGCAGCATTTCAACAAAATCTGAGCTAATGCGTTCAAAAAATTTGATGAAACGCTTGTCCGGAACTTGATCAAAAGTGTTCGATCAAAAATTCACAAATTCGCAAAAAATAATAATAATTTCATCCGGTCTTCACAATGTTCAAGTTGAATCCCGTACAATACAGAATCATTCATTTGTTTGAACAAAACATATTTTTTTTATATGATTTGAAAGAAAAATATGTGGATATCTTATTTTCGATACAGTCCTTATAATCATAAATCAAGCCATAAATTATAGGCAAAAACAAGAAATAATTAATGTATGAATATCATTCTCAATACGAAAAAACAATCAACTCAATAGTCGTCATCACATTCTAGAAAAAAAAGGCTATATACAAGAAGGTGCTGATTCAAACATTTTCTCCGATACAAGTGAACAAATGTAAAAAACGCAAAGTCAAATTTCAAGTGATTTTCTTCAACAGGTAGGAAACAGTAGGTTTTCTAGATAATGCTTTTTAAATCTTCGAAATAAGAGTAATTTATTGGTAGTTAAACATGATTCATACATTGAATCATAAGCCCGACATTTACAATTTGTGTGTATATCATAAAATTGGGTAATAATCTTGATGGTACATGAGATTAAGAGCTATTTCATAATAACTGATGGAAACAGTCACCCATCATAGGGTAGGGGTTGTTTGTGCCAAATTCAACGTGAAATTATAGTTCAATCAAATATTATTCACCGTGAGTGATTTATCATGGAAATGCTGAGGATTCTTCGGCTTATAGTAAAACGTGTATCACTTCAACATATGTCTATTATTATTTTTATGTGACCTGCATTCGGACCCAGCCAGTGGCGTCTCGTGAGAAAATTAACCGGTTGTGCACTTTCTTTCGAACCCGGACGTCAATTTTCACAACAATATCTTGCTCCATAGTTCCTCCTTTGCCGAGTCTCTTGTGATATGCCACAAAAATTACCTTGTCAATGTCCCGAAACAACAGAATAAAATTGCAACTAGCCAGTGAGTAAAACTGCTCTGTGCAGACCACAAAGTGCACAAAACAGACACTAACTCATCGGCAATCAAGTTATAGGGGAAAAAACATCTACAAACGATCCACGTGTGGTATATACAGGATCTGGTGCACCATTTGAAATGCCCAGTCTGCGAGTATTAACGGAGTATTAAATCGATGAATTTGATAATACATGATATAAACAATTTTAGACTGTGCAGTGCACGAGGTGCACATATGGACGAGACGCCACTGGACCCAGCACTGGTATTGCCTTAGATTGGGATCACAAGTTTTTACACGTTGAGAATTTATGTTAGTCCCAAGCATGATCTGTTGGTTCTCGGTGTAATGACAACTGAGCTGGCAATAACGAAGTACCAACCTCGGGCGGTAAATCGTGCTCATGCTCATGCTTATTCAAACACACTTCAACACTTTTTGGCATTTTCATTATTTGGCCGGGATAAGAAACACCTGCCTTGGGCGTAAGAATTATCGACGCTAACCATTACACCGGGGTGTTGAATGGTTAGAAAAATCAGATAACAATATTCCTTCGAAGAATTTTTAGGGTATAATAACAACGAACGAAATGTATCCCCAAATTGCCCGGCATAATATGAAGCACCCTTTCTGCTCACGTGAGTCAACTACTAACGTTTTAAAATAATCGGTTGATGGGGGTTTACCAATTCAAACTAAACATAACCAACTCGACGAAACACACTCTTACAGCTATAGAAACAACTATGAACCATTATAATTGCATTCAATATGGTACGGTAACACTGCTAGTGAATTGCTTGACACCATAAAAAACCACATTTCCTTCGATTATCTACTGTATTAATAATTACACTCGTTTGGCATTGGATGAATGCCGCCCGTCTGTTTACAGTTTATAGCGGTCTCAAACTCTAGCACGTGATAGGTTTTTTTTAGGATAGGCAGAACAAATTGAACATTACATCCATATAGTGATGTTGTCAACAGTAGTTGCCCTTCCTGGTATTTTAATGCAGATCGTTTACAACACATTGCTTTCGGATTAAACTGCCTCACTGGCTACTCGACCGCGAAACGTAAAATCATGGTCATCGTTTATCAATGACAGTTGATCGCACACTATTCACTCTCTCGGTAGGATTTCCATATATCATTAACGCCTTACCAAAAATAAATTTTGCGTCATATTATTTGCGATAATAACCCATTAGCCGGTTTCGGTGGAATGTTTTCAAACTGTCGTCTACGCAAAAGCACTTTTAGTTCTAATTAGTTACTTGATAATTGAATTAAATTTGTACTTAGTTTTTGGCATCTCAAGCTTATTGTTAAAATCCAAAAGACTAATCTAAGTCCGAATAATTAAGCCAGCCATTGCTATGCTTTAAAGTCGCGCATGTAACAACTGAAACATCTCCAGTTACTTGAATATCCTGGAATCTAGGTATTGCAGAGAAAAGCTCTGACTCTTGCTTTCTTCATCTTCACCTCTGTTTGCACTTCTCCAGCGAGTGTTTTGCCAACTTTCAAACTCATTAGTATTCCAGGGGCATTGCTACAGTTGCCTTGGGGAGGTTTCTATGCCACCCAATGCATCATTTTATTCAAAGTACAGCCATAATTGGCTACACGTAGTCCAAGCTGTCCATGAAGTATGTTATTTTTTTATGTACATTTGAATCTGACGTTTAAATATTGACAATCGAGGAGTCAAATTGCCGCATCGAAAATTTTCCATCGGACCGAATCACACTGTGCGTCACGTTGTCGCCTACATTCCTATTTACTTTTTTTTTTATAAATATTGCAAGTTGAAAAACCTTTACGCGTTTGTTTTCACTCTACTATTGTAAATAGAATCAGAGAAGTTGGAGATAAAATAAAACACCAAACACAAAAATATTGTGTTCATTCCATTTTTTTGCGAGATTTCTCACGGTACGGGTTGTCTATTTTTATCAGGTTTCAAATTGCTCCACTGAGCGATGTGATCAGTATCGGTGGCAGTGGGAGGAACTTGAGATCCTCTTATTCCCAGAAAAAAAAACGATCGAGTCCGATAAATGCTTAAATGGTTTATATTTATGTAACACCTCTTCAACTGATTTCCCGGTCAGGTGTCAGGAAACCGGAGTAAACAAAAGGTCGTTTCCATCCGCAAACACTTTCACTGTGTCAGTCCTAATTATCATTGGGTCATCATTTTTCCGATAAACAAAAGCGGTACCGGTTTGTCACATAAATTAGCACTTTTTTCTAATTACCTTCGTCAACGTGAGGAGGTTTCGATGGGGAAAAGTAAAGTTCGCTACGGTGTATGTTGATTGTGTATTTTGCGCGCTAACCGATCGCGTTCAGGTCCGGAGAAGAACTGAGCGCGGAAATAGATAACTCCCGACTGAGGTTTACCGGCTCATGTCAGCAGCACGCACGGAACTTAAATTCTCTCAAGCGCTGCGCGAAAATCTTTAGCAATTCAAGTGCTCGAGAGAATTTTCCACCTCCACCATAAAAAGTTGAACTCTTTGATTCAGCTCAGTAGGAAAGTTTGAACTTTTTATTGAGTATCTATCTGGCATTGTAGGCGGCTTGAGGGGTGGGGAAAATTCTTGATAGTAAGGTAAATCAGTTCGTTGGAGGTAGCGTTTGTTGAAGTGGCTGTTGTTGTGGAACACCAAAGTAGGCGCTAGCGGTGTAATGATGTTGCTATGTGATCGAACAACATCAGTTTAGTCGTTCAGTTATGCGAGGTTGCGTCGATAGTTAGTTTAGTGATAAGAATATGCAATGGGACTGAAGAATGCTTTGTGTACTTACTTTGGGTGACCTCGATAGAATTGTGCAACACACAAAATGCAATGAATAAGAACAAGTTCCACGGAATTGCTTAAACACTTATTATTATGAGTGAGCCACTAAACAGAAGTTTCGTATTCCATTTCAGCTACTTGAGAAGTTAAAAAAAGTAAATGCAACTTCAGGCT
This sequence comes from Aedes japonicus, assembly GCA_034211315.2. Classification (NCBI taxonomy): domain Eukaryota; kingdom Metazoa; phylum Arthropoda; class Insecta; order Diptera; family Culicidae; genus Aedes; species Aedes japonicus. The sequence continues at coordinate 18,247 of JASCZW010005356.1, forward strand.
TCAAACAGTTGCCCTTCGTACTCTTGGAAACTTGAAGTTCGGTTGAAGATCTATGATCACTTGTTAGGATCTTGGTAACAAAGTACCGAACAAGTTTCATGCTAACTTTTAAGTAGATTTGTAGACCCTCTTGGAATAATTTGCACAAGTGTCGCTTAGCAAACAGAGTTATAATTATTTTAAACTGAGTGGATCGCAAACGTGTTTTTTCGACAACACCAAGCAATCAATAACCCCTTTTACTCTTATCACCGGGGACTGGCCCAGCAGAATACTTCTTTTAACGTAGGACTACGTTTCTCTTTTCTATACCAGGTGTCATTTCAAAATTTTGAAAAACGAGTTCGTTACGCAGAAGTGAAACGTTTTTGAGCGTTAATAACTCTCATTCATACACCATATGAATTGGAAAAACTTACAAGTTTTTGCAATAAAATTTTAATTTACTGCTATTGGTATAAGTAGTTCAGTTATGTACTCAACCTACCTACTTTTGCTACCACACAAATCTACAGGTTAAAAATATGGCTTTCCCTTTCTGTGTCCTCAAAAACGTGTTACGAATGGTTCGAATTGTCTACTTCTTTTTATTTCATTGGGTTTCATTCCATTTTTAAAACAACAACACTCCTGGGCACTCAGCCAAGAGTGGATAACTAAATAGATATTTTACTTTTTTTCGCAAATTTGGACCTTCTCATCAATGCACCACAATCGTTTTGAAGAGAAGGAGTCCATCATATGGGTCATTCCATATCAAGCGACCGGAGAAATGCATCGACCCTCTTCGATTCAAACCAAAATTGGCTGATATACTTGTTCTAGGCTATTAATCAAAAATCCAAAGTTTTAGACCAATCGGTGAACCCCTCGGCCCATGGGCTGCCCCCATTTTTTGGAGATTTTTTAAAAGTCAATATATTGTTTATTGAATATCTCAATGAATAAAAGAGCTACAAACAATGTTAAATACTTTTCTTAAAGGAAATTAAATTTGCTATCAAATAAATATTTTTTATATTTCTTACAGTGTTGCCAACATTGTTATTTTTGTGATTGAAATATTAAATTGCGTTTTTCTCAATATGCCCTCAATTTTTTTTCAATTTTTATGGCTTCAATGTGTTCAGCAGACTTTTTTACATAAGAAACACTTATCGAGACAAAACAATTTGCTCCGTCATGGAGATATTGATTTTTAAACATTTCATAACATTTCAATATAAAAAATATTTATTTGATAGCAAAATTAATTTCCTTTAAGAAAAGTATTTAACATTGTTTGTAGCTCTTTTATTCATTGAGATATTCAATAAACAATATATTGACTATTCAAAAATCTCAAAAAATGGGGGCAGCCCATGGGCCAAGGGGTTCACCGATTGGTCTAAAACTTTGGATTTATGATTAATAGCCTAGAGTAAATATATCAGCCAATTTTGGTTCGAATCGAAGAGGGTCGATGCATTTCTCCGGTCACTTGATATGGAATGACCCATATCAAATAGAATTGGTAACTTACATGAGTACACTTTGTATCATGAATGAACAATATGAATTGTATGTTTGTAATTGGATGCATTTGACATGTTCGCTTTAAAGCTTCTGCCATGTAAGATGACAGCTAAATCCATATAGGATGGCTGAAGCGATGACAGACAGACAACTACCGGCTGAACCTGAGGAGGTCACGGCTTTTGCCGCTATGTGACGAATGTGCGTTTTCCTATTTTTACCGAAGTAATTTTGACAACTGCTCCAGTATGGGTGACAGTTTTCCTTGCGGAATAATCGAGCGGAATATTATTCCGCAAAGAAAAGTTGAAGCTTCAATTAGATTACATGGGCAGGCGTTACTCCCTCTCGAAGGTCATGGTTGTCACCTTGTCGTAGGTGAGAGGGCTAATCCCATGCAAAAGGCCAGCATGGGAGACTAAGAACATGATCAGCAGTGATAGTATCACACTCTACTTTCTTTAAATTGCCACGTCGTAGTACGTTTATTTGAAGGCACTGAAAGAGGTGTCTTACTGGCGGGTTTAGCCGCAATTCACTCTTATACGAAGCTGGGAACAATCTACAAATTCCTTCAAATAATTTAGGGAAACGACAAAAAGTGCACTTTTTATTTGCTTGACAACTCTTTCATTGCTGTTTACTCTCTAATTGTCATTGAATAAACAGCAAATATACCTACACACTTGGTATTCTTAATAAACTTATTGTTCCCATCATTATCGAAAAGGGTGAGTGTTTTGATCATGATTGTGAGCAACTAGTAATATGTCCTGATGTGTCAGGTGCAGATAATGCAAATATATATTATAATTTAAATGTACGCTCTATAAGACAGCCGTGATCAAGGCACTGACTCTAACAACATATTATTTAGCTAGGGATCAGACCTTCTGAACTGAACAAAGGTCATTGAAAAATGTAACTTAGGACAGATGCTGACAAGGAGTTAAAGGCTGGGGTTTTATAAAAAAAATTATACAAATAATTGAGACTCACCACTCACTATCTTATGCGATGGGTCAACTTATATGACATTAAAAGACCATGGCGGAATAATATAAAGAGATCGACCAAGACCGCCAAGACTAGGAAATTGGTTTCAGACAAATATAACAGACACAATGAAAGAATGATAAAAACAAAATCATGTAATCAATCATGTAGAACACATGAAAAGAAAAAGGCGAACAAAAATAAATGAATCAGAAGAGGTAAGACGAAATAACGCCAATGACCAAATGACACAAAACAATGCACATGAACATAATGCAAAGAAAGGAGAAGCAAACCTAGGAAATGTAACACCTTTTGAGGCTGTGTCAACAGCGTCTTTATGGACGACATGATCCTTGCACGGCTGGTGAAATGCTTCAAAGGGAGTTAAGTTATGTCAGCCTAACACACAAGGAACAATAACTTCTTATTTTTGGTTCGAGAAAACTGCTTCGGAAAACTTTCAAACAAATAACAATCCAACGGACTAGACTACAAAAGACAGAAGGAACTTCGAAACAAATCATTCAAGCTGAAAACGTGATACTGAATAACAAAATCACAAATAGACTATGGAAAAAATAACAAAGAACAACATAACATAACAAAATTCTCAAACGTGGCTCCTTCCGAGTCATTTGCAACAGCGTCTTCTTGGACGACATGTTCCGTGTACGGCTGGCAAAATGATTCGAAAGGATCTACGCAACGATATCATCAAAGGCCTGGCGTAGAGGTTTCTACTCTATTCAGAGTCCCGCCAGTAAACCTTACAAAAAAAAAAGCTTCAATTAGATTACATGGGCAGCTGTTACTAACGTTACGAAGTTTACCCTTCTTTTAAGTTGCATACAAGGTAAGTAATTCGGACAGTAAAAACATTTCTTGATCATTACTTGTACAATCCTAATGCACATTACTTTTGCGCTGCATACTCGCCTTGACTACTCTGACTATACTCATGACTACACACTCAGATTATTTTACAGAAATCTGTAAAATTTTACCGAATTCTCAACAGCTAATTCAATTTTACGGATATCTGTATCAGATATCTGTAAAAATTCACCGAAATCTGTAAAAAGCATTACCGAACGATCAGCTGTTGAGTATTCGGTAAAACTTTACAGATTTCTGTAAAAAAATCAAAGTGTGTATGTATATGAGCACGATCAAGCGTGTTTGTTTCGAAATACCACCTTGTAAGTGTCTGCGTCGCACTGGCGAGTATCTTTAAGATTTTCGCGTTATTTTTGGCCGTTAGAATAACAATGGCAGGTAGATGTTGTGAGGGTCGACAATTTACTGATATAAGGAAACTCCCGGATAGGCAAAGTTAGAAGTGCTGACGATAGAACACAGCCATCCACCCCACCAAAGCTTGCAAAACTCGCCACCAAAGGGACGAACAACCGCCTATTGGGAGTCCATTAGGGGTGGCGATAGGCATGGCCATCTTAAATGGATGATAACGGCCACGAAAGATGACGAAAATTAGCGAAAGGCTCAGGTCATTGGCCAGCAGTCAAGGGCAGTGACCCAATGAGCCACTGGACGTGGAAACATTCGATGACTTATAGAAAGACCGTCAAGTTAAACGGTCTTAAATTGCTAACCCAACAAAAAGTGTAAAGTTTGGAAGTCTAAGCTTACAATAAAGAAATACGACAGTGGAAGAAAGGGCGTGAGCGATGGACAAAGAGTACAAAGCGGACAACAGGACCTCGTTGTCTTTAGTGTGAAGTTCCGGTAGACGTACCGGCAGGATACACGATTCCCCAATTGGTTACGGCCACTACCGGCATTTAAGCACGTACCACGCTTGTGGGTTGCCCAGGACGTGGACCCAGGTGATCGCCCCGTTCAACCCCTAGTAGCACACTTGTTGCCATTTGGTTGAGATAACATAAATATGACTTGCTAAGTCATAATCAAGTTACTACAACTAATAATGATCGTAGTGTGCTACTTGGGACCAAGTAACCGTCCAAACACAATGATAACGGAAACGGAACGGAAAACGGCAATTTTGACAGTTCCTGCAAATGACTTCGATATGTCCAATTAGAATCGGCTTGGATCTAGCCTTTTTTCTTTACGACAAGCAAGCATACTCAGATCGGGCTTTGCCGTTTTCCGTTTCCGTTATCATTGTGTTTGGGCCATAAGCACGCACAGGATTCTCACATCGCCTTCCAAGATAACGCTAGGAGGCAAGCGGTGAGGATGCGGCAAACGAAGGAGGACACATGGTGGTTGTGCTGCAAGGGGCCCCGAAGCAAGAATACAAGGTTACACCCCGTTCACACTACAACTTATATTACGTGATATAGACTATCTTGATATCAGCATCTGTACATCTAGTTTTCACTGGAAATAATGTGCATGGCATTTGATAACAAGATACTCTATATCACGTAATATAGTTTGTAATGTGAACGGGGTGTTAGATAGACTATAAGAAAGTGGGAAAATTAAGAAGTGTACACGCAAAAAATACGTACCCAAGTAACCACGAGGCTGTAATTGCGTGCAAATATGGGGCATATGTATTACGTCTAGTGCATCATTGAATTTGGATTAAAGCTGAAAAGGGCCCCACTAAGATCGAACTAATGCTATATCTTTTGTAATGCCATTAGACATTGCTAAAGTAACATTATTGCATTGGTAATGCATCACTACATTTTCAAGCTTATCTAATGCTTTATTACTTAACAACTGTTGAATTGATGCGATCCCGCATTACCGATGTTGATTTTGGGTTGAATAAGTACAGTAATATAATACTTGTGGTTACTTGGGTATTTTCTAAATCGTCTTCCAAGTTGTGCTGTTTTTTAAGTTATCTGCAAAGAGAATAATTCGTTGATAATCTGTTTTACAAAATAACATGTTTAAACATACACTAGAAAAACCAAGGCAGAGGCAGCAATATGGCTGCTATGAAATGTGCGCTCATACAAATATTTTAATAAAACAATAAATTAACCATTTTAGTTTAAAACGACTTTTAAAATAAGTGAGATTGTTATAAATCAAATATTATTCAAACAAATATCACACAGCGGTGATTGCTTTAGATAATTTGATTCATTTGATTTGAATTGCATTTTGAATTGATTTGGAACTTTTCTTATGAATTGAAACAAATAGAAATCTTGTATTGAAAAGCAACAAATCATTTGGTTGATTCAAAACAGAGTGATTTCTTACCGTGGAAAAAATATTTGGTTTAAATAAACAATAAATTAAACATTTGAGTTAAACGATAAGTGTGGTTGTTATATTTAGATCAAATATTATTTAAATTTATATCACACAACAGTGATAACTTTTAAAAAAAATATTGGTTTGATTTGAATGGAATTATGAATTGATTTGGAACTTTTTTATGAATTGAAACAAACAGAAAGCTTGCATTGAATACCAACCAAATATTTTGTTGATTCAAAGCAGAGTGATTTCTTTGCGTGTAGCAATCAATAGCCCTTTTTACTCTTATCACCGTGGACTGGCCCAGCAGTTTACTTTTTTTTTAACGTAGGACTACGTTTCTCTTTTCTATACCAAGTTTTCTTGAGGTGTGAATGTAGTTCGACTCTTCACGGTGCACCTTGGAAACGTTAAGCTCCCCTTAACGGCTAAACGAACTACGGAGGGAGCGTCTTCCGGTGCATTGGTGTGGATGCCAGTGAAACCCCAATTATGGCAACTGGCTGCGAAAAGAATAACGAGTGGTACCATTGGCATCTAGGCATCCGTCTCGGTCGGAGAGTCCACCCTTCCCATGGGGGCAGGGACCTCCAAGCGGGCTAAGCTGTCCCCGGGTTAAACAGCACCTGGCGCTTCCAAGAAGCGTATAGTGTCGGAAGCCCCAGATATGAAACAAACCTATGCGAACGTGGCGGCGGGGTCTGAGGGTCCATCCTCGCGACCAGCTCCGGCAGGCCGCAAAGAGAGTGCCCCCCCCAACTCGCGAGTTGTCTCAAGCGCCGAAGGGGGCCCGAGCGGCAGGGCCTAAACGACAACAGCCATAACCAGCACGGAAGCAGACGCTAGTGCTAAGAGTGGGACGAGTGAGCGACCCCAGGCGTGGCAGAGAAAGCCACTGGAATAAGGTCCATAAAATGGGAAATAGGACGAAAAAAGAAAAGGATAAGCGACAGGTGGCCCGCACGTGTAACAGCGGAGAGTGCAAAGGCCAATATCGGAGTCAGATGTGCAGAAGGTGTGACAGCGCTAGCCACAAGGTGCGGGATTGCAAAGGTCCCCCCAACTGCTTGATGTGAAACCGGACGATAAGCACGTCACGGTGGCGGGGGGGGTAAGTACCCGGCCGCTAAGGGTATACCAACGAGCCAACCATAATGCAGGTAACTCAACTAAACCTGAACCATTGTGAGGCCGCCAAGCAACTGCTGTGTCAGACAGTTAGCGAGTCGGCATCGGATATCGCCATAATTTCCGACCCATACCGCATCCCAGCCGGCAACCGAAACTGGTTTGCGGACAGGTCCAATATGGCGGCATTATGGACGACGGGCAAGTACCCGGTTCAGGAGGTTGTGTCTACCACAAACGAAGGCTTCGCGGTTGTAAAAGTGAATGGAGTGTTCTTCTGCAGCTGCTACGCACCGACAAGATGGTCGATCGAACAGTTTTCCAATATGCTCGATCGGATGACAACGGAGCTAACTGGCTTGAACCCGTTGGAAATAGCGGAAGACTTCAACGCTTGGGCGCTCGGGGAGCCGCCTTACCAACCCTAGGGGCCAGATTTTTCTGGAGGCCTTTGCTACGCTCAATGTAGACCTAGCCAACGTGGGTACCAAGAGTACCTACCATAGAAACGGAGCGGAATCGATCATCGATATAACATTCAGCAGTCCTGGGCTGCTTAGCAATTGGAGGGTGGATGATGGCTACACCCATAGCGACCACTTTGCGGTTCGTTATTGTATCGTGCACAATACAAGGCAGCGTGCGGAAGGAGGAGCATCCACTCCATTCGCCCGCAGATGGAGGACGTCCTACTTTGATGTAAAGACTTTTAAAGAGGAGCTTGAGAGGGAACGAAACTTACGCGAAACCCATGTACCTTGCGGCGAACGACTCGTTATGACACTTACACGAGCGTGTGATGCGACCATGCCGAGGGAAGTCAAACCGAGAATAAAAGATCGCTGGTGTATTGGTGGACGGAGTCGATTGCCGACCTCCGAAGAACATGCCTCCACGCAAGACGGAGGGTGCAAAGAGCGCGGTCAGACGCTGAGATAATCGAGCGTAGAGGGGCGCTAGTCACCGCGAAAGCCGCACTAAAGAGGGAGATAAAGGCCAGCAAGCGAGCCTGCTCCGAGGGCCTGTGTCAGAAGGCCAATGCGAATCAGTGGGGTAACGCCTACCGGGTAGTAATGGCCAAAACCAGAGGATCGTTGTCTCCAAACGAGCGTTCATCAGAGCTGCTGCAGGCTGCGTTGGGGGACTCTTTCTGAGCCACGACCCGAGTCCATGGCCCCTCGCCACCGTAGATTTGTCCCATGGCCAGCGTTTCAGTATCCCAGACCTTAACGCTGTCATAGCGACGGAAAGGTGGACGGCTCCGCCCCGTGACCACGTGGGCATTGACAACGGCACAACGGGGGCCAGCGACGAGTCGACGGTGACGAATGAGGAACTCATTGCGATAGCAAAGTCGCTAAAGGTGAACAAAGCGCCCGGGACCGGATGGTATTCCGAACCTGGCTATCAAGACGGCTATCTTGCTGGATCCCGAGATGTTCAGGGTGGTGGTGCAAAGGTGTCTGAACGAGAATGTCTTCCCGGACGCCTGGAAAATTCAGACCCTGTGTAGCTACCAAAGACCAACTTTTCAATAAAGACATTTTCAGCAAAATAAAAATAAAATTAAAATAATGCCCTATACTTTACCATGGGAGCTGTCAGATTTATCACCACTCGGTGTCTTCTTCTTTTTTCAAGTTGGATTCCTCAATTGTGGGTTACTTCCACTTCCATACACTCCCGCTTCACTTTACTCAATTTTTGAGTACAATTGTATGCTATCTCTTTTTCTCTTACGGAAATGTTACTCAATTTTCGTGAAAAAGTGGATCAACTCAATTTTTGAGTAAAACCGCTTTTTACGAAAATTGAGTAACATTTCTGTGAGAGAAAAAGAGATAGCATACAATTGTACTCAAAAATTGAATAAAATGCAGCGAGAGTGTACTTCCGACGAATTTGAGTCCATTGTACTCAAATTTGTGTTCTTTAGAAATAGCATGCACTACTCATAAAATTGAGTAGATCCACTTTTTACCAATATTGAGTAACTTTTTCGTGAGAGAAAAAGAGATAGTAAACAATTATTGTACTCGAAAATTGAGCAAACTGAAACGGGAGTGTATTTATACTGTATAGACAATTGCACGGAAAAAGCTAACCTCACTTTTGACCATGCGAGTAAGAGATAGCAATAACCGTCGGGTTCCCCGTCTTTTTTTCTCACACACGAATTTCTGAACACAAGGGCACCAGTATCTGTCATATCTGAGGTGTGACGTCACTGTGATTTGGTCCATGTTATTTTCCAACACTACCAGGCTGCTTGTTTAGTTGAACCTTATATGTAAATACATTGTGTCGACCAATCGGGCATCGCGACGCTTGACGTTTAGCGCATGAAAAATCAAGAAAAATAAAAGAAAACGCACATCCATCCAGTACGCTTCAGAAAAATAAAAACAAAGTAGCAACGTGTTTACAGTTTTCCGCATCGCTCAGCAGCTTGGCAGAGAACGGTTTGGTCAGTAAATAGTATAGTGCTCTCATTCTACCCCCAGTCATTGTCCATTCATCAATGCGAGATAGTGTGTATCAGGGCGCCATCATCGTCGTAGCACGCGGTTACGATAATAAAAATAGTATCATTTTCATACTGCATTAGTATCAGTAGTAGTGTAGAGGTCGTCGCCGTTGATTGACTATAGTGGCGAGCATAGCATTGACAAAAAAAAATACAAACTGGGAACATAATATTTACCAACTAGCGCTTCCCCGCATCCTCTGCTTGTTATTGCGTTGGAAAGATTAATCATACATCTGCGTGGTGCAGGCCGCTGTCGTCAAAGTGAGTGACGAAATTCGTACAGTGAGTGAAAATTATTTTCGGTTCCTTCTGTTTTGATCCGTTTTCGGTTGACAACAAGCAGCGTATCCGACCGAAGACCGAGAAAAAGTGACCTATCCAGCGGAACGGTGCATGTGCTTTTTTTGCGTCGAAATAAGAGAGTAGTTCTTCCCGAAAGTAAACAAAAGGTTCCGTTTGGTTTGTTTACGTTACGTTAGTAGAACCGCCGTAGAAAGTGCCATCAGAAAAACTAGAGTGATGTAAGTATGGTTATTTTTTTATACCTATTGAATCTTTCGATGCTTTTCATGCCGAAGAACTTTTATTTTTGCTAATTTACATGTGAGATCGCTTCGGTGGTAGGGTGAATCGAGTGAGGGTCTGAATACCCAATACACATTGCTTTTACATCATTCTTAGTTGATGCGAATAGTGGAAAATTCCAACCAGTTTATGAAATTTGCACATGTGTCATTCGCGAAACAGGTTGCACCCGCTATTTTTTTATATTGATCATGCAGCGAATTTTCAATTGTTTTGTCAATGTTTCAAGACATAGAACTTTATTTCATGTCCAAATTCCGAAGAAAAAAAACCCAAATAATTATAATCATCTACTGAAAAACGGGTCTGCTGTATGCCTTCGCGTAAAGTAGGTACTTAGCTTACTTCTCGATGTTTGCAATCAAAAATAGTAAGCGTAAACGAAAAACCTGTGCGCTGTAAATGCTAGCTATGTACTCTACCCAACATTTTCGGTGTGGATACCTCTCTGTTATAGAACAGCCAACGTCGTCGATGCGAAAGAAAAATTGGACGCCCCAAAAATAGATTCACTCATGTATTTTTTGATGCAAACGTCGCTCAGACTGCCTCGCCTCCCGCAGCAAAGTTCGATTCAACCTTTGAGCATACACAGTAAAAATAAATGTGTTGCACATTAGAGCAGTAGCGAATGGGCCATTTCATCAATCAAATGTATAACATTACGATGTACGGTGTACACATAATTCGATAATAAACTGGATTTGTTTATTGCGGCGGTTAGGGTTGTTATTTTGCTTTATGGAACAAGGAAAAGCATCATCGCTTCGTTCAGGGAACAGAGTTATAACATGTTAGTAAAAACTAGAAAATGAGAAGAAAAATTAATAATTTCTATTTAATTCCAACTACCTTTATTGCTTATCGTGACAGATACGCGTAGTTCGTCTACAATGTGCAGACTTCTTCAGAGTCCCCTGGGCTCTGGCAAAACCTTGAGGTAGTTTAACTTCAACTACCAGGTCCCAGGGCTGGTCTGGTTCTTTACCAATTTGGAAATAGGCACACTAGTGTTGCCAGATCAGTGATAATGCAGCCCAAAAATGCGTCTGAAAATCCTCAAGTATTTCCTATCGACAAACATTATTATACTGAGATAGTGATCGATGGTCAAGTACAGAATTTGCGAATAGTTTGAATGTTGCATTTGATCATATAAACGCAGTTGAAAAATCTGCATACTTTATTATCACAACCTAGCGCACTTTTGGAAAGCATTATCACAAGGGGAGCCTGTTCCATTATTCATCTCATGATCCATTATTCATAATATTCGGAATTATAGGAGTTTGATGTGTGAATGAATTTGTTCCTTATGTTATTAAGTTACTTCCAACTTCCAAAAATAAATAACATTAAATTTAAATAAAAAGTTAGAAATCCGATGGTTACGCGTCGATCTTTCGTTTTCAAATTGTGCGAATTGCTAAGAGATGAGATGAACATGGAAATGGTAACCCAAGATGCTATGCTTGTATCAAAGCTTTCTACCGTGAGGCGATTTTGCTTACTTAATTCTAGATACCAAGTTTTGAAGAATAGCGGAGCTCTTACAGTGCGCATCGGCAATTGACGATATACTACGTCATCAAGATGAAATCCTGTTGAAGAATTTCAAATAAAATTCAAGACAAAGCCCCCGAAACTGGATGAAAAATCCTGTCTGTTTCTAACGAAACATTACACGGAACAGAATGAACTAGTCACAACAGACGCATGCTAAAAATTAAGATAAGTAATAAATGTATTACCCCTCTCAACATATCATAAGGTTTTAAGGTACGCATCGACAATGAGCGATTTACCTTGTCATCAAAAAGAAGTTTTGCTGGAGAACTCAAAACAAATTTCAAGACCAACCCCCAAACAAGAAGCAAAATCTCATCTTGAAACAAGAGAACAAGTTCTGAATTATAGTAATATCAAGCAAAACAGGTATTTTGGAAAATATCGTTGATCAGTTAATCACAAGGTAATAGATTGTATTTGCAAATGATTGATGTAAACTCTTCTCCCTACAGCCTTACTTGCCAAAAATGATCCCCCCTCCCCAATCCTGTGGGTAGTGATGCAATATCATTGTACACTTCTAGTGTGCACTAATAGTGTATCCCGCAAAATTCAAATCCCCATGGGAAGAAACGTTGCGTAGCCCATTCAACTATCCCCTGATGTATTATGTAAGGTTTGAGTTCTTGTACTCATACTGGTGACCTGGCGCCTCGCCCCCTTATACGTCAATAAAATAAAATAAAATAAAAATGTGCAGACTTCTTCAGAGTCGTGTACGAATTCCCGAATGTTCAATCCGAGGAATTTGTTTAGCTCTGACGGCTAGGTTGTCATTATGAATCTGTTAAATTCATGGATTCATGTTACTAAAATTATCTACAACAAATGCCTCATCAAGAGCCTTGTAATGCCTCGTTTAGGCTAGGTAGTTGTTATTAAGTTATAATAATTATTGACATGTAATAGCCAACATTAAATAACTAAATATAGTAATAATGCGCATAAAGTAATAACGAAATGTATAAACATAAAATTGTGCCACAAGCATATTAGTAGAACGACTGTAATTGAAAAACTAGGAAAATTTAAATTGACACTTGATAACTTTTTAAAAACTCAGAAAACCGAAACACTTTTTTAAACTATAACTAGTAAACGCGAGCAAATGCCTTCAAATTCCACTGGAAAAAGCTTGTTCTTTGTCAGATAGGTCTATGGAGGAATCCAGGTAACGCAAATGTGAGGTTAGGCGTCGTAGATGGCGCTCGTTCAAAATGGTTTTTCGAGCTGTCTAAGCAAAGTAATTGGTGATAAAAAGATAAGAAAATCAACGACAATGACGATACTGACCAATTCCATATAGTTTGAAACATAGCTAGAAAGTTTTTATCGATTTCAATTGAAGATACCACGATGTTTAACCTCACTTTAGCTTTACGTGGATTTCTCTGCGACTTACATTTTGCTCAATTTCGTCTGCGGCTTACAGACTTCTGCAGTGTCGAGCATCTCCTTTCATTCTGACTTATTAACAATTTTTTTAAGGATTGTGTAGCTTCAATTTGGCTCCAACAGAACTGATAAATACCCTAGTAAGCCATGAATTGTTATCATATATATATATATATATATATATATATAAAAATGAGTTGGGGTTTCCTTTGTCACGATTTAACTCAGTGAGCGGAAGGACCGATGCAGAGACCGATTTGAGACCCCACCCCTTTCTGAAGGGGGGGACCTATTCAAATGAAACGCAAATCCTTGCATAACTCGAGAACTAATAAGAGAAATGGAACCAAATTTCGCATGTGGAAGTTTTTGAAGGAGGAAATGTTTCTATGGTGATTTGAGACCCTTCCGTCATATGAGGAGGAAGGGGGAGAGAGGTGCTCTCAAACAAATGGAACCCAAATTTCTGCATAACTCGAGAAATAATCAAGCAAATGGAACCAAATTTGGAATGGACGAGTTTTTTAAGGCATGAAATGTTTTTATGGTGGTTCAAAGCCCCTCCTCCCTCTAAAAAAGGGGGCTCTCATACAAATGAAACAAATTTCAACCAAACATGAGAACTATATCTACTGCTTTGCAAATTTGTATTCAGCGGTTTTTGGGTCCGGGAAAGCATCTTATGCTAGTTCGAGACCCCTCCCGCTTCTAGAAAGGGTGGGATCCCATGCAAATGAAAAACAAATTCCTGCATAACTCGAGAACTAATCAAGCAAATGGAACCAAAATTGGTATGGGTGAGTTTTTAAAGGCAAGAAATATTTTTGTGTAAATTTAAGACCTCTCCTCACTCTGAAAAGGGGGGGCTACTATACATACGAAACACAAATTTAAACCAAACATGAGAACTATGCCTACCTCTATGCAAATTTGTATGCAGCGGTTTTTGGGTCTGCGAAAGGATCTTATTATAGTTCGACACCCCTCCCGCCTTTAGAAAGAGGGGCTCCCATGCAAATGAAAAACTATTTTCTGCATAACTCAAGAACTAATCAAACAAATGGAACACAAATTTCTGCATAACTCGAGAACTAATAAAGCAAATGGAATCAAATTTAGCATGTGGGGGTTATTAAAACAGGATTTTTATTTATATTAAAATGGATTTCTGTCTGACTGTCTGTCTGACCGATCGGAGTGAAAATATGTATGCAGGTGTTTTTGGGGCTGGGGAAGGTTCTTATGATTGTTTGAGACCGCTTCCCCCTTCCGGCTCGCATACAAATGAAACACAAATTTCTGCATAACTTAAGAACTAATCAAACAAATGGAATCAAAAATGGTAGGCGGAGTTATTGAATGCAAGAAATGTTTCTATGGTGAACTCAAACACAAATTTCAACCAATCCTGACAATTATCCAGGTAACTAAGCCACAAACTGTGTATTGTCTGGGTAAGAAGAATGTTCTGATAGAAGTTTGAACTCCTTATTACTCAAAAAAAAACTCATTGAAAAAGCGTCAGTTCTATGTAATGTTCATTCATTTAGTTGCAGGCGTAGCAACGCTCGCACCGGGATCAGCTAGTGTTAAATTTGTTTGATCAGTTATTCAGCATTGATGTTTGTTGGGTTTTCACCGAATCGAGAATTTTCATATGAAGATGACTGAATCCGGAGGAAGCAATTTGGAGGACCAGCAACGGTACATTGAAGAGTTGCTTTTCAATGATCACAACAGAAGACGAGCTGAGGTGGGCGCTGAAGGGACACTGCGATCTTGGAGATACACCAATGACAATCCGGTTGAGGAAGGCACACAGATGGCGGCGATACCCACATTAACCTCAATCATTGCGACATAGCAAAACAACTGTTGTGGCAGTCAACAACAGTGCGACGTCGCGGAACTGTGTCGTATCTCTCCCCATATGAAAACTGGCAGGCAGATAGAGCGGCGATAGCTGCGATACAAGTGATGGACAGATTCCCCATCCAGGAACTTGTATCCAGTACATACGAAGAGTTCGTAATCACCAAAATCAACAAAATCAAAAAACAAATTTGTATGCAGCTTCTTTGCACCCAGATGCCGGATGCACTGACCGAGAAGCTGATTGGCTGTGCAGTGGGCAGCAGATGTACCAACGTTAGAGGATGCAGCCTCCATGGATGACAAATATGAATTGATTGTGTGGGGAGTATACCCATAGCGACCATCTGGTGATCCGATATAGCATCGGCCAGCGAAATCCTGTCGCAATACGAAGGACAAATAGTTGCGAGCGGAAGTGCAAGACGAAGGTCTTAGACAAGCAATATTTGTTGAGGCACTTCGAACTCTCTAACCGAACCGCGGAAGAGCTGAGGAATTCGTTAGTAAGGGCATGGACGCAACCATGCCAAGGAAGCTGGTGTCGAGGAACAAGTGGCGTCCTACTTACTGGTGGAATGAGCAACTCAGTAACCTTCGCGGTAGTTATCTCAGAGAAAGAAGACGTGTCAAAAGAGCTAAAACTACAGCAGACAGAGAGTTGCATATAGTGGTGTTCTAAGCGGCCAGGGTCGAATTAAAACGTGAGATAAGACTGAGTAAGACGAACTGCTACAAGGAGCTGTGCCGAGCCGCGACGTGTACCGTAATGTGATGGTGAAGATCAAAGGCCCAACGATGGCTGCAGAGCTATGTCCAGAAAAACTTAAGGTTATCGTAGATAGATTTTCCCCGACGCAAGATCCAATGATCCATAGAAAACCTATGTTTGGAAACCTCAATTGTGGGCCAGCCAGCAGCCACGTACACCGTATGGGGAAAAGGAAAGAAGTAACGCTAAAGGCACGCAAATCTCGAACGAGGAGCTCGCGATCGTGGCGAGAGTGCTCACCTTAAGTACCTTAAGGCTTCAGGACCGGATAAAATCCCTTACGTGGCACTGCAAGTTGCGATTTAGGCGTATTGTGACATGTTCAGGGATGTCCTGTAGAAATGGTTAGAGGAATGCCATTTCCCAAACAAGTAGAAAATACAGAAGCCAGTGTTGTTGCCGAAGCCAAAAAAAACCTTTGGAGGATCCAGTATCGTACCCAATATGCCAATATACCTGTGGAAACACTCTGGAATCTCATGCAGCGCTACATCCTCAACTGGCTGACGAAATTTATCGAGAGCAAACACGGGATATCAAAGATGCAATTCGGTTTTTGGAAAAGGAAATCTACGGTGAATCCTATTCGGACAGTGATCGAGACAGTCGTAAAATCGTCCAAAGCTAAGCGGAGAAGCGATCGGTTTTGCGCTGTTGTAATGATCGACGTTAAGAACGCCAGTTGGTAGGCTATTGCCGAGTCGCGGCACAGAATAAGGGTCCTTAATTTCCTGTGCAGAATTCTGAAGAGTTACTTTTAAAACCGTGGGGTGGAAATCGGTAAACATCACGATGGGAGCTCCGCAATGGTCCATTCCCAACATTTTGGAACGGTATGTAAAACGGAGTGCTAACGCTAAAGCTGCCCAAAGACGTATTGATCGTTGGCTTTGCGGATGACATCGTATTCTAAGTGACAGGCGAAATACTGGAAGAAGCGGAAATGCTGGTGATCGAAGGAATCGGCATGATTGAAGACTGGATGCAGCGGGCGAAGCTGCAGATAGCCAACCACAAACCGGAGGTAAGGTTGTTCAGCAACTTCGAAGCGGTGCAGCGAGCGGAAATCGTCATCGGAGGGTATGCCATAGCCCCGAAGCACGTTCTGAAGTATCTGGGTGTGATGATCGACGATCGGCTAAACTTCAACAGCCACGTTGATTATGACTGTGAGAAGCCGACCAAGGCCATTAATGCGGTAGCCAGAAAGATGCCAAATTGATACGAATCTAGCTGTAGTAAGCGGCAAGTGGTTATCGAGATGGCTTCCAAGCTAGAAGTGATTCGATAAAAAATAATGAGTGCGGCCGTGGAATATCTAGACCTGCCCCACAGGTGAATCGCGAAACAGTTAGGAATCGACAATTCGACCAGGTCCCGTGTGGTAAAATCGTTCAAGGAGACCCAGAAGACCCAGCAGCAAGCTGGCAGCGGAAGAAAAGCGAAGACGACCGACCCCGCGAACGCAACGAAAGTGAGGGATTACTTAAACCGCCATCCGGACCATTCGATTCGTGACGTGGCAGAGAAGGTCAATTCTTTCGTCTGGCTCGTCCAGCAGACAACGAAGTGGCCCGGACTTCATATCTTCAAGGTAAGGAAGCCGCCTAACGACGAGACGTACATTGAAGCGAACGCCAAGCAGATCCCAGGCCTGGAGTTTATCGTCGGTAAGTCCCGCCTGGATGTTCCGCAGAAGTTCCGAAGATGAAGGTCGACAAATGTGCCAAGAAGTTCTTGGTGTGGCGTGCGATCTGTGGGTATGCCATATTCAGCAAGCCGTACATAACGACCGGCACCATCCATGGCCAAATATATAAAGAAGGATGCCTCCACAAGGGTCTGCTACCCTTGAAGGGTAAGCTCCGGAAAACAGGAAAGGTCTTCATAAACGACAAGGATTATAAAAAAGAGTGGATGTAATGTTTAAGAAAGATGGCGCAAGTGTTGCACAGGATTTGAAGCGTTAAGTCTAAGGTGTGGGCATTTAGCGTTTGGTTGAACAAACCAACTTTGTGCGAACATAGTTAATATGTGTTTATTTATTCTCTGAAAGTTTCAAAGATAAGGTTTGTTCGCGACAAAATCTGGCCATATTAAAATAGGAATAAAACAAATTTGCTGTTAGTTCAATCCAAGATACATTTTTTATTCATTTATTTGTGCATTGTAAGTCAATAAGTTACTTAATTAAACTGCATGAAGAAACTACGAACTTTTGAGTTTACTCCAGCAATTTGAGTCTAGGCAGACTTCTCTGCAACCGATTTAGCTGCTTTTGCCCATGCTTTTCGAAATTTTACTATAGTTGTAGCTTGGTGTTTTTATTGAAACAGTTCTCTTTTCACGAGAGCCCAATACCGCTCGATAGGTCGCAATTCCGGGCAGGTAGGTGGATTCACCTGTTTCGGTACAACATGGACTCCATTCGCTTTATACCATTCCAAAACATCTTTGGCGTCGTGACAAGATGTCAAATCAGGCCAGAATAGCAAGGGAGCCTCGTGGCTGCGTAGCAATAGCTTCTTTAGGTATTCTTCACGGTATACTTTCCTTGTTTACCGTTCCGGTAGTGATGAAGCTTTGGCTTGCTCGATCATAGCTGCATATTGCCTGCCAAACCAAATATTTTTGGGAAACTTGGCCTTTTTCTTCGTCCTGAAATGTTCCTTTACGCCGTTCCGTTGCATGGCAGTATAATAAGACATTCCGGAAACTGCTTGAAGTCTTCCAGTGCATAAGTGTCATCGCCCATTATCACGCAGGAAAACTTCGTCAAATATTCGCGATACAACTTGCGAGCTCGGGTTTTAGCCGTCACATTCGGTTTATCATTACGGTTCGGTACAGTTTTTACCTTGAACGACTTCATACCTTGCTTGGAAGTATGGAAATATGAAAGTTGGGGACATTTTTATTTTCCTAGCCACAGTACGTACCGAAAGATCTGGTCTCTTCTGCAATACTTGCTTTACCTTCGTGTCCTTCTGGTGGTTCCTGAGATCCGTTTTTGAACCGATCACAGCCTTCCTGGCTATTGTCAAACGTGTATCGAAATATTTAAGAACGTAATAGACAGTGCTTGCAGGAAAACCAAGATTTTTTGCAAGTTTTCTTACTGACATCCCGATTTTTATTGCGACCGCACACAATTGCGTTTCGCTCTTGCTCTCCTTTTGACACCATCTTCGATCTAAGAGCTTGTCGTATTACCAAAAATTTATTTTACACCATGAATACCTTCATCAGTTGGCGAAATATTTCACGCGTTGAAGAAGTATTTCCAGAGATTTATGTATTAAGGGGTGTCCAGATTTTGTCGCGAACAAGCTTTGTCCAACTTGGTGATCATTTTTGTCTGTTGTATTTTTTTCGAGTACAGTCTTTATCAGTGTTTTTACTGCAAGGTGATGTTGTACGTATCCAAGTTCCATAAGATATAATAGAAAATTCAAGTTCCAACAACTTTGTTTAAATCCAAAATATGATTAGAGTGAACCCAGAGAAGTTATTGGCAGTTTGCTGCAGCGATTGATAGTGGCAAAGGACATGTTATGTGTCATAGGGAACGTTCAATAAGTATGTAACCTTCAAAAATGTCCAGTCTAGAACTAAAAAATTAGATATAGGAATATATAGGTATATACGAAGCGGCTGACGTCGAAAAGTAAGGGCTTGATTTTTGAAAAACAAAGCCATATTGGGTATGAGCCTAATATGCAATAATCGACTACATTTTTTATTATGACTCATATAGTACTTGTGCTGGAAGTGATATTTAACTAGTTATTCAGTAGCTTGGATAAAGCCAATTCTAGACAAAATCGTCAAAAGGTCGAAAGTAACAACTGTAAACAATGATTTAAAGCATAAATTTCCTGGAAATGCCAGTTTCCTTACATCTATATCCACTACTGACGGGAAGGTAATAACTCCCTCTGTCTGTATCTGGTGCTATTTTGTTTGTGGGAGCAAGCAGATCCCAGAAAAAATACGGTAGATGTCGTTGTTTACAAATGTTAGTTTCGACCTTTTGACTATTTTATCTAGAATTAGACGTTTGGTAGTATGTTTCACAAAAAGTTACACAAGTCATATTACAAGGTCAGAAACTTTCGAGTGATATGGCTATTATGTCTGTCTATAAGAATCCAATTGGGTCTATTCATGGATGCAGCTTCGTCCGATAGATTTATTATAAAATGCAGTCTTTATGCGGTTTTTTTTTTGTCTGATTTTCAGACATAAGTGTTTGCCAGCTGTATTCGCTCAACACAAGGAAAAGTTTCACAAAACAAACTAAAATAAAACTGCTAAACACTTAATTGATTTTCACATATGAATTAGTAAGCATTTGATAATGAAAACATTATAACTTACACTAAAGGGTGACACGGTCAAAATTTGGTCAAGGGAAAACGCGTGTAAATCGGTGAAATCGTTTATTTAAAAAATCAAATTAAATTTCTTTTTCAAGTTCAATCAGTATAAAATTCAGGAAAAATATTCAGTTAGGCTTCCGCTTTTCCAAATCCGAATTGCCGGGCCTTACGCTTGACCCCTGCCATCAGATTTTGTACAGCCACCTTGTCCAACTTCTTCGCCGCAGAAAGCCAGTTTGCCTTGAACTGCTGCTCGTCCTTAGCAGTTTTTTGGTCTTCTTTAGGTTCCGCTTGACAATAGCCCAGTATTTCTCAATTGGGCGTGTTGGGAGGGTTCTTGTCCTTGGGAACCACCTGCACGTTGTTGGCGGCGTACCACTCCATGGCCTTTTTACCGTAATGGCAAGATGCCAAATCCGGCCAAAACAGTACGGAACAACCGTGTTTCTTCAGGAAAGGCAGCAGACGTTTATTCAAACACTCTTTCACGTAAATTTCTTGGTTGACAGTCCCGGAAGCTATGAAAATGCTGCTTTTCAAGCCACAGGTACAGATGGTTTGCCAAACCAGATATTTCTTTGCGAACTTTGACAGCTCCGTGTGCTTGAAAATATCTGCTACCTTTCCCCTTCCTTTTGCCGTATAAAACTCCTGTCCCGGAAGCTGCTTGTAGTCGGCTTTGACGTAGGTTTCGTCGTCCATTACCACGCAGTCAAACTTCGTCAGCATCGTCGTGTACAGCCTCCGGGATCGCGCTTTGGCCGTCGTATTTTGTTTATCATCGCGATTTGGAGTCACTACCTTCTTGTAAGTCGATAGTCCGGCTCGTTTTTTGGCTCGATGCACGGTTGTAGACGATACACCCAGCTTATTTGCGGCATCTCGGAGAGATAGGTTAGGGTTTCGCTTGAAACTACCGGCAACTCTCTTTGTCGTCTCAGCGGCTTCCGGTTTTCGATTTCCCCCCGATCCAGACTTCCTGGCTGTCGACAAACGTTCCCCAAACACTTTAATTACATTTGTAATGGTTGATTTGGCAACTTTTAGCGATTTTGCTAACTTTGCGTGCGAGTAGCTCGGATTTTCGCGATGCGCGAGCAAAATTTTGATACGCTGCTCTTCTTGCTTGGACGGCATTTTGACAACTGAAGAGTGAATTCCAAAATCAAAATAGGAGCAACATTCTACACACACACACCTTTAAAATGAGGGGTGTTCAGGTTTTTTAAATGCAAAATTGAAAGAAATACGTCAAGTTGATATTGACCAAATTTTGACCGTATCGCCCTTTACACAGATTATGTTCCTGCGGTTTGTGCTAAGAAGAGCCGTTTGAACAATATACAACCGCAAACTCATTTATTTTCATTAAAATTTTACCAGTAGCAATAGGCCATATTTAGGAACATAGAAAAAAAATAAGTCCTTAACTTTAGGACTACGGTTTTCTCGTTAATTCATTGTTATTTTATCTATGTAAACAGTTAGTTGATGCCATGTGACTTTTTTTTTTTTTTTTTTTTTTATCTTTATTATCGTGGCTTTCAGCCTCCTGGGCTGGTTCGCCACTTGCCATGTGACTACTAACTGTACATCTGGGCTGCATTATTCGGTTGATCGGTTCAATTTAGCCAAATTTAGGTCATTAGAAGATCGTGTATGTAATCGGTTCAGCTTAACCAGCGAAATCATGGTGCCTTAAAAGTTATGGAAAATGTTTCAAATGCTTGGGAATTAATCGTCCATCCTGATAACATGATGATTGACGAAATAAATAAATAAATAAACATCATAATTTTGTTATGCACCATAATTTTTATGATTATGATAATGTTTTACACCATAGAAACTATTGATGGCAATTATACAATATAAAAGAAGGGTAACCCTAGACAACATAGTCAAGAGGTCAAAAGTAACATTTGTAAACAATGAGTTCTTGCGTATTTTTCTGGGATCGACTTGCTTCAACAAACAAAATAGCACCAGAAACAGATACAGGGAGTTATTACCTTCCCGTCAGTTGTGGATATAGATGTTAGCAACCTGGCATTTCCAGGAAATTTACGTTTTAAGTAATTGTTTACAATTGTTACTCTCAACCTCTTGACGATTTTGTCTAGGGTTGTTGTATATTTTAACATTAAAAAAAATTGCAAACCACAACCATTCATATTTTTTTCTACTACCCTGGACAATGTATTATGGTGAAAATATAGTCATTTCAATGCAACTATACATGAACCATATTTTATTGTCCTACACAAAAAAATAATCATAATTTTATGGTTTTATATTGTAATGTTATTGTATTCCCCCCCTTTATAAGGCCGTGACAACCAAGCAAGGAATTAACACATACTATTATGGAACACAATGCTTACGGTAATTAGTGAATACGTATATTTTTCTTTTGAAAAAATATGCAAAATTGCATGTGGCAATATAGTTGCCACTGCCCGTTAAATCGAAAAACGTTGGTGGCAATATAGTTGCCACTGCCTGTGAAGCCAAAAAATATTGGTGGCAATATAGCTACCACCAATATCATTCGTTTATTCATAGTTTTTTGTTCACAATAGCACATGATTTAGCACAGATTTTTATATAATGCTCAGATATTTTCAATACTTACTACTTACTACTTAGTTTTGGTTGTTTTTGAGAATTTGAAGGTAATATTCACTGACGTTGGAAAATTGTAATTTCGCAAAACATAATTGAACGGCTTATTGAAGCAATCAGCAAAGCAACAGCGAAAAAATATGAATGCATTTTGTTTTCAATAAGGAAATTATTGAAATCGTTGGTGGCAATATAGTCGCCACTGCCCGTTAAGCCGTAAAACCTAGGTGGCAATATACAGTGACCGGCAAAAATAAAAATCCACCTATGAGTACTGCAAAAACTGCACAAAACTTATATCTTTTTCTAAATGGTTGGTAATCTTTCCCACGTGTGTCAAAGACAAATATCAAGAGTATTTTTTAACGTCATTGTATTGGTAGTATTTATTATAGAATTCAAGATACATAACAAATTACAAAAACATTGTATTCTAAGGTATGACAAAAATAAAAATCCACTTCAAGTGAGAAAGAAAAACAAATTAAATCAAATAATTTCCATCAGTTAATAATCAATATGACCACCCTTTGCTTGGATTACCAGTTGCAGCCGTTTCGGCATACTTTCCACCAAGTTTTTGAGGTGTTGATGGTCCAAATCATTCCAGGCCTTTTCCAACGCTGAAAAATAAGTCTGTTTGTTGGTTACTCCAGTTTTCTCGACCTTATTGTTCAAGATTGCCCATAGATTCTCTATCGGGTTTAAATCAGGGCTCTGAGGCGGCCATTCCAAAGGTTTAATGCGGTTAGAACGGAAGAAACCAAGTGTTTTCTTTGCCGTGTGCTTTGGGTCGTTATCTTGTTGGAAGGTGTAATTGCTTTCCAACCCCATCTTTAGCAACGACTCCTCGAGATTTTCGCACAGAATATCAATATACCCATCTGCAGTCATAATACCATGAACTAAGGCCAGATTTCCAATGCCAAACCACGAAAAACAACCCCACACCATAATGTTGCCTCCACCGTGTTTCATCGATGGTTGGAGATGTCTGTCCTGCAGTCCCTCATGGCTCTTCCGCCACACTATAAGACGTCGTTTTTGTTGAATAACTCGAACTTTGATTCATCGGACCACATAATGTGCTTCCGAATTCCATCGGCTTATTTATGTGGTTCTTGCAAATGCTAATCGTTTTTCTTATTTACCACGCTGATAGTACGGTCTCTTCCTTGCAAAATGGCTCCGCATTCCATCGTTCAGCAATCCGTCGCCGGATTGTTCGATCCGAAATCGGTAGATCCAGCTTCTCTTCACTTCCTCGGATCGTAATGGATGGTTTCTTTTTGATTTCGCGGATTATCCGTGCATCGGCTCGTGAGTCAGACTTCCGCTTACGCCCTTTTTCCGGCCCGATCAGCAACGCTTCCATGCATTTGTTGCTTCAAAAATATGTTCTGAACAGCACCACGACTTACTCCATATTTTTCCAGCGATTTTCCGCTGAGACTGGTTATTGTTGCAGTCACGGACGATTAAATTACGAACTTGCAACGAGATTTCTCTTTCCTCCCATGTTTTTTAATTTTTACTTGAAAACAACACGTAGACTTTTCAGGTTTTTGTAGAGATTTATAATGCATGTAAACATAGAAATGTCAACGCATTCAAAAATGAGGGGTACGCCATAGGATACAGCGTGCAAAATATTTACTAACGGTGGATTTTTATTTTTGTCCTACCTGAATTCGTTGATTTTAATCGTATTTATTAGTAATTCACTGAATTGTGAGTTAAGTGCCGAAAAAAACAACCAATTTAAAGAAATAATAGTTGAAGAAAGAATCACCAATAATAGGAAAGGATTTGCCGCGAAGAAAAAGTTAGAGCTATTTAACTTTCACATGACGTGGTGGATTTTTAAATATGCCGGTCACTGTAGTTGCCACTGAGCCGAAAAACATTAGTGGCAATATACCGTAATTGTTGCATCAAATAAAAAAGCGATTTTACAAGTAAACATATGAATAGAACTGCAAAACCCGACTCAGAAGATCTGAAATTGTTCATCTAATATAAAACATTTTCCAAAATGCCATTTTGAATGGACATTTTAGCTGATTTTTGGCTCCCTGCTTGAAAAATTACAGTTTTCTCGAGAATAAAAAGCTTTTAAACTTATATTTCTTTTCAATCACTATTCAAAAAAATAATATAAGCTCTAGGTAACCTGAGTTAGTCATCGACAAAGAATCAACCATAATATGTTATATCATATGTTCAATAGTTGAAGAAAAACAAATATGAAGTGTTGGCATCCCTGAACCAGTACCGCACTCAGAGGGTGGTGAACCAGGCACGCTGGCGAGGTGGTGAATAACTTTTGACAGCGCTCTCGCTGCAAGAGGCTGTCAGTTCATGCTCTGTCGTCATCCCCCAAAAGTCAGTGGTTTTCTGCTCGCGTGCTTGTTTTTCTTTACCTTCCCTTCTGCTGGTCTTATTTGGCTGCAGTGCAGAGTGTGTTAGCATTTTTCTCGAAAATTACCGGAAAACTCAATTCATTTCTATCCGTTGAGTGTTTTCCTACGTTGCTATCGGTTCGGTAAGTACTTCCTGTCAAGTTTTCCCTAAATTGCTCCATCGAAAGTGGTTATCCGCGGTGCTAGTTCGTTGCTAGGGCACGGGAAGGGCGCTCATCGATTACGGATTGTAAACAAAGCAAACATTCCGTTCGTTCGTCGGGCGGTGGCGTGTTTTTGTTTGCAAAGAGCCTAGTGCTCTCATTGCTTCGACTTGCGCCGCGTTCCAATCCCTAACCTTTTTCTTCTTTTGCTTGTGCAATTTTTCACGGCCTGGTAAGGCTATAAAAAGTGTTGGGTGGAAAAACGTGGTCCCTGTGCTTAGTGTAGAGGAAAAGTTTTATCGATTGTGAGTTTGCTTTTCCCGTCGTCGGATCCTAGTGGAAGGTAAAATCTGCTGCCTGTTTCTAACCTGAAAATTGCCTGGAAAACGCGTACCCTGACGGTGTGGAACGGTACCAGCTGTCAAAGTGACCTTTGCGGAAGCGAAATGTAAACAAAGCTCTGATAGAAGCGCAGAAGAGTCCCACCAACAGGGAGTTTTCCGAGCTTTGTTTATTTGATTTTCAATCGATTTATTGGTAAAACTTCGGGTAGTGTTGGTATATCATCAGTGGTTTAGTGACTCATAATTGTTTTAATTGCGATTGTAACATAATGTATTGCAGTGAAACGTACGTACTACTGTATCTGCTATTTTGTTTGAACTCTGCCTGATTATTGAAAACAATCATTCCAACAAAACAAAAGTAAAAGTTTTCAACAGAACTATTGCGTCATTGGACGGGAGCCTTCATTTCCTTTCATAGCGAAGTTGTATTTGTTTAATAACATCAGTGTTTGTAGAGTATTGTTCTTACCCTCCATCCACCGAGAGTTGTAAGCACCCTTATCAGGTCACGCTATCATTCTGCTTCTTCGGCTCGGTATACAAAACATTACAATCTACTATACGGCAGCCTCCAGCGTATTTTTACGTCTGAATGGTTGTGAGTGTTCATATGCATGTGTACCGAAGATAGAA
Source organism: Aedes japonicus (assembly GCA_034211315.2). Lineage (NCBI taxonomy): Eukaryota > Metazoa > Arthropoda > Insecta > Diptera > Culicidae > Aedes > Aedes japonicus. The sequence continues at coordinate 44,378 of JASCZW010005356.1, forward strand.
TCATGCGTTCTGCTACTGCTGCTAATGAATTGCGGATTGCAATGATCTGCTGTGGTAATCCAGTTCACTGTTGCTCTTGTAGTTGGTATTATCACACTGACTGGGAAGCTAATCAAAAAAGTATTTTTGGCGACATTGTTTCTATTTTCGTTTTTTGTCTTCTGATAGAAGGCAGACACTGAACGGTCGGAACAATCTGCTTATTACTGCAACATCTGCTCCATTTAAGTTTTAAGAGGGGCAATGTTATGTTTGGAATGCCCATGTTAAATATGAAGTGATTAATGGTGATTAGACTGATGCAAAATCGAAATATTTGCTTCCTAGCTTAATCGACGTCAATTTGGGTCCTGATAGTTCCCAAAAATTTTAACACATTTGGTTTGATTTGGCTTTGCATACGCTATTCAAAAGTTTGTATGGGAATTAGCATGAAGAATCTCAAACTTACATTTCCAGATCCCTAACATCTTGATATTATGTTCTTAAACCAAATCTTTTAAATATTCATATAGTGTAAGTTGCCAACTATTAAAATGCCGAAGATACCTGACATGTAAATTTTATACAAAAATAGTTATTCAACAAATATAATAATAAGAACTAAAAATATGTAATGTATATAAAATATATAAATATAAAATATATAAAATATTTTTAATAATATAAATAAAATAAAATACATAAAATATATGAATATAAAACATAAAAAACATATAAATAATAAGAAAACAAAAATAAGAATAAAACATCATACCTAAAGTGTGTATTTTATGTTTTTTTGAATAACTATTATTATATAAAATTTACATGTCAGGTATTTCCGGCATTTTGATAGTTGACAACTTACACAATATGAATGTATATAAGATTTGGCTTAAGGACATAATATCAAGATGTTAGGGATCTGGAAATGTAAGTTTGAGATTCTTCATGCTAATTCCCATACAAACTTTGAATAGCGTGTGCAAAGCCAAATCAAAACCAAATGTGTTAAAATTTTTTGGGGACTATCAGGACCCAAAATGGCGTCGATTAAGCTTAGGGGAGCAAATATTTCAAATTTTGCATCAGCCTAATGGTGATACATTAATTCAATTCAATATTTGAATAAACATTGATGTATTCAGTTAATCCGAAAAGTTAACCAGAATTTATTTTTCGACAGGTTGCTAGTAAAACATCGAATATGCGTTTCCTTATAGTGAGTATTACTGTGCTCGAGAAAATGTGATCAGTAATCTGAGCTCTGAACGCCTCTAGGCGATTCCCCCTACTAGATCGTAACCTATCAACGTTTAACTCCACACTTTCGTAATGTGCTACAAACTGAAGAGAGTCCCTTTTAAACATACGCGTTTCGACCCACTAGTAGTACTCCATTTTGATCGTTTTGCCGAATACCCTAACATTAATTGAAACAGTTTGCATACTGTGGATCATAATGTTGCGAGTATTTCAAAGAGCTTGGAACTACTCGCTTGGAATTCATTGATATTCTTTAGATTTCAGCATCCAAAGAACAAATTTTTCATAGTAAAAAGGTGTCGAAAATAAGAAGTCTATATCGTCTTTGTGAGTTAACTTCAACATCCTTATATACTGTTAATCAATCCTGTAATCTTTAGGTTTATCAGCAACTTTTCAGTAAATCCTATCTGCTGTAACCGTATGGGTATGGAAATTGTGCACGAATGCCAGCAATTATTAAAGTCGCAGAGAAGAATGTCGAGAGGTTACTTATCTACCGAATGAATCAGCATTTGATTAACTCCTGTATCCTGTACCATACAAGGATCAATTCAGTTTTATGAATCTCTTCGTAAACCATCAACTTAGCATAATAATTCGAACCATCAAAAAGGGTCATTTAAGGTGGCATCATATGGCATCTTAGTGCCAATGAAAACGTCTATCCTGATGCCACTTGCTCGACGAATAGTTTTACATCAGGATGTTTGCAGGACACTGCCATTGTTTTGAAGCGATACTAATTGCAACACGATCGATTTCCATATCTGGTAGTCACAAATTACAGGTATAATCCGCCTTTGCAATGACGTTCAGATTAGTTTCATTGACTAACACAATTTACTATTATAGTAGCGACGATTACACCAGTTAGAACATCTTTCTAACAAGTGTAAATTCAAGAGAACTGACAAGTGATTGTTACTTTGGTTGCTGCACTCTCTGTCACAATCTACTGTACACAATGGATCTGTTTAATTCGAAGAAATTGCACAAAGCACGATATTTGCCTGAAACGTCGGAAAACGGTTATAAGCGAACAATAGAATAAGTTCAGCATATTAAAAACCAGCGCCATTGAAAACCCGTGACCTTTGAGCCAAAGGAGGATATAAAAACATAATAATAAAAGCTACCTTCGACCCCGTAAACCACGTGATCCTTTTGGAAACGACTGGGAGTTTCAAAAAGAAAGTGGCTTAGGCAACAGACTACTGAGTGTTAAAATTGGTATAACGCAATCCAGTTCGTTTTCTACCCTGTCCGGCGTGCCCCAGGGGAACAATCTGGGTCCTCTACTATTCGTATTGTTCTTCAATGACGTTGTTAACCTACTGCTAAGCGATGGTTGCTCATTTACGCTGATGACTAAAATGTTTTTTTGTCATCAGACGAGAAGCTGATTGCAGACGCCTTCAAAAGCTTGTTGACCTTTAAGCTGGTTGGTGAAGCTTCAACTTTCCTAAAGTGAGTGTCTCCAAGTGCTCCATAATATCTTTCCATCGTTTTAAAATGCCTGTTTATTACAACTACACGATGCATGGGGAGCAACTGGAACGTGTTGATAAAAATAAGAACCTTGGTGTTTATATACTATACTTGACGCGCAAATGACATTCAAGATGCATTATTCGGCAATAATTGACAGCCAACCGTCAGCTAGGTTTCATTCTAAAAACTGCTCAAGACTTTGCTGATCCCTTGTGCCGAGGTGCTCTGTATTGCTCGCTCGGCCGGTCTATTCTGGAATATGTATCAGTTGATTGGTCCCCTTACAAAGCGGTGTGGATTTATAAAAGTGCATCCATTCAGCGGAGATTAATGCGTTGAAAACAAAATACATGAAGGGAAGAGGCTCACAAGAAGACAATGTTAGCCTCCTAGCACGAGTTCAGATAGACGGTGATGAAATCGAGGTAGTAGACGAATTCGTGCATCTGGGCTCATTGGTGACCGCTGATAACGACACCAGCAGAGAAATAAAAAGGCGCATTATGGCTGGCAATCGTGCCTACTTTGGACTCCGAAGGACGCTAAGATCGAAAAAGGTTCGGCGAATCACAAAGTTGACCATCTACAAGACATTAATTAGACCGGTAGTTCTCTACGGCCACGAAATATGGACATTGCTAATGGAGGACCAACGCGCCCTTGGAGTCTTTAAATGGAAGGTGTTGCGTACCATCTACGGTGGAGTGCAGATGGAAGAAGGAATGTGGACGTGGCGAATCAACCACCAATTGCATCAGTTGCTGAGAGAACCTCCCATCGTACACATGGCAAAAATCGGTCGACTACGATGGGCTGGGCATGTCGTAAGAATGTCGGACGACAGCCCTGTGAAAATGATTCGAAAACGAACCGACAGGTACTAGAAGAAGAGGCGCGCAACGAGCAAGGTGGATCGATCAAGTAGAAAGCGACCTGCGGACCCTTCGCAGACAGAGCGAGGCTGGCGAGTAACAGCCATGAACCGAATAGAATGGAGACAACTTCTGTGTACAGCAGAGACCACGCCGGCCTTAGTCTGATTGGTAAGGTAAGGTATCAATTCAGCGGAAGTTAGTGAGGTCTGCTCGTCGAGGCCGCTACCAACATACCTATTTAGCACACACTGGTCCTCCCTATTCGATAACAATCTATGTGTTCTCTCTGCCGCAGCAAAACGTTTGGAAAGTTCCAACGTGACCCCGTCAAAAATTATCGCATCATTATTAGTGTTCATATTTTTATCAGGCAAACCCTAGCCACTGGAAAGAACCAGCTCATAAGATAGGATCCAACCGTACTGTTTCCAACTATCGTGGTATACGCTTCTTTGAAAAAATTCGAACCGATAGTCTTGAACTTCCTTTCAACGTCCTGTTCTGTTTCCTGTATCTCATCAGATCAACATGGACGTCTAGTCAAAAGATAGACAACCACTAACATTCTGGCCACTAGCAAATATATTCCTGACAAGTTATCAGGCCGGCTCCATCGAATATTCACTTTGCGGCAGATCTTCCAAAAGTGCCGTGAAGGCATCATCTATTTCTTCGACTTCAAAGCCGCATATGATACGATGATGCTAATCGAAAAGACGAGAAGCAGTCACAACGAAGTACATGCTAACATCCGGAACCGAGCACGGCAGGGCCCGACTAGGCAGCAGTGTGATCGACGGAGATGAGTTCGAGGTAGTCGACGAATGCGCCTACTACGGGATCCACTAGCAACTGTGGTCAAAAAGCCTATGAAGTGTATCCTGTGCAAAACTAAAAAGACCGGTTGTTCTCTACGGGCATGAGACGTACTCAAAGCTTGACAATACTTGGATCACTCGTAGCTTTTGAGCGACGGAGTCAGGACATAAGCCACAACTCGTTGAACCTTGCGGAAGTTGCTGAACTTGTGGAAAACGATACAAGGTCCATACTCACATCGGGTGCAGGCAGTGATGGAAAAAACCGCATCGAATAACGTTCAATTTTGAATCATTTGCGAACACGCTCTTTTACAAATTCCGATCTGAGTGATCTTCTGCCGACATCATAACACACCGGAGTGAATACAGAAGAGAGAAAAAAGAGAAGAAAAAATTGACATCGGTCGCGCATGATTTTGTTCATGCGTTGAATCATTCTTACAATGCATTCATTGTACTATGAATGGCAAATAAAAGAATCATCTATGAATGCATTCATTGATTCACAAAGATTGAATCTCCTCGATCGCCTCGATAGTGCAAAAGTTGGCTATGATTATCACGGCGTTGTGTGTTGTTGTTGCCGTTAGCAGTTGCCAGCTGAAGCTGTAGAAGAATGTGGACAAGATGATGGCAAAATTATGCGGCATGTTCTGAAACAACATTTGACCGTCAATGCTGCATTGAATTTACCGCTGCCAACAGTGGCCGAATCTGGGTCTGAGCCGGCAAAAAGTCGAAGAAACTTAAAAAATTATAATTATTCAAAAACAATAAAAAAAAGTTATAAAACTATATTCAAATTGAGCTTAACGCATGTAAGATGAATGAAGAAAAAGAGTTACGTTTGTTTGTCTGTGCTGATACTGTTCACTGCGGCTAGAATACTTTTGGAAATATTTCCTGGTACTCAATCAAACGTAATCTGAACACAATAACCAGTATGCGGATTATTTTGATTATTTTGTCGGAACAAAAGGCGACCATTGGTACCGAATTTTGGATCTCCGGATACTGATCATTGTGTTCAGATTACGTTTAAAAAGGTACTCTGGTACTCCATATTATTCGCCTTTGAAAATTAGCATTTGATGATATGTCGCAAGCCTTGTTTTGTCGGAATGAAAAGTGGTCCTCCGAACTGCTCCGGTACTTTTTTTTGTTGGGGCGTAGAACCACTGCGTCCACTGAGTTGAACTTTTGTGGTAGACCGGTACTTAATCACACTCGTCTTAGAATATTAATGTAAAATGATATGTCGCACACCCATGTTTTGTTGGAACGGAAAGCAATCTACCGAACCGGATCACGGGTGATCAGGGTACTGGTCACTGTTACGGTGGTCGAGAAGGTTCTCTGGTACTTCATCGTATTCGGCTTCGAATATCAGTGTATAATGATATTTCGTAAGTTCATGTTTTGTCGGAATGAAACGCGGCCCGCGGAATCCGAAAGATTACCAGGGAAGCCAACGATCGTCCTAAGTCTGCTAGAGTATGTTAATGTATTGTTATGTTTTTTTAAATAACATGATTCATCACTGAGAATACACTATGGTCCACAATTTGCGATCAAAAATTACCTTATCTGAATCCAGAATAAATCTGTGACCAGCAGAATTTTAACGTCAACAATCGGTTGAGAAATGAAAAAGTCATGATTTTTATTACTAAGTAAACCGTGAACACTCAACAAGCAAATCCATGTATGCAATCTTGCATTCATATTGATTCGAAATTTTGATTCATGGATGATTCTCTAGAAGGCTAACAGATGATTCACGTGATTCAAAATAAATGTGGATATTGCGTGGGTCGCTTTGATTGAATCATTCATTCTCTAGCTTGGCTGATTCATGGATTCAGTGGTACAAACAATCAGCAGAGATCATTTGAAGTATTTTCATGCGACTTTGATTGATCGAGAATGAAATGTTGAAGCACAATACGGAATCGGCTGAAATCATGCACGCGATTGAATTTGTCCATCCTTGGGTGCAGCCACCAGGGATTTAAGTTCCGGAAGCCCATCGTCTGGAACCTCGTCGGGGGTATCTACGTCGTACGCGATTCGCTACAGAATTCAAGTCCATTCCACCAAAGGCTGTTGTTCTTCAGGGACCCGGCGAGTCGGCAACAGGATACGATGTGTGCTGGGTTATTTTGGGAGAGGATATATTCCCACCGATATTCACTGGAGTGCTCTTGAATTACAGCGATCCGATTCCAGACGAACAATTGCAGCTGGTTGAGAGGTTTCTTAACCCACGCTAGAACGACTGGATTGTCCCAATCGGTCTTCAGATGCCACAATCTCTGCGCTAAGAGCTTACGATCTCCGAGTACATCATCCTTTCCGTGGTCGTTGTGACGATGACGGCTTTGGACGATAGGTGAGGAGCATCACGCCTGTTGATGGATTTCAAACTAAGCCAAGCCCTCGGATGGACTCATTCGATCCATGCTCTGTTAACGTGACCTTATTCTCTCCTTCTTCCACGAAGATGTGCTCTAGGAATTCATCTGAGTTTGAGCTCCAGTTGTGTATGGGTAAGCTTTCACCGAGACTGCACCAGACAGTACAGTAAGAAAATCTTCTCCATCTTCTTCTACAAGCTGCGCCAAACACCGCGTGGCTTGATAACGTGCCGATGCTGTGTCGTACACTGAACCCAAACATCCTCCTTTTATCGAATGAATCCCACGTCGGTTGATATCGAAACATTGCTATCGCATTTTCGAATGATAGATGCAGGCGCAGGACGATTTTCTAGAAACCAGATGATTCTAATGTTGAACAACTAATACTACGCGAAGTGAATTGACCTCCCGTTCAAATTCGAAGGCACGCTGTGTGAAAATTCATCATCCCAAAATGGAATGCGTATTGCATTGGAAAAGCCCTATAACGCAAAACATTTGAAATGATGATGACAAACATTCTATTTTACATCATTCGGTAAAAACCTATCAATTGCTGTCAGAGCTGGTACCATCACTAATAAAGGACCGAAACCCGCTCGTTTCCTATGGAGTCACGGAATAATATTTCCAGGCTCCTTCAATTTTAGTGTTCCCGTTGTAATCTTTTCTCAATGGTTGGAAAGTGTAATGTGATATAATTTTATGTCGCTGAATTGTTTCAAAATATTCATAAATCGCTAATGCTCTACACAGTTTTGAAACAAATATCATATTTAATTTGATTGCTTCTCATACGAAACATAGATGATCATCATACGGATCTAACCATAAGACACTCATCCGTTTTTCGATTGCTTTTCGTTAAAGGGCACAATCGAATTGCTTTTCAGACGATCTTGGGATGATGTTTAAGTTCAGTCTAGGTAACGAGACAATGTTCCAGAACTCGCATTGGTAATGATAGGTGCTCTCTCCCGAAAAACATCGCAGGAGCCGACTTCGAGTACTTGACGGTACATTTTTTAAAAGATGTCTCAGGTGAAGGCAACCTCGAAACCGAAGTGAAGCCAATGATCTCAGCTCGCGTGTTGATGAGTACGCGATATCTAGTGAGGAGGCACCTCCCATCGATAAATAAACAAGAAGAAATTTTAATAAATGTGAAACTCGATTTTGTCGGTGGAGCGGAATCTGTCTCGTTGCAAAACCCCAATATCACGATTCGTTCTAATATCTATACCCATTTATTCTCCATACTTACAGAGCTCGTTTCCAGGACTGCCCAGTGGTTGCAACCCTGAATCATTGATCCCTTGTCGCGCTTGTGTAATCGTTTCTCTAATGCTCGGCCCTAGAATCAACAGCCACAAGCGATTACTACAATGACCGAAAACAACAATTTTCACATGCCACAGCACGTAATCAAGCATGAGACGATCCAGTCATCGTCCGCGTCTCCGCCGCATCATCTTCAGCAACAGCTACATCAGCAGCAGCAGCCCCAATTCCAGGTGTACTATCACCACCAGGCGCACGGTCAGTCGCACCCGCCCAAAGCTACTGCTGCTGCTGCTGTGAAAATGGTCGAAACCGTACCTGCCGATCATTCGGTCTCCGTTGCGGGGCTTGACTACAGCACTCATCACCACCACCCGCAGCAGATTATCGAGTACGATCCGGTCAGTGATCCGAACAATCCTGTGAGTGTGGTCATCGAGCACCAGCAGGTGGTGGACACTCAACCGACCATTGAACAACAGGAGCAGAGCGTGATAGAAGCGCTCTGTCAGCAAGCTCACCAGAATCGGTTACACCAAGAGCAACAGCAAATAGCCAAGGGCAAAAGGATGCGTATGGATAATGTACAACATGAAAATGGATCTGGTTATCCAAGCGAGGATGAGGATCATGACGATCCTCGGCGAAAGGTCGTTCACCAAGGACCTGGTGGGGAAACGATCGAAGAGCAAGAGCAAAGTATTATCGAAGCGCTCTATCAGCAGCAACAGCAGAACCAGCTTCGCAAACAACTCATTCAACATCAGCAGCAAGATAACCATCAGCTGTCCTACCAGAGGCGCTCGCCAAGTCCGCCGTCACGTTCGCTGTCTCCCTCCCAATCTCCGACCGTTTCGGGCACGACCGATTCGCTCAGTTCTCGCATCACACCCGCATCTCAACCACCACCCCAGTCGATCTCGTTGGCCAACATCAACCAGAGCAACTTTATCGCGCGGTTAATAAGCAAGGATAACATCTTGCTCATTTCTGAAGACCTGATCGAAATCGGACGGAACTCGTCCCGCGCACAGGTGGACTTCCATGTTGGAAGGAACAGCTTCGTTTCGCGGAAACATTTGCTGCTGCACCATGATCATACCGACGGAGAGTTCTATTTATCCTGCTTAAGTAAAAATGGTGTCTTTATTGATAATATTTTCCACAGAAAAGGAGCCGAACCGTTCTTGCTGCCCAGAGTGTAAGTAGTTCAGTTTAAAGTAATCCACTTCTCAATACTACGTAGTTTTTTTTTACCAACAGTTGCAGCATACGTTTCCCAAGTACAAACATTAAGATCCAGTTCGAAAATTTGTACCACAAAAATAACTCCGACGGGCCACGTGATCTGCTGGATACGAGCTGCGGGCCATATCCCACCAGTAGTAGTTCTTTACAGGTCACCGGCAATGGTCCATCCAGCAACAGCGATATCCATCCTGCCTCTACATCGACCCCCAGCAACGCAAGCATGTATGCCCCGCTCAAGATCTCCATACCGCAGGAACCGCCTACCTCGTCATCGATGGAGCACATCGATATGAGTGGCCGCAACAGGGACAACGGCAAGAGCCCATATCCTTCGCCGACGGGAACTATAAGTGCTGCCAATAGTTGTCCCACAAGTCCCCGCCAAGGCTATCACGATTTCTCCGTCTACACAACTGGCCAACTTAGTTCTGTGGGTGGAGTGCTCGGTCACGACATGAGCGGATCATCCGGGATTCATCTGGCATCGAGCAGCAGCGGAAGCGCTACCGCCAGTCACAGCTTTAACGATTTCCAACCTCCGGCTACGTCGCAATCGCTTGAGAACGAAAAACCTCCGTACAGCTATGCCCAACTGATTGTGCAATCGATTTCTGCCTCGCCGGAGAAGCAACTGACGCTGTCCGGAATATACTCGTTCATCTCAAAGAACTATCCGTACTATCGAAACGGAGCAAACAAGGGTTGGCAAAACTCAATCCGACACAATCTAAGCTTGAATCGGTAATTTCGTTCTTTTCTGGAACTTCACGCTATTTGAATTTTTTTTTATCTCTCTCTTTCGCATCCAAAAACAGCTACTTCATTAAAGTGCCCCGATTGCAGGACGAGCCGGGCAAGGGAAGCTTTTGGCGTATCGACCCGAATAGTGAACTAAAGCTGATAGACCAAAGCTACCGGAAGAGACGCCAGCGGGGTAGCCAGTGCTTTCGGACGCCGTACGGTATGCCGAAGTCGGCGCCCGTTTCGCCGACAGCGATGGATCCGGAAAGCAGAGAAGGCTCGCCGTTGCACGAGATGCTGCTCCAATCGGCGCCGGGTTCGCCGGGACATGTGGCAGCCAATGCATATGTTCACAGTAGCACCGGAACCAGCGTGGCAGGCCATCCCGGACAGGAAGGTGAGGTTTATTTTTCTCCCTATGGCATGGCGAATTGATCGTTGTGCTTTATATTGCAAAATGTGCTTTTCTAAATTATTGGATTACTACTTTATCTACAAACAATAAATTTTATTACTAATGGTAGAATATCTATCATGCAATCTAAGTGGACATGGTTTGAGTGAAATTGGATTTTCCACCTACATTGTCTGAGTATTTATTTTTTTTTATCAAGAGAAAAACAATTACATAGGGCATTACTCTTGTCAGGAACTAATGATTCCTTTCTGCAACAATGCATTCATCACTAGAAAGTTGGTCAGGCTTTAGCATAGTTATTACATTCAGGTGGTCAAGTCCCGTCGAGTGTTGTCAGTATTTGGACAGCAGGTGCTGTTTAGGCAAAAATGTATGGAGAGTGGGCCTGGAATGTACATCATATTTGAAGAATCTCGTTGGTATGGGGCCAAAATAATCTAGCGTGGCGGAAAAAAGTTATTCCATGTAGAAGATACGGATATAAGGTGTTTTTTTTTTGTTGTTGTTTCCAACCGTTATATACTTAACGAATCGACATTAAAATTGTGTTTTTTTTTTTACTTGGTGGTTAAGCTTTTACGCCGACCCAGCACACGTTCGGTAGTCCGACTCCAGCTACCAAATTCGTCCATCGTGTGCCAGAGTGAGGGACTCTGAACAGAGAAGATGACTCTGAATCCTACTCCTCTAAACTCCACCAAGAGTCTGACGTTGCCTGTATCCCCCGGATTCCACTGGAAGTGACTACTTCGGGAGAAGGCTGTGCTCATGCACTTCTCTTGTTGCCAGTTCGCCTAGATCTGATCACCATAAAACTTCTGCTGCTGCGCACTCCGGTTGTAGATGTACTACTCTTCTTGATTGACCAGTATGGATGCTTCGAGGTCGGCTGGACCTAGCCTACTCCGACGGAAAATTTCCCGACGACGAAAGTTCTCCCGAAACCGTTTTCTAGATGCTGATACATGGCGCTCGGTCTAGTCCCCGGCGGTGGATCTAGCCTACTCCGGTGGCGCCCGATGGTGCACTTTTTCTTCTATCATACACATGCTGGCGAGTATCCAGGTCGGTCATCGACTCAAAACCTGTACTGCTACGTAACTTGTCGCTGTTCCTCTCGCCAACTTCGTTGCAATGCAGACATAATCTCAACGACGGTTCTGTTCACCGCATGGAATTAGCCGGTGCGTTCATCTGCCGTTATCAGCGTTGTCCCACTGCTGCTGCCACTTCCTCAAGGTGTTCGCTCGGGCAGTTCTTCGGACACCTCTTGTGTCCCGGTCGCTATAGCACTCACTATCTTCTTCTAGTAGACGGTTTATGGGGATCGTTCCAGCTATCACGTAGACTGCCTCTGACGAGACAGTTCGATACGCACCTAGCTCACCCGCATGGCCATCAGCCTAAACTTGCTGTTAAGCCAGAGATCGGTTCCTTTCCGTCTGCAGTGCCGCTCACCCACACAGGTCCCGCGTATCTGAGCACCGGTGTGGACACACTCGCCAGTAATCGCTTCTTACTGCTGCTGATCGCTGTAGTTGTTGGGCATGATCCGAGATAATGCCGAGATTATCTTGTGGACCTTCACATGCGTAGTCTACGTGGCTATTAAAGTTTAGCCGATCATCTATCATCACTCCCAGGTGTCTGACTTCTCGCTTAGAGTCGATGATACACTCGTCGACCGAGAGTCTCGCCTGCTGCCTTGCTTTCCGGTTACTTATCAGTACCACCTCGGTCTTGTGATGAGCTAACGCCAGTTTCTTCTCACGCATCCAGTCTTCCACAGTATCTATCGCTTCCGTGGCGAGTACTTCTACCTCCTCTCGAGATTCGCCGACCACTAGGAGCACAACGTCGTCCGCAAACCCGACAATGTTCACGCCTCTAGGGAGGCGCAGCCTCAAGACTCCGCTATACATAGCATTCCAAAGGGTCGGACCGAAGATGGAACCCTGTGGGACTCCCGATGTGACGGTTGCACATCTTTTTTCCGGTGTCCGTTTCGTATATCAGTGTTCTGTTCTGAAAGTAGCTCCTCAGGACCCTACAGAGGTACTCGGGGGCTCTTACTCTGTGCAGCGAGTCGGCGATTGCAGCCCAACTAGCACTGTTGAAGGCATTCCAGGCACGTCCAGGGTGACCACTCCGCTGTAGCGGTTCCCTCTTCTCTTTTGTTTCTGCGCAGACTCCATAGCTTCCACGACCGTTCGGATGGCATCCACCGTGGATCTATCTATCTATCTAGTGTCTGTGTGTCTGTGTGTGTGTGTGTGTGTGTGTGTGTGTGTGTGTGTGTGTGTGTGTGTGTGTGTGTGTGTGTGTGTGTGTGTGTGTGTGTGTGTGAGTGAGAGAGAGAGAGAGAGAGAGAGAGAGAGAGAGAGAGAGAGAGTCCTGGCACAGCCCACATTGTATTTGCGGTTGACTTTCCTTTCTGGATTCCAAACTTACGTCCATCCAGTTTAATGAACGTCTACAACATATTCTTGTAATACTATGCAAAATCGCCTAAGAACTTTCTGCTTCTATGATTTTCTTTAGGTTTTTTTTTTTGTTATTATAATTATATATACGTCCCTTCAAATCTTAAGCTGGTTCGCTACCGGAATTGATGATTTTGATTTTACTGGAAGCTCACTCAAACATTGAATGAAAAACATTCATCAGATCTCGTCGTTGGTCAATAAATTCTGTTTTTTATCCCAAACATTTTCTAAGAATCCCACGTTGTCACCATGTTCATTTTCAGCATGAGTATTTTGGTTGGCTCTCACCCAGCAAGCATGACATACATATTCCTTGTTGTTAAAAACAATCTATGAATAAAAGGTTCAATTAATGCAACATATGGGGTTATTCTCCGATAGTCGAAGTGTCTATTGCCACTTGGTGAAGTGAGAAAAGTCACCTCGTGGTCAAATGACTCTCTGTACAAATCAAATGGAGAGTCACTTCCATTAGTGCGAGCAATTTTCAAAATAAAAACGAATCTTCTGCTGATCTTACCTCATTTGGTTTGACGCATTAGAAATGAAAACGGCAATACGAGGGTGTAATTCGGAGAGATCTCTAGTTATCATATGCCTTTTCCTTCGAAGTACCGAACAGTTACATAATAGGCAGAACATGTTTTGCTACAACATATTGCTCTTGCAAACATGTTTGCAAGAGCAACGAATAGACTGACAAAAAAATAATTCGTAGATACTTTACTATTTTTACTATTTTTACTATTTTTACTTACATGAAAAACTGACAAACTACGGCACAAAATATAGGTATAATGATAACACTAACGAATTCCGGCAAACAAAATGAAGTTACTAAATTAGAAGAAAAATTAGTATTCTCCATTTAATTCCAACTACATTTGCTTATCTTCGACAGATACGCGTATTTCGTCTACAATGTGCAGACTTCTTCAGTGTCTCGTACTAATAACTCGACTTAGTACGAGACACTGAAGAAGTCTGCACATTGTAGACGAAATACGCGTATCTGTCGAAGATAAGCAAATGTAGTTGGAATTAAATGGAGAATACTAATTTTTCTTCTAATTTCTAGTTACAGGCATTCCACTAAACAGCTCAAACCCTCTAGGATTCAAAATGAAGTTAACAATCAATCCTATGGAGCTTTGTTTAGATAAAATACACTACGCAAATTACAACGTATAAGGAGTATCAGAATTGTTATCGAATCAGTTTACACAGATAATGATAATTTACAAATGAGAAAGTAGAAAGTTATAGGAACTGCAACGCACGTGGAACTCACAAGACACACGCACTCTGTGTGATTTTTTTTCTGATTCATTCTATAAAATACACATAGGGCTATATATTAGTTATGTCTGTTGAATACAAACACATTATTCCTGTCCCACTAAAGGTGGGATGAAGGTGCAAACAGGTTGGTGTCTAGTTTAAGTACAAAACAGTTTGTTGAACGTATGATAACATAATAACAGAAATAAACCAGTTGCACACACACACATATATATGCGCAACCCATTTCCGAATGTCGGTTCGTTAAGCAGGTTACGATTAAATACAACAACAAAACACCTTAAACTAGTACTTAATATACGCAATAACTTTTTTCCCCCACGGTACCATTATTTTGGCACCATGTAATTTTTTTCTTGCCTCAATGTGACCTTTCAAATGAGATATCATTTATTGCTGTACATTCCTGAAAAATAACACATATTCTACATTAAAAGAAACAAATCTGCGCGCCAACATTAGATTAGGGCGAATGTGCATTTGTAAACAATGGCTTTCGTAGTCATTTTTTCTTGAACAGAAGGTTACATGTACAAATGAAGCACTTTTTACGGAAGAGGAGCTTTATCTCTATCCGCAGATATATTCAACTTGAAGGAATTGTATTTAACTTCCGATAAATTAATAGACAAAGTGTTTGTTTACAAAAGCAGATTTGCCCTAACCAAATGTTGGCGCTGAAACATTGTTTCTTCATTTGATACTTGCAATCATCTCCACCTAGATGAAATTGAATTTTAATATTAACAACAGCACAGGCGTTGATTAACAATGACTTCGAAACTCAGCTGTTGCTGTGGTCAAGAGAAAAGTGGCAAAGGAATTGATTTTTACATGCACTGATAAGGATTACTGCAGGAAATGAAAAATGCAAAAAGAACTTTTTTTTCTAAAATGACGAATTTGGACTTGGTTAAACCCAATTTTTGCGTCCAACGACATAATGCGGAAATGAACATGACAACACGTTTGGTCAATCTGGAAAATAATGATCGACTGTAGAGTCAACAATTATTAACAGAGTCGCGACAAACCAGAGAAAGATTATGATAGATAATATTTTGTCAAGTTAGAACTTCTTTCTATAGCAGAATTTAGATGTTGTTGTGCATTGATTTTCTGTGCGTGACAATTCTCATGACTGGACTTGACCAATCTGTAGAACCATCATAAGCTCCTCATCCATAATTCGATGCCTTTTTTCAGTTCCCAGCCAAATTAACGACTGTTGTATTTTTTTTCCACCTTCTCCAGAACATAACAACTATTCGATGGTTTAAGTTTGCTTTTTGTTAAGTACGCCGTTTCTAGAGATCTAAAATAGCATTTATTTTCATCGTCTTCATCGTAAGGTATGTTTTCTTTTATTTAATTTTCCTTCAAATGCCACCCTCCAAAAAAAAAATTGTACACAACCGCTTTCACTACTTCGCTCTTTAATTTTTGCCAAACCGAAATTAAGTAAGTACAGAATCGATACAAAGCAATGCGTGATTCGTTTTTCAGATTTTTTTGCAAAACATCCCACCAAACGAGTACACCTGGAATCTGTTGGCAAATTCCTTAAACAACAACTTCAGCAACCTATTGCACCAACTGTAGTAGCTTCCGCAGCAGTCGTAAACGTATCCACGTCAATGTCAGCAGTGGATGGAGCCCGCCAGTAGGCGCATACACACAATGGCAATCGCAGTGAGATTTTCCACACCATCCATTTACTTTTGTAAACCCAACATTATTGAGTATGAGTATATGATTGGTACTACATATTATTAATACAATTGTAGGTAAAAGCAAAATACGAACAAGACCGCTACTGTGTTCGTATCAATATAATTGTTAATAACAGTAACTGAAAATCATGAAAATCTTGGCTAGTATAAAACACAAAACAAATCAAGAAGAAAAAGTTAGAAGTTGTGGCAAACAACATAGAATGTAAGAGTTTTGACTAATGCAGAAATTATTATATTTAGTAGAAGTGCTTGTTGTACAATGTCGATGTCGTCGTCGTTTTTAGCTAAATAAGCCTAAGGCATTTCCTCCCCCGGGTTCTCTCTCTCTGCGCTTTGTGTTTGTGCGGTTCTGCTCCGGGTTAAAGCAAAAAGTGCCCAAACTCCTGAACACTCCAATCTCCGATGTCACCTTCGTTTGTTATTTCCGTGAAGGTGATCAGGGCGTTTGTGCTGGGTACTTAGAGTTGCGGGCAACTTCATTCAAGGAGCTACCTACAAGAAAATCAACTTCAGGTTGTTGTTGGAATTGATGGCATACATGAGTGTCAAGAATGGTGTAAATTGATGTTCATTTCGAAAATCTGTTTTCTTTCTCAAGTTCTCTGGAAACGAACAAGCAGTATGCTACACAAAAGTGAATTGGAAAACCAAAACAAAATAAACCATTGAAGCCTAACGAACAAATAGTTTTTTTTTTAAGAAAAACGGAAACAATAGAAACAAAAGAAAAGAGAGAACGTGCAGGAGGTACGAAAAAGAATTCACAGGTAGATCTACACACATAAACCATAGGCATCAACACACACACACATACACACATTGGATCATTTATTTGTTATTAAAACTCTGTTGGGTTCGTAAAAAGTTTGACTGTGCGAAATTCTTTAGGCTAAAACGATCCGAAAGCCATCTTGCTCTCAGCAAGAAACAGCCCCCTCATTATATGGGAATGCATTTGTTCAGGCAAAAACTAGCTTTAAGTCCCATAGATGGATAAATCCAATTCTGAATTATTTCACAACCTAGAATTGTATAAGCTCATTAGAAAGATTAGACGAGTGTGACTTCCTTCTACAAAGCGTGTTTTTCAGATACCCGATTGTAGCCACATCGACTATTCACAATATAAGTAAGCTAGAGATTGATAGAAGTCAGTACATTTTGTGACTTCACTAGGAATAGATTGTCACTTCGTTAAATACAACCAAACAAGTTCAGTCTAGTAATAAAATCGATGAATTATCTATACGTGACCTGGAACTCCGAAAGAAAAGGGCATTAGTCCGTTTCCCACCGCAAGCTACTCTTCCTCATCGGCCGCTGTGAGATCCCAAACTCAACTGGTTCAATGTCGTTGTTAACGTATTGGGGATTTTTTTTCATAGACATATGAACAAAAACCAATATTTAAAAATTCAGCGTTGCCAGTTTTCCTCAACATTATTCGGCAGGATCGAGGGGACTCATATGGAGGGGTGCTTTTGGGGAATAATAAGCTCCACTCCTTTTATAGAATTGATCTCCCCTCGATGACTGGCCCTGAAGCAGTTGCATGCCAAGTGGCTATTCGAGGCAATTTTTTTAGTATAGCCAGCATATACCTGTCGCCGAATACGGCAATATCCCGCAGGGATCTTTCGACTATTTGCCTCGCAATGCCAGAGCCACGGTTGATCTTAGGAGATTTTAATTCTCACTGCACAGCCTGGGGGTCACCGTACAACGACAACCGTTCTGCATTGATACTAGACCTCATGGACTACTTCAACTTGACTATTTTGAATACTGGAAAAGTAACACGCGTGGCTCCACCTTAATCTGTTTGAATTCACTATCATTGGATTGCACGTGGAAAATGATTCAAGATCCCCATGGTAGTGATCACCTGCCTATCAAAATTTCAATCACCAATGGTTCGTGTCAATCTCGCCTGATCGACATTGCGTACGACCTCACGAAGTGCATCGACTGGGGTAAATTCGCTGAAGCGATCATCGATGGCGAGCAATCGGTCGAAGTCCTTCCTCCGTTGGAAGAGTATCGGTTTTTATCCGGATTAATCCTCAAATGTGCGATCGACGCACAGCGCAGACCGTACCAGGATCAACAATTCGCCGACGTTCGCCCACTCCGTGGTGGGATGACGAATGTACTGAAGTCCACTGTGAAAAATCCGTCGCGTTTAGAGCATATCGGAAGCGCGGTTCGCGAGATAACTACGAGCGGTACATTGCTCTTGAGCGTAAGTTTAAGAGCCTCGCCAAAGCCAAGAAACGCGGATATTGGCGTCACTTCGTCGAAGGGCTAATGCGTGAGACGTCGATGAGAACTCTATGGACCGTCGGGAGAAGAATGCGAAATGCGTCATCGGTGAATGAAGACAACGAAAGCTCTTCCCGGTGGGTCTACGCGTTCGCCAAGAAAGTTTGCCCAGATTCAGTTCCGGTGCAACGAATTGCTCGCGATACTCAAACCAATCGTAACGAATTGGATGCGCCCTTTTCAATGCTCAAATTCTCACTTGCTCTTCTTTCATACAACAATTCTACTCCAGAAATAGGTTAACTTGTAGAAAAACTCCCAGACGTCGTAAAGAGGCGCTTGCTGAACTTATTTAATCAGTTCCTGGAAAGCAATATTGTTCCGGATGAATGGAGGCAGGTTAGAGTTATAGCTATACAAAAACCCGGGACAGCCGCGTCGGATTACAACTCTTATCGTCCAATTGCGATGTTGTCGTGTATACGGAAGCTGCTAGAGAAGATGATTCTCCATCGGCTCGACAAATGGATTGAATCTAATGGCTTTCTATCTCATACTCAATTTGGTTTCCGCAGAGGCAAAGGAACGAGCGATTGTCTTGCGCTGCTTTCAACGGAAATACAGCTGGCCTATGCCCAAAATGAGCAAATGGGTTCAGTTTTCATGGACATTAAGGGGGCTTTTGATTCAGTTTGTGTAGACGTCCTTTCAGACAAATTCCACGAGTGTGGCCTTTCACCATTACTAAACAACTATTTGTACAATTTGTTGTCTGAGAAACATATGAGCTTTTCTCATGGGTCTTCGACAACTTCACGAATTAGCTACAAGTGTCTCCCCCAGGGCTCTTGTTTAAGCCCCCTTTTTTATAATTTTTATGTCAGAGACATCGATAGCTGCCTCATGGAAAATTGCACGCTAAAACAGCTTGCGGATGACGCCATTGTTTCAATTGTATGACCAGGGGCGAACAACCAGCAGGGACCGTTGCAGGATTCCCTGGACAATTTGTCTACCTGGGCTGTAAAGCTAGGTTTCGAATTATCTCCGGAGAAAACTGAGTTAGTTGGTTTTTCTAGGAAGCGTGATCCAGCACAAATACCGCTTCAACTCATGGGTAAAACAATAAACCAAAGTTTGTCTTATAAATACGTAGGGGTCTGTTTTGATTCTTAATGCACCTGGGGAAAGCACATTAAGTATCTGCATCAGAAATGCCAGCAGTGAATAAACTTCATGCGTACTTTTACCGGAACATGGTGGGGAGCCCATCCGGAAGATCTTATAAAGCTGTATCGTACAACGATTCTGTCGGTCCTCGAGGACGGTAGTTTCTGCTTTCAATCCGCCGCGAAAACTCATATTCTGAAGCTGCAGCGAATCGAGTACCGTCGTCTTCGTTATATCGCGTTAGGCTGCATGAACTCAACTCATACTATGAGGTTGGAGGTTTTAGCAGGAGTTCTTCCTTTATCAGACCGTTTTGTGAAGCTATCGTTCCGGTTCCTCATCCGCTGCGAGGTGCTAAATCCATTGGTAATTGAACATTTTGAAAAGCTAATCGAACGAAATCCTCAAACTAAGTTCATGACACTGTACTATTGGTACATGACTCTGGAGGTGAGCCCTTCTTCGAATGTTCCTAATCGAGATTAGTCCTAAGACTTCTCTAGTTCTACTGTAGTTTTTGATCCGACCACGAAGCAAGAAGCTCGTGGAATACCAGATCCACTCCGTTCGGAGTACATTCCATCAAATTTTGCAAGTAAGTTTGGCCATATCAGATGTGGCAGGAAGTTTTACACCGACGGGTCAAAAACAAATAATTCCACTGGATTTGGTGTTTTTAACGAAATTCATAGCGCCTCCTTCAAACTACAAAATCCTTGCTTCTTATACGTCGCAGAGTTGGCGGCTATACACTGTGCATTAGAGCAAATTGCCTCTCTTCCCTCTGATCTATTTTTCATTTTTACGGATAGTCTCAGCTCACTTAAGGCTTTCCGTTCGATGAGGCCAGCAAACCACTCACCGTATTTCGTTAGCGAAATACGATCTCTGTTGAGTGCTCTATCAAACAATTCCTACACCATCACCTTGGTTTGGGTCCCTTCTCATTGCTCCATTCCGGGTAATGAGAAAGCGGACTCACTTGCCAAGGTGGGCGCTATGGCAGTCGATATTTATGATCGACAAATCGCCTTCAACGAATTTTTTGCTATTTTCCGTCAACAGGCCTTGATCAGCTGGTTACATTCTATTCTCCCACAGGTATCGTAAAAATCACTACTCGCTAGGCTCGCATTTCTATCGAATAGGGCTCTCAGACACCAATCAATGCGGCTGTGCTGCAAGTTATCAGGACATCAACCATGTTGTCTGGTATTGCCTCGATTTCGAAATTGCCAGATCTGATCTTTCCGCATCCCTACGGGCCCGAGGGAAACCAGAAAAGGAAGATACCAGAGATGTGCTGGGAAAGCTGGACTTGGACTACATGGGGCTAATTTACAAATTCTTGAAACAAATAGATGTTTTCGTTTGATCCTCTCTTAGCTGTGGTTTTAACATGTCCACCTCGCCCCTCCCCCGTAATCACGCTTCTGTTGTATCGTTACAGCTTAACGGAACGCAACATCTGCGCCAGACCAACAGCAACAATATCGCATCTCAAATCTGCTGTTGAAAGCCAACGTGAAGATTCCTACTTCTCCATTCCTACCCGAATTATTGTAATCCCTAACCTCAACCAAGCCGCGAGTCTTTCGGCTTTCCAAAATTAACATAGTTAGTAAGTTATTGTCGTTATAAAAATGAAAAATAACTCGGCTCCGTTATGCCTATGGCACTTGAGCCTCACAAATAAACAAGTAAGTTAAAAAAAAAATCGTGAAAGTTTGGCGAGGGTTTTTTCTTTTGTTTTTGTGTAATGCTCGAAAAACTGGGATCTTCACTCGTTTTCATACATAAATAATAAAAAATTCGAAAGTGTTGAATATAACTGTTACAATCGCACTTCTTGTATTTCAAGCCGACTGCAATATCAGACAGCCCTCGTTTTTTTTTTCATTAGGGCGAATCTAACATTGAGAGATTCTCTCCGGGCTCACTCGGTTTCATTCATTACAGCGCCATTACTTTCGAGGAATTCTTTAGTACAGATCGAAACACAGCAGTGCTGGCTAGCATACTCTACAAATAGTAGAATGAAAAACGTAAAGGTGATTGGAATATGAATGAAAGAGAAAGTAGTCAAAGAGAGTCCCTCAATGTTAGGTTCCCCCAAAATGAAAAATAATCCTAGAACTTTTTAGCAGCGTCACAATCGCGAAGGCTAAAACGGAGATTCCATTCATGAATGCTTCAGACGTCACCAAAAACCGGTTGCTTCATAGTAGCCATAAGAACAGGTTGTTCGATTGAGATTGAAACTAAACGTGTAGCCTTTCTGAACCAAACTGATGAAATCGAAGCAACCCATGACTTTATGTTACCTTTGATACCTAATAAAATTTTCATTAGTTCTTCAATCGTTCTTTTTTAATTCAAGCTCTGCTGCCCAGTGCCCATTAGGTTATGGGCTCAGATAGTTTAGTGAAAATCTCAAGATATAAAAGCCATGTCGAATCCAGGTAGAAGTAACGGATCCGGAGACTCAAGGCGTGTAGTCTCAACCACACAGAACCATCCGGCAATCGAACGGATGGTTGGCCGCGAAAACTGGAGAACGTGGAAGTATGCAGTGAAGACTTTTCTGTAAGTGGAGGACCTTTGGGACGCGGTGCAGCCTACCCCGAATGCGGACGGAACTATTCCTGCCGTTGATGCGAGGACAGGATTGCGCGAGACAAGATCATCATGCTGATCGATCCGGTGAACTATATTCACGTCGAGGAGGTAAAGACAAGGGGAAGTGTGGAAAAAAGTTAATAAACACCTTCGAAGATACCGGACTAACGCGCCAGTGGGCACTTCTGCACAAGCTAATTACGGCGAATTTGACCAGCTGTGGTTGTATGAAAACATACGTAAATCGAATGGTATCAAGGGCGTATCAGCTAATCGGAATCGGATTCCCACCGGACGACAAGTGGATTGGTATGCTATTGTTGGCTGGCTTGCCTCAGAAATATCGTCCTATGGTGATGGGCCAGGAAAATTCCGGCATCGAAATCACAGGTGACATCATCAAAACCAAGTTGCTCCAGGAGACGGATGTGTCAGCAGTTACCATGGAACCGGCGTTTGTTTCAACGAAGAAAACTTCAAGTGGTTACCATGGTCACCATAGCAACGAAAAAACAACCTCGAAGAGTAAACGACCAAAATGTCGGCGGTGTTAGAAATTTGGTCACATTGCGAAAAATTGTCAAGCCAAAGAACCAGCGAAACGAAGTGAAGCGAAGAACAAAGGAAACTCCTTTTGCACCATACTGTCCGTTGTGCGACGCTGCAGCGGACAATAGTTGGTACTTCGATTCTGGTGCTGCCAAGCATCTAACCAATAGCAAGGACTTGTTGGAGAATCTTCGAATGGTAGTATCTACGCGGTGAACAAGACTGTGATGAACACCGTTGGGGAAGGATCTGCCAAGCTACAACCCACCGGGAACCCAGATTCGATCGAAGTGCGAAACGTTGAGCTGATTCCGGAGCTGGGAGTAAACCTACTTTCAGTAGGGAAGATTGTTGTCCAAGGCCACACAGTTATTTTCAGGAAGACTGGTTGTGAGGTGGTTAATCCCAGCGGCAAGTTAATCGCTACCGAATGTCGTTCGAACGACTTGTACAAACTAGAGCAGAAGACCTCACCAGCACTTACGTGTTCACCCCGAGCAACAGCAAAGTTGTGGCATCGACGAATGGGACATCTGAACTCCATAAGTTTGGCGAAGCTCAAGAACGAACTAGCGAATGGCGTCAGCTACGATGGTACGAACTACGCTGACTGTAAAATTTGTGCCATCGGGAAGCAAACAAGATTGCCGTTCAACCACGTTGGATCCAGGGCTAATGAAGAACTGGTATTGGTTCACTCGGACATTTGCAGGATAAGACTCGGAAGGTCTTCGTTTAATTTTTGCGTACCAAATCGCAGGAAGAAGTGCTGCAAAAGTTTAAGGAATTCCATACCTTGGTCGAGAGGCAGAGTGGCAAAAAGCTGAAGGTCCTTAGGACGGCTAATGGCTGGAAGTTCAAGAACAGAAGCTTCGAAAATTTCCTGAAGCAGTTGGGAATTTGTCACCAGACATCAGTAGAATACACTCCTGAACAGAACGGGCTCGCTGAACGTGTCAATCGGACGGCAGTGGAACGAGCGAGGAGCATGCTGTACGAAGCGAAGCTATCAAAGTCGTTTTGAGCAGAAGCCGTGACAGCAGATTGCCAACTAAGGGTATCGACACGACGCCATAGGAAGCATGGACAAAGCCTAAGCCGAATCTTTCCCACATTCGGATTTTTGGCACAACTGTGATGGCACATGTACCGAAGCAAAAATGTCAAAGGTGGGACCAAAAGGCTGAAGAATGTCTGTTGACTGGATACGACGATGAAACAAAAGCATACCGCTTGTACAATTAAAAAAAAGGTCATCTTTAGAAGTCGTGATGTAACCTTCATTGACGAAGAAGTCGGTGAGCGTGAAGTGATAGTAGCAGTAGCAGACGAAGCCAACCAAGGGGCGCTGGAGAATCATGATGATGGTTACTATGACGCGGAAGAAGACTCCTGTTCAAGCGAACATTCTTTCGAAGACGCTGAAGACACTGCAATGAACCCTGCGCTCCCACCACAACTATCTTCAAACCCGCCTGAGGCGTTGAGGCGCAGCGGTCGGGAGCGCTTTCTCTCAGGTAAGGCAATAAGGGTTTTCAACTCGACAACACAGGATTGCCGTCTTTGAAGTTTTCAGATAACCGGAGGCGTCCTACGATCCAGCCCGTTACCGAAGAAACGATCCAGGAAACCGTTGCGCCCTCGTCGTCTTCAAATCAAGGCCCTACTAGTAATGAAATGCAAGGAAGGTTGATGCTCTGCGATAGGGGGCGCCTGCCCCAAGGCAA
This sequence comes from Aedes japonicus, assembly GCA_034211315.2. NCBI lineage: Eukaryota > Metazoa > Arthropoda > Insecta > Diptera > Culicidae > Aedes > Aedes japonicus. The sequence continues at coordinate 68,778 of JASCZW010005356.1, forward strand.
GCATTTCAATGACATTGTTGCACGTCCAGATACTGTTGCCGTGTTTCAACAGTTAATCGGTGGACGCATCAGGAAGCATTATCACGTGATTATGCGCAACGCTGAAAACAGGACATGAAGAAGGAGTACGGCGCCCTCATCTCTAACAGTACTTGGACGCTTACTGATTTGCCGTAACGACGCAAGGTAATCAGGTACAAATGGGTGTACCGGATGCAGCTAGACGGAGACGGCAATATCGATCGACATAAGGCGAGATTGGTAGTAAAAGGATACTCGCAACGAAAGGGGGTGGATTACGAGGACACTTACGCCCTGGTTGTCCGTCACAGTTCGTTGCGATATCTCTTTGCGATGGCGGCACGATGGAATTTGCAGATAGACCAGATGGATGCCATCACAGCATTTCTCCAAGGCGAGCTTACGGAGGAAATATGCATGGAGCAACCCCTTACTTCTTGGATGGACAAAACCAAGCTAAAAAGTATTTCGTCTTAATGAGGTGCTTTACGACCTCAAACAATCTAGCAGGATCCTGACATCTGTTACGCCGTGAATGTCTTGAGCCGTTTCAACTCTAATCCTGGTGAAAGACATTGGAATGCGGTGAAACACCTGTTGCGTTATTTGAGGGACACATCCCAGTGCCGTTTGACGTACCATCGAGATGGAAATTCCACGACACAAGGTTTTTCCGACGCAGATTGGGCATCTGACCACGAAAATCTGTTACTGGGTACGTGTTTACAGCTCAAGGAGGAGCTATTTCGTGGAATTGCAAGCGGCTGCAGACCGTTGCTCTATCGACTTGCAAAGCAGAATACATGGCGCTGTCAGCTGCAACACAGGCGCTCTGGTGCAAGCGATTACGAGCACTGTTCGCAGATGAAGAGAAAATCTTGATTCATTGCGACAACCAAAGTGCCATAGCTGTAGCTAAAAATGGAGGATACCGCCCTAGGACAAAGCACATCGACATACGTCACCATTTTATTCACGATGCTTTGGAAAAAGGTGATATCCACGTTGTGCATCAGCAAATCTCGGATGGCTTAACGAAACCGTTACCAGCTGCTAAATTAATTCCATGCCGTGAAGCGATGGGAGTTTTAGAAACCATGGGTCGAGGAGGAGTGATGAAATCGAAGCAACCCATGACTTTATGTTACCTTGGTGTTCGGTGTGGATTCCTTAGGTGTGGACTGTATAAGGGTGACTTCTGATTGCGGTATTTTATCGGCTGAACGGGTGTAAGACTCCTATTGGTTGGGCAAGTTCGAGCGGGATTAACAGTAAAAAGAAGGAAATCGGAAATTCTCAACTCTTTTATTTTCCTCTTTCTACCACTAATCGATTGATTAGTCACACACAGTAGGTAGCAAGCAGCGCCACTGCTCTGCTATACGTCGTCGGTTGGTACAGTTGCAAACGTTCTGCTGCTGTCGGGTCGGGGTGGTTATTTCCCTTTGCTACTGCTGTTGCTTTCGGGTCGGGTTGGGTCGAAATGATTTCTATCCTAATCGGATGCTCGTACAAAAACTGAACTGAAAACTTTTTTTTTTTTTTTTAGCTTAACATGTTTTATATTTCCAATTCATTTGTCTTACATACTAATTTTAACATTTTAAGTGTTTCAGCCCACTGGGCTCTTCAGCTTTGTTAATTTTAAATTGTTCTGTGTTTGGTGTGTTTAGTGTGCTATGTGTTTTACATTCAATTTTCAGTTCAGCCCTTGGGGCATTGATAGTTTTAAAATTTGATAACCTACCTAATCTACAACTAAAACTACAATTTGAAAATCCTAGGGGTGGGGAACCAGATTCCGGATGATCTGGTGATCCGATGTCAGGCAGCGTGCCCTGTACCGATTGATAGACTCACTAAAGCGATCGTCGAGCATTTTTATCTCGGCCAGACGGTGGACCTCAGATGTTCTTGTCCTCGGAGGGGTGTTCAGGATCATCCTGAGGAACTTATTTTGAACACGCTGAAGTTTCAGGTGATGTGTTTTTGCACAACTCTCCCAGATTGGCATGCCGTACTCGATGACTGGAAGTATGATTTGCTTGTAGACAGCAAGCTTGTTTTTCAGGGATAATGTAGACCTTCTGTTGATCAATGGGTACAGTAGCTTCAACAGAACGTTACACTTTGTGACAGTTTTGTCAACCTGTTCCCTGAAAATAAGCTTGCTGTCTAGAGTGACACCAAGATAGACAGCTGATTTGGCCCATTCCACCGTTGTGTTGTTTAGGTTTATTTTACAATCCTCAGGCGGAACAAGTCTAGGAGAGTTGGAGTGTGGAAATAAGATGACCTGGGTCTTCGCCGCATTGATACAAATCTTCCATTCAGTGAAGTATTCTGACAGAACATTCAGGCTTCGCTGCAGTTTCGCGGTAAGCGCTCTTATTACCCTACCATTGTGGACGACTGCGGTATCATCGGCGAACAACGACAGAGATCCATTTTCAGGGAGCGGGGGTATATCCGAGGTGAATAGATTGAACAGAAGTGGACCTAATATACTTCCCTGCGGAACACCGGCAGAGATCTCCTGACTACCGGAAACTGCACCATGCAACGAAACACGGAATGTCCTGTCCGTCAGATAGTTTTTAATTATCTTCACCAGATAGATGGGAAGATTGTATCGATGCAGCTTGTACACCAGGCCATCATGCCACACGTTATCAAAGGCCTTCTCGATGTCGAGAAGTGCCATGACAGATGATTTCGAAACAGACTTGTTCCGTCTGAGGATGTTACTGACTCGATTAAGTTGGTGGACTAGTCGACCGACCACGTCGGAAGCCAAATTGTTCGTCAAGCAAGATGTTCAGCTCGTCGGCAGATGAAAGAAGCCGACGGTGGATCGCTTTCTCAAATAGCTTGGATAATCCTGAGAGAAGGCTGATGGGCCTGTAGCTCTCTGGAACATGAAGGATCTTTCCCAGGTTTCTGGATGGGTATGACTTTGGCTGACTTCCAACACGATGGGAAGTAGCCAAGTCGGAGGCATTGATTGAAAACCATCGCCAGATGGTTATAGAACTGGGGGCTCAGTTGCTTGAGCTCCAAGTTCAGGATGTTATCGAAACCTGGGGCCTTCATGTTCTTTGAGCATTTGATATAAGCCAACAATTCGTCAGCTGAGATCTCCAACTCCTCTGTGAAGTCGTTGGGGCTTAGATGGATGTTAGTAATAAGCGCGCTAACGGCAGCTTCATGTGGACTGACGATGTTTTGTCCCAGATTATGGGAGCTGACGAAGTGTTGACTTATCTCAGCAGCCTTCTCTGCGGGAGTTATCAACCGATCCTTAGAGCTATTGCTGTCTAATGGGATCAACGGTGGAATGGGCCTTGGCTTAGTTTTTAAAATTTTTGTCATCTTCCAGAACGGCTTAGCACAATCTGGGAGAGAGCGGATCTTGTCGGCAGAAATCGTTATTTTTAAGGTCCACCATTCTGGCCTTGATAATTTTGGTCGCTCGATTACAGTGACGTTTGAGCGTTGGCAAACCAGTTCGCTGGTATTGCCTTCGAATGGCGTTTCGCAGTTGTATTAAGTTCTTTAGTGGGTCTATCAATGGGTACAGAGTCACTCACCTGATCAATCACCGGTACATGTTGCTCCCGGGCCTGGGAGATCGCTTGCTCGATGCTCTGCAGCTGCCGCTCGATGTCATCAACCGAATCAAGGTGCATGTCGAAATCGATATTGTCGTCAACGTGTTGTCGAAACCTCTCCCAACTGGCGCGATGGTAGTTCCGTCTGGTGATTCGATGCCGGTTGACCGAGGACCCGACTTCGGCCACCACCGGATAGTGGTCCGAGCTGAGCTCCTGGTGTACGATCGGCTGGGCGATGTTGTTCCTCATGTTGGTGAGAAAGATGTCGATTGTCGAATGGACCCCGGATCGGCTCAACCGGGTGGGAGTATCCGGGCCCAGGACGGTGTAATGTCCCTCTTCCAGGTCTTCCTGCAAAATTATTCCGTTCCGATTCCGCCGGGTGTTCCCCCAGGCTTCGTGTTTCGCATTAAGGTCGCCGGCGATGATGAACTGCCCCTGCCTCCGAGTTAGCTTACGGATGTCGTTTCGTAGGGCCGTTGTTGTTCCGTTGTTGGTACTGGCTTGCTTGGGACAATAGGCCGCGATGATGGTGATTGGGCCGACAGAGTTTCGACCTCGACTCCGATAGCTGATGGACTGCAGCTGAAAACTCGGAAGCAGATTGCAGTTGATGTTGTAGCGCAGGGCGATCGCGACTCCTCCTCCACTAGGGCCGCTACGATCAAGTCGCACAATCCGGTATCCTGGGATAATAACGGTGAGTTCGGGCTTGAGGTGTGTCTCGGTGACGATGGCGATGTCGACTTGCCTTCCTGTTAAGGAAGTCACCGAGCTCACGGTTTTGTTCCGGATGGAACAAGCATTCCAATTTACGATGTTGATGGAGCGATTATGGTCCATATTTGGAAATGAACGTCATCGTCACGGATGTGGCGGCTTTGAGCTGTTCCTCCTTGGAGCGGCAGGAACGTAGTTGGCGATAGAGCTCTTGCATGAACTCCACCATTTGCTCCGAGTTGTAGAGCTGTCCATCGACGGGTGGTTGCGTGAAGGTACTGCGACTCGCATTGCTCCCAGCCTGGAGGAGGAGTCGGGTTGGGGGCGGCGGCGGCTGCCGCGAAACGATGATGGACCGAAGCTGACGGGCGGTTTGCTTGGCGGTGATTCAATGGGATCGGCGGTAGGTTTGGCACCTGATACCGAAGTGACGGGAAATTTTCCTCGTTCATCGGAGGTGGTGGACGGCGATGAGCAGGCCGAGACTTGGTAGATGACTTCTTGCGGATCGCCAAAAATTCAGCACGTTTGGGGCAGGTACGATTGCTGCTCTCATGGTTTGCGCCACAATTTGCGCACTTCAGTACCGCACCTTCTTCCATCGGGGCACAATCGTTGGTACTGTGGGCTCCGGCACACTTGCCACATCGCGGCTTCATGTGGCAGTTGCGAGTTCCATGGCCGAACGCAAGGCAGTTGCCACATTGCGTCACGTCGTGCTGTCGCGGACGATACCGGTCACACTCGACGATGACGTCGAAAAGGGCCCGTGTTTTCATCAGCTCCGCCATCGTGACGGATCCCTTCTCAAGGTGGACCAGATAGAGTTGGTCCCGGTAGTTACCGTGTTGCTGGCGCCTGATGGGAAACACCTTCTGAGGCTTTAGTGCCGCCGCTTGCAGCTCTGCGAAGATTGACTCCGGTGTGAGTTCTGGAAGGCCACGCAGAATCACCTTCAATGGCTTGCTTCCGGGCGCGTCGTGAGTGTAGAACTCGTGTTTCTTCGCGACTAGGTGAGCGCCGACAGCACGGTAGTCAGCCTCCGTCGAGCACATCACCTTAATTCCATTACTGCACAGCTTGTACAGCGGATGGATTTTGATAGCTGCAAGCTCGGTCCTGAGTGCAGCAATGTCCTTCGATGTGGTAAAGAGCGGGGGGACCTTCACCTTCTTTGGCACCTCCTGGATCGGAAGCACGGCGAATTGATTGCTCGCTAGTAGACGAGCGTTGCGATCCACTGGATCGGCGTCATCGTGGCGCAGCCGCTTGGAGCTGCCCGGTTGCGGTAATGTTTCGGGAGCGGATGTCACCGTTGGTCGATTTTTTCGACCCATTGCCACAGCAATAGGTCGAGCGGGAAATGTATCCGAACTTTGAAGCACTTTTTTCTGCTTTGCCACCACCAAAAGATGAGCAAGCGCAGGCGATAGGTTGTGAACCGAACACGCAATCGCGAGAAAGCGGGCGAGGGGAAAAAACGGGAGAAAAAACTTTTACTGCGAGGGTGCGAAAAACACGACCGATCGTGTCGCTTGGTAAAACTGGAATGAACTGAAAACTTCGATGCGCTGTTGTTTTATAGCCGTTCTTCCTTCTTCATAGTGGTCTTCTTACTCATCGGTCGACTGTTGTAGTGGTGTTTGTTGTCAATAAGGCGGGACATATTTTGTTCTAGATCTTTCTTGCGGCTTGGACGCAACACTTGGATACCTAATAACATTTTCATTAGTTCTTTAATCGTTCATTAGACAACACGCGTTTCATTTAAGCTCTCTCACAAAGTGTAACGTTCTGTTGAAGCTACTGTACCCATTGATCAACAGAAGGTCTACATTATCCCTGAAAAACAAGCTTGCTGTCTATAAGCAAATCATACTTCCAGTCATTGAGTACGGCATGGCAATCTGGGAGAGTTGCGCAAAAACACATCACCTGAAACTTCAGCGTGTTCAAAATAAGTTCCTCAGGATGATCCTGAACACCCCTCCGAGGACAAGAACATCAGAGGTCCACCGTCTGGCCGAGATAAAAAAGCTCGACGATCGCTTTAGTGAGTCTATCAATCGGTACAGGGCACGCTGCCTGACATCGGATCACCAGATCATCCGGAATCTGGTTCCCCACCCCTAGGATTTTCAAATTGTAGTTTTAGTTGTAGATTAGGTAGGTTATCAAATTTTAAAAACTAACAATGCCCCAAGGGCTGAACTGAAAATTTAATGTAAAACACATAGCACACTAAACACACCAAACAAAGAAAATTTAAAATTAAACAAAGCTGAAGAGCCCAATGGGCTGAAACACTTAAAATGTTAAAATTAGTATGTAAGACAAATGAATTGGAAATATAAAACATGTTAAGAAGAAAACATTTAAGCTCTACTGCCCATTACAAACATTTCACAGATAGGAGCTTCGACTTCATTCCAGGAACAAACAATACTGGATCCATCATTACAATTCGCTTACTACAAACATTGTCCAACGATTCGAGCTTACCAGATCCGCGGCCGCAGGATTTCACCTTGGTTCCGTTAGCCACCCAACCATCCTTACGCATGCTTTCATCGAGATCTTCGGAAAAACTTCGGTAGTTTGCAATGTGGCACGTAACGCCGGAGTTCAGGTTCCAATATTCGTATTGACCTTGGGAATCTCCAACATACCATGTGGTGTCTACTTGACATTAAAGCCAAGATTGATAAATTATGCAGAGCTATTTGGGCAAACGAGAGAGCAACCAAACAATGGGTTGCGGAGATTTCACAGGTTCATTCCGGAGGGATTTCGGAAATAATTGAATTGTTACAATAACAGCGACTTAGTTGTTAGCTTTCATTATTTTATTTATCCCGTATGTGAATTAAATAATATATAAATAAATTTATAATATAAATACTTACATACTATATAGGGTAACTGTTCCCATCTCTTTCCCACATTCATCCTACGCTGAATGAATAGATTGAAGAGTGAAAAGATTGGTTTGCGTAATAGTCTTTGCTAACCGTTTCACTCGAGCGTCAATCCTTTGATTTCAAGTAGGATGCATTCATGTGATGGGATTAATGTAGGAACATCTTCCCTAGATCAGTATGACTCATGAAACAAATGTTCATACCTATGTGATGCTAAAAGTAGTACCTTCATTGCGACCAGTTGAAGAGGTAAATGTCAGTCTTGCTACGTTGTTTTTTAATGCTACACTATGTTTGAACTTATCCAGATAGCGAACAAACCATTCTGTCTAATCCTAATTTGTTAGAAAATTGATAATGCAACCCCTAGAGGGTTGCAATTTTCTCTTCATACTTACGTCTACTTCGTTCGTAAGGTCACCCTTCGATTTCCATCGAACGGAATATATCGATACCGGTACGGACTCCTGAGGTCGAACAGCCCCACATGTTCAACTGTGGAACATGCTTCAGCCCAATCTCGGCGGTGACATTGCGTATTGTAATGTACTGCAAAGTTAACGTTTTGAGTTGCCTCAGCTGTGACAGCTTCACATACTGACCGTAATCGACGCTCAGTTGATTTTCATGCTCATTCCGAAGGACAAAATCCTCCAATTCCAGGAAGTTTTGAGAAATGCTTCCCAACAAGTCATTACAATCGTAGCCGTGGTTCTCTGTTGAGCACACTATCTCCAATCGTTTGACATGATGAACATGGCACATCTTTTGGACAAGCATCGACGAACGACCATTGATGTGTAGTATCAAGTGTTGCAAGTGATCCAGGTAATCGAGAAACTTAGGTGCCGTTATCTGCATACCGTAGTAATCCATATCGAGTGATGTCAATCGATTGCCTATATCCAGATGAAACCGTATATACTCACATCCTCTTAGTGTCAATCGTTTCACCTTGGGCGTAATAAGAGTGAAGGTACCCTGCACTGGGGCTAACTCTACATACTTCCACGTGAGGTCTTCCAGGTTATCCAATCGAAGAGTCAGCTCATTTGAATACAGCGATCCATTTAACCAACCATCCATGTGAAGACTTCGCAACAACGGAAACTGCATACTGCTTACAAAGCTACCATCATCCAGACAAAATCCATTGATGTGAAGTCTTTCAACACTCTTACAGTGTCGATTCAAGGAAGCAAGCATGTCATTATTGGCGAACGTAAACTCCACGTGGCGCAAGTTAGGCATATTGGCAAATTGTTGATTCCAATCGCGGTCTTGATACTCATCGATTGCCCGACGAATTACCAGTCGCTCCATTCTAGGTTTGTGAATAGCGAAGAAACCTTCCCACATGGTACCATTCATGTCAGCCTCCAGCGACCTAACATTGACGCAACCAGTCAATTCAATCAGCGGATCCTCCCAGTACATGGCTTCCTCGTTTGCCAGCGAATCCAACACCACCGAAATTTCTTCTAGCTTAGGAACATTAAATCGGAACATACAGTTCACTTGTGTGGATCCAGTGTAGACCTGTAGATAGTGCATCTTCTTCAATTGACTCAATTCAACTTCTTGAACTTTTATCACTGGCCAAGTACGGTTTAATGTAAATTCCAGATTCAGTTCCGTGATCGAGCTAAATAGATCCTCATTCCAGTTGAGGCAATCCCTCACCTGATCTGGTTCTCCAACCAAAGACATAAACTCAATGTTCCACTGCTGGGCAGCTAGTTTAAGGCTCTGGTTTGTCTCTCGGTTCCATCCATCATTCAGCGCAATGGCCAGTTGTCGATAGTTCCGTTCACTCATCGGTATAATCCTCTGCTGATGCTCCGAGTGGCCGGGACTAATTGAAAACACTATCCTCCGGGCGAGCGGAGGAGATTCGAAAAGTGCTTGATTCCAATTATGGCATACAAGCGCACATTGCAATCGATCCTTGAAACACAGTTGCTGGAAGATGACATCCAGCAGTTCCACTGGAAGCAATGACCAATCCATTATAAGCTAAGATAGTTAACTAGAACTTGTTCTCCGATACGGAAGGTGCACTTGTGGTTTGTATAATGTTTACGTCTAGACTGTGTATGAGATATTTACCTGCGCTGCTTTAGTGTGGGGTAGAGAGCCTTCAGTAGATACGCATGCGCTTCACAAATATGCTTTTAAAGCATAACAGAGGCCATTGGCGCCATGATGAATTGCAGAGCTTATCGAAAAAAAAAATCTAACCAATAGTTTATTTTTCCCAAATTAAAATTCCACTATATTGAAGTTAAAAACATATCGAATTTCATAAAATTTGCCTTATGAAACTGCATGAGCCCATCAAAAAAATGATCAAGAATTTCAGCAGAAATTGTGTGCTGAAAAGCCATCAGCAATATTACATTCACTCCCGCTTCACTATACTCAATTTTTGAGTACAATTGTATGTTATCTCTTTTTCTCTCACGGAAATGTTACTCAATTTTTGTAAAAAGTGGGATCTGCTAAAAAATTGCACGCTCAAAACTGCCTCTCTTTCATTTGTATTAGTGTCCCTTTTTTTCTCACGGAAAAGTTACTCAGTTTTCGTAAAAAGTGGAACAACTCATCAATTGAGTTGTTCCACTTTTTACGAGAATTGAGTAACTTTTCCGTGAGAAAAAAAGGGACAGCAATACAAATGAAAGAGAGGCAGTTTTGAGCGTGTGAGTTGATCCACTTTTTAACGAAAATTGAGTAACATTTCCGTGAGAGAAAAAGAGATAGCATACAATTGTACTCAAAAATTGAGAAAAGTGAAGCGGGAGTGTTTTACTGGAAATCAGCAATAATTGCTACACACTAAGAAAAAAGTACCCAAAATTAAGTTTTTTTACCCATCTCGCATGTTTTGTGCATTAAGTTAAAATTAGGTATAAGATGAAAACTCAATGTTGAGTCATTACATTTCTAATACAAATGGGTAAAATTTACCTTATGTTGGGCACCAACGTTTCATGTGCCAATGGGTCAAATTTACCAAATGAATTATCGAATTAATAAAAATATAAATACCTACACACTAACAAAATAACACCGAACTCGGTTCCATTTTCTACCGAACCACATCGGTTACCGACTAAATCGTTTATATATACTGTTTTCGGGTGACTTTTTAGAACCAAACCCGAGTTTCGGTTACTATATGATATATTTCCTGATATATTTGACAGATAAAAATGAAAGATGAACCGAACAGTACGGTAAAGCAGGGATATTCAAGAGTTCGGTACACGAGAACCGAGAAAACTCCGTTAACTGAACCGAGCCTTCGCTGAATATTCTTAAACGTCAAACACTTCTCTTTGAATCAATTCCGCGACAGCTATGTCTACCGAAAAGCTCGGTTATTTTAGCTGACTTGATCAGACCTGAAAAATCGTCAGCCATTTTATCTCCTGTGTGCGTGTCGTTTTTTCAGGTGAAAATGAAAAAAAAAACCACAGGAAAATGCACGTCGATGAGTAATGTATTAGGATTATGAGGATGAGGCTCACTAAACAATGTACCTAACTGACAAAACTGGTTTTATTACTAAAATTCGGAACTATTTCAACCCGAAATTCCAGCTCTGCCATAAAGAACCGAATTCCGTAACTGCAACAGAAAAGTCGGTTTGTTTGATAGTGTTCGGTACACACAGAGTTTTTATTACCGAAGTCGGTAAAATTTTACTGGGTTTTCAAACAGCTTAGTTTTCAGTAATGAACTCAGCACTTTTTTTCATTACCGAAAACTCGGTAAATAACACAACTGTCAAAAACTACTGGCTTAGTCAGTAAAAGAAAATACTGACTCTCTCTGTAACCGATTTGTTTACATTTATTTTTACAGAGTTTTTCAGTTTTGCGCTTTTTGCTGTTATGGCGAAAATGGAATTAAAACAGTATTATTTTCAGGTTTTGTAAAAAGTTTTTTTTATTTTTCAAGCAGAACACAAGCTCTGACACAAGTCTTATCTAAACTAAAGATATTAAAATAGTTGGCGCAAGCCGCCTCCAAGCCAGCATAATTCGCTGTTGCAGCTCGGCCCGGGAGCTCGAGTCCATCGTTACTTCGGCCGCGAAATGATGAAAAAGAAAGCAATGCATTTTAGATCCAGTCTTTGTTGTCTAAGAATACATCCGAAGATAAGCAAATTCAATGAGAAATATCCCTTACAACATAAGTTTTGTCTTCAATTCTTTAACAATAATGATATCCGCGTGAGCGCAACAAGAAATTGCGCGAAAGAAACGGCATGTCATAAGTAGGTTAATTAGTTTACTGACTATTTAGTACTACACTCAGCGAAATAAACTTTCGATATTCATAAGATTGCATTATGATTATTTGCTATAATAAATCAATATGAATTTCATAAATTTATCTTATGAAATATATTGATGACGAAAAAATAAAAATATGGAGCAACCTGAGTTCGAACCTTGAACGTTGATGTTATGGGTCCACTACTATATATCAACACTTGTAGTCAGGAAAGCTTAAAGGCGTACAAGAACAACGTCGTGTGAAACAAAATCCATTCATAAGTCAGCCCTATGAGATTCCATAGCATCGTTCATAAGTTCAACCTTATGAAAATCTTAAGATTATTTGGCTGAGTGTACATAAAATATGCACATTATTCGGTAATTCTTTTTACTGAAATATCATCATGCACCGTAAACATTTCATTTTACGGTCAATTCGGTACTCGTTGTTACCGTAGTCAGTTGTTTGCAGCAAAACTTACTGAACAACGGTTGTTTTTTCATTCAATACTGGCTGTTCGGTAATTTTTGCATTTTACGGTGCAAAAACTGCACAAAATATTACCGAACAGAGAAGCTGTGATTACACACAGAGATTTAATTACCGAAGTAGGTAAAATTTTACTGGGTTTTCAAACAGCTGAGAATTCAGTAATCAACCGAGCAGTATTTTGATTTACTGAAAACTCCGTAAAAACACAAACCGCGAACTGTCAAATACAACTACTGACTTTTTCGGTAATTTATTTGTTTACCTTCAGTTTGCTGGGTTTTTCGGTATTCTTTTTATTTTATTTTTCTTTGGTCAGCCATTTTACGGTTTTACAGAAAATAAAATAAGGTTTCCTAATGTTTAATGTTTATTCAATGTCCATGTTTAATGATGAAGGATAAAATTAACATGATTCCTTTAATTTAACTTTCTTAGACATTATTGTCCTGTACTGATAAGGGTACTGACTCCCAACATTGTAGCTTGTTAAAAAATCGTAGAACTATTTGTCAGTTGGGTAAATCCCAGCTTTGAAAACTACAATTGCTTGGCAGCGCAGCTCAAAAGTGCCAAAAAAGTATCTTTTGGTGGTGACGGTTATGCCGTTCCACGAAATGGCTGCCTCAGAGTTATCCTCTGGAAAATTTCCACTCATGCCAAGTATGGGATAGCCGTTCATCTTGGTTGGGAGTGGTTCATCGTGCTGAAATAATAAGGAATATAGCTGAAACAAACCACCAAAATTAATGAAAAAGTTTACTTACTAAATAATTAATGCACCACTACATCGATTTCCTTAAGTAAATTCTTCCTTTTTTCAAAATATTCTACGCACGAGTACGGTATCCAAACCAGAAAACAACGAAAAGGAATGACAAGCCAAGGTTTTCAGAGTACTGGTGAGTTCAGCAAATTGGATTTTTTTTTCAACTGACAGTTCAGTACAACACAAAAATACTGAAATTTCGGTATTATTTTAACTGAAACCTTGTGATGTCCCGTAAAACGCTGATTGGATTTATTTTCGCCAACCGAGTTTTTCGGTGAATTTGACAGTTTGCTAGAAAATAAAATTTAACGAGAACTCGGTTGCTCCAATTTGCACCGAACAGACAACCGAGCGTTCAGCAGATGAAAACTCGGTTGAAATACAACCGAGTTCGGTTTTATTTTCTAAGTGTGTAATGGTCATTTTTTCGAACCGAATATTAAAACACACGGACAAATAGTTCAATCGAGCATTATTTTTTGTCAATATCAGTACAATACAACAATAAAACAGCTCATTATTTATTGATCTATTTATTTTCCGTCGGCCTATTTCCTCACATGGTGACAATCACCGATAAAAACAGCTCATTAGTTCTAGTACAGTAGGGCCATTTCCTGGATTTGCATAACCAGGTAGCCGAAGAGAACCGCGACGAGCAAATAATGCGTCCGAAGTCGACCAGACTAACAAATAAATGACAATCGTCAAAACCGCCGACGGTTGCTACGATTTTCAACCAAAATTAAGTTAAAAATACTCAACCATTCATGCGCGAATAGAACGGGATGATTGAGTAGCTTCAACTTAAAATTGATTTGTTTTGGTGTTCAAATTAAAATATAAGCAAATTAGGTTTGGAAATGCCAGTTTACAATAGTTAATGGTCCACATTAAATTTTCAAACATTGTTGATAATATAGATCTATACACGGAAAGAAATGACGAGGGATTGAAATAACAATCCCGATAGTTGATACCTATGATAAACACACTTTTGTTTCAACCACGAAATATGTTTAGCTCAAAGAAATGTTAGAATTGAACCAATCATACTTCAAAGTTAATAGAGTTATCATTTTTACATTATCTGTCATAGAGTTAAATCAAAACAAAAATGTTATAATTTCAACCAGTATGTATGCTTGAATCAACTATACAATCAAATAAAAACAACAACTTGGTAGTTTTCAATTTGCTTTCAAGTTCAGAGGAACTTCTTACTGAGGTTGTGATGGATGAGAAATTTATTCAATTATTGAAATCACTCCAGTCAACAGCACCAGCAATTAAGGTTTACATTGGTGAGTATTTTTTGTAATAAATCGATCACTGTACCAAGAAGGTTTTTTTTTCAGCAAATCACTATGATGTTTCAGCTCTTAAGATCGTAGAGCGTGAAGAATTAGAGGCTCTCCTGCCCCCGCAATTACAAGCTGACCGAGCTGTTCTATGGTAACGAAAACGGGGATAGATTATTGTCATACATATTTATTATTGGAATAATGAAAATTATAAATCATAAATTTAATTGTATTCTCTTCCAAAAGATTTTACAACCGAAAATCTCATTCAGAAAAAAATCATTGAACTGACCCCAAGTATATTCAAACCAACTATTGTTATTGAGTTGGTTCAACTATAATCATGGTTGAATTTACTGGCACGGGAAGCCAACTGTCAAAATATTAACAATATTTTTTTTCGACTTAACCATTGTGTAGTTGAATCAACCATTGAGGTTGATTCAAGCATACATTAGTTAAATCAACTTGAAATGTATGATTGTTACAATCATGCACATGGGTTATCGAAAAATCAATGCAAAAGTATAGTTGATTTTAGATGAAATATTATTGATTGAATTATACTTTTTTCTCCGTGTAAGCAAATGACGAATGACGATGTTGTAATTCGCGACGTAAACAAATCTGTCACATATATTTTTTTTAAATTGGAATAAAGTATCGGACCCCAATTTTTTTTATTTACTAGATGAGTGAATTCTACCTACATCAATTTTTTAATTCACCCAACTGGTAACCTCACTTGACAGAACTCAACGTTTAGTTTTTTTTATTTAATTTTGGGTACTTTTTTCTTAGTGTGTATGGTTTGTTTTGCCAGTTTTTGCTGAAAACCAGTAAACTGGCCCAGATTGCTGAACACTCAGCATCTTTCACCACCTGACTGTCAGTCTGTCAAAATAATAAAAACCCAGGGGGTAAGTCACTCGGCCACTTTGTGTTACCACCCTTGAAAACACAATCTGCCACACTTCCAACACAGCCCGAATAAAAAATTCTCATAGATTTACAATTTAATATATTGTAACCATACAATAGAATCTATAGTATGTACAATTAATAGTATTGTTCACAACGATAAGATGACAATAGGAGTTATTGTTACCACGATAGAATCTAATGTAAATTTAGACATCGCCAATAGAAAAGGGGGGTTGTTGTGTATCTTAACTGTACAAAAAATCATTATTTGTCGCACAAATTTGATTCAATTAGTATTAATTGTATTGTTTCTCAATTGTTGAAAATCTTAACATATACAGTGAATTGTAAATCTATTTTAATTACAATATGCATTTTTCACTCATCTGATTCATGGACAATAAAATTCATGGTAGGAAATAGATTTTAATGTTATTTTATATTATTGTATTGTAATTGTATGGTTATTTTTATCCGGGAAACGCTTGCACTCACCTTGCACTCATGTGATTTAAATGATGCATAAGTGTGCGTGAATTAACCGCCAAAATGGTCCATGGTTGCCAATAAGCATAAATTTGCGATTGTGGTATTGACAGAAAAGTTGAAACACAGAAACACCTTCAAATACACTGAAACACAAACACAACGTGGCAGAGTGACTAGCCCCCTGACTGACGATGAGGTGTATTCGAAACTGCGTCAAAGCTACCAAGTAACTAGTATAGTCACCAGACTACAGTTCGGCGGATACAATGAGAGTCAATTTGAACTGCATCACTTGGCGGAGCCAATCGAGCATTTCCTCGAGTAATTTATGTTAAGGGCTTAAAAGCCATTTTAAAACAATGACTTTAAACCTTGACTTCTCACGAATTACGAGAATCCCACAATATTTTGCTACTCAATATGGTATAACTAACATTCTTCTACCAAATGCTGCTTTCATTTCACGAGAGTGATTTAAGATGCAAGAGAAATCGATATTTAAAGTCATTGTTTACAAATGGAATTTAGGCCCTTAACATTAATTACTTGAGACATGCTCGATTGGCTCCGCCAAGTGACAGTTCAAATTGGCTCCCGTCATTGTATCCGCCAGACTATGAATCTAGTGACTATAGTAACTAGAAGAAGTAGCTAGGATGCGTGCTTTGAAACACAAAACTAATTCTGTAGGGAAAAGGGAAATGGATGAGTTTGGGAAAATCCCTATACATTCCATTGGCGTTAAAATTTGAGCAAGATTTCACAGTAAATGATCTGGAATGTTCATACTGTTTATTTAGTTGTACGAGACACATACAGCTAGCTGGCCACACGAAGGAGCATCGTGATATACTTCCGCCTTCAAAGTTTAGCTACCTTTATTGTAACATCACATGTACCAAACGTGTCCAGTTGTTACACACTCAAACGGCCTCTTTTTCACTCATATTTCTGCAAGGGTAAGTCGCTTGGAACAGTGTGCCAGCCACGATGCCTCACACACTAGACGAATATGTTTCCTAACAGCGGCACTTTGATTTTCAATCCATACCACATGTGTGGCACACTGAGGCACACTTTTGACAGATGAGCTTATAGAAATATGAAACCAGCAACCTTGCCAATATGCATTGCCTGTTTACCAGGCTCAGCAGAAAATAACAATTTGGGCTGTCAACGCATCGGCACCTTCGGCACATTACGGGAACTCTCAGAACATTACAACCCAACACGCAAAAAAATACGTAGTTATACCAATTCAAAATAGGAATCAATTCAACTAAAATTTTGGTTTATATATGGACCAATAAAACTGATGAACTAATTCAACAAAAACTTTGAGTTGAAATAAAACTTCATGTTTTATAGAATTGAACATCGTGTTTTATTACTCAAAACAAAATGTTTTGTTATGCCAACTAAACACATTTGTTGAAATAATTATCAATGATGAACTAATTCAAGAAACCCATTGAATTGAAATAAAACTTCATGCTTTATAGAATTGAACATCGTGTTTTATTGTTCAAAACAAAATATTTTGTTAAATCAACTAAACGCATTTGTTGAAATAATAAACATCGAAGAACTAATACAATAAAACCATTTGATTGAAATAAAACTTCATGCTTTATAATACTGAGAATCGTGTTTTATTGTTTTAAAATAATTACTGCGCTATATTCCCCAGCCGACCGGCGTGTTGGAAAGCATGAATCGGACATGGCAGGAAATGGCCTTGTGCATGTGGTTGGATGCAGGACTCCGGAAGAACAGTTAGGGAAAGGTCGTCATAATGGCAGCTTATTTTCAAAATCGTCTTCAGTCGGAAGTTTTTCCAGCTATCTACAAAGAGAATAATTAGTTGATAATCTGTTTTACAAATTATACTGTTTAAACTTACTTTAGAAAAACCGAGGCAGAGGCAGCAATATGGCTGCTATGAAATGTGCACTCATACAAATAATTTATAAATACAATAAATTGACCATTTTAGTTTAAACGATGTTTAAAAATAAGATATTTTTATAAATCAAATATTATTTAGACGAATATCACACAGCGGTGACTACTTTAAATAATTTGATTCGTTTGATTTTAATTGAATTTTGAATAGATTTGGATTTTTTAAGAATTGAAACAAATAGAAACCATGTATTGAATAGCAGCAAAATATTTTGTTGATTCGAAATAGAGGGATTTTAGGTGAAAAAATATTTCGATTTTATAACAATAAATTAATTGATTGAGCTTAAAAATAAATGCGATTATTATAAATCAAATATTATTTAAATTAATATCACACAGTAGTGATTACTTTAATTAACTTTATTAGTTTGATTTGAATGAGATTGAATTGTTAGAACTTTTATGAATTGAAACAAATAGAAATCTTGTATTGAAAAGCAACAAATCTTTTGTTGATTCAAAACAGAGTGATTTCTTACTGTGAAAAATATTTTTGTCAAACAACAAATTAAACATTTGAGTTAAACGATAAATGTGGTTGATTATAAATCAAACATGTATTTAAATTAATATCACACAGCAGTGATTACTTGACTAATTTTACTGGTTTGACTTGAATGAAATTTTTAATTAATTTGGAACTTTTTTATGAATTAGACAAATGAGAAAGCTTGCATTGAATACCAACAGAATATTTTGTTGATTCAAAACAGAGGGATTTCTTAGGTGACAAAATACTTTGTTCAAGCAATAAATTAATAATTTGAGTTTAAAACAAATGTGATTGTTCTGAATCACACAACTGTGATTACTTTAAATAATTTTATTAGCTTAACCTGAATGAAATTTTGAATTGATTTGAAACTTTTCATGAATTGAAACAAATAGAAACTTTGTTTTGAATACCAACAAAATATTTTTACGTTGATTCAAGCAGAGTGATTTCTTTGCGTGAAGTTACATTTCTAATTAAATAAACGCTTCATAGGCAATACGTATACAACTTTAAACTGAGTAATGGTTAAGTAGTGGTTGTACAAGTCGCCAGCCAATATTTTCACAAGCAAATCTGGCGAATCTACCCAGCTTCATGAAAATGAAAAGAATGTCAAGCAGAATATGTGATCGGTTTATAGCTCAGGGAAGCTTTTATCCAAAAAATTATACAACTTATTACGCAACTGTTCTCTTTGAAACGCATATTCAGCGGTATTTAGCTGTTCATCGCAATTTCTATTTTTAGGAACTGTGGCAAACAGCTTTTTAGTGGGTAGTGAGAAACACGTTGATATAAACGCCTAGTCATAGTCACTATACAGCAATCGAAAAATATGTTTACAACACACTGTCCGCATAATACTCGTGGACGGTATTACGGTGAATGGCATTGCTCTATCGTTAGTATGCGTAATTAACATTTAACTATATGAATCTCTGTATTACAATGTTTATATATAGTATATATTTATAAATCATCAATTACGCGTACTTACTCAGATTTGAACTCTGCACCTTCACCTTAAGAACGGTGACTGTATCCTCAGATCCATATCAGCTGTGAGGAATTCCAGTACCCGTATTCAAAGTGTTCAAAACATAGTTTAGTTCTAATAATGTTGAACAGCAATAATTGCTGAAGCTCTTTACGAACAGGTTTGTACTGTTTTGAAAATCAGTGTTACTGAGATTCTTATAATCTAAACATGATCACCATCCAATTTACGCTGTTAGCTGGTCCTCGCTTGGATTCATTTGTTATAATTTTATTAAACAACATTAATCTCAATTTCATTTATAGCTGTTGTTATAGATTGCTATATTTATCATTGCTATATTAATGAATTCCCGGTGATTAAAAAAAATCCACTTAGACCGGGAATTGAACACCTGATCTTCTGCTCATTGGAATTTATATTGTTTATTTGAAAGCAATTTTCGACAGCACTGTCAATTGCGTGAATCTCCGAATATGAATTCCTCAAATAAGCTTCATACTATCTCCTATTTCGTTTTCAATAGTAAGTACCGCTTTTCTTAATTTTTTTAAACATCCTTCGAAATATTTTGAAACCTAAATGCTCTGCTCGATAAAATGGACGGTATTCCTTTTATTTAGTTTGACAGCTAAGACTCAACTCAAGAGCTCAAGCTCAAGAACTCCATATAAATAACTGCATATATGCTCCATGCTCTGTGTCGAAACTACACTCAGGAAATTATCCCTACGATCGGAACTATCAACCACAAACCCATAAGAGATCGTATTAAAAGATTATTGTTGCATTGGTCGATAAAAGCATGCCTCTTCTACGCTTTCAATTGACATCACTTATCAAGCGTGTATAGTCTCGTGGGATTGTGACTCGGCTCTGGATGCTGAGGTTCATGGTTCGCATCCCGATTGCAGCTTTTTTTTTCATGTGAGGAAAATATTCATACGATCGTCATATGATTTCTTTCCATAAGGGAATCGTATAAAATTTGCAATAATGTCTTCTGGCAAATTTCCATACTATATTCGAATGAAATCTTTTCGATATGTTCGCTCAATCTACTTATACAACATTTTATACAGATATAATTACTAAGCTGTATAGTGGCTAAGGTATTTCTAATATAAAGGCTTTTGAAAAGCTATTATAAAGCCAACAAATAAAACTGTGTAAGAGAACACAGAATGATAATTCAAATACTTAACCGACTAATTTCTCAGCTACATAAACAAGCTGTGTAAATGCAGACAAACATTGTTCGCATAAGAGCTTTCTTTGCAAAGTATGCAACCTAAAGCTACATGTTGTGTTAAAGCTGTGTTACATTAAGCATAAGTACTGCATCGATTTATTAATTCTGCTTATAGCTTATTCAACTTCACTTGCTTTTATAGAATTATAAAACAGCTTATAAGTTCTTAACTTCGGCTTAGGCAACTAAAAATGTTAGTTGGGAATGCTTGTTGACACACTCCAAAACAAAGCACAGGAGAAAATTGTGTTGAGCGATCCACCCCTTGTATTTCTGTCCCTTTTTTTCTCACGTAAAAATTACTCAATTTTTGTAAAAACTGGAACAACTTATTAATAGAGTTTGAATTGCTGTTTGAAACAAACAAACGAAAACGGTTGAATAAACAAACATTTCTGCTGTCAATCACCATTGTGTTCTGCAATTTCAAAAATATTTATTTGAATAAAATGCTGATAAAAACATTAAAAAAGTGCACATTTACATTTATAGACTTCTCTTAGTCTTAGAGAAATCTGCAAAGGTTAATGCAGGCCTTTCTACTTTTTTTAGGGTTATTCAAATTCAGTAAAATTATGTTTTTTTCAAAAAATTTAATTATTCGAACGTTTCTATTTCACGTTTTACCGCAATTGTCAACGCTAATCAAAGCGTGATCTCCCGAATCGCAGCCATCATCTAAAATGAAGCTCCATTATCAAGATGTCGATGATCCGGGTGTTGTTTGTGTTCCGGGCTTCATTTTTGTAATAGAAGTGAAAGGGAAAGAGGTGTATTATTTATGGGCTAAACGATTGCCGGAACCTTACGATTTCAGGCGGAGCTAGATGTTCTGGCCTTTCTTCAGCTATTACTTTTTATTTGATTGATCACGGTTGGATAATTTATTGAGACATTACGAATGCCCTATGCGAGATAAACTTCCGCGAAAATACACGTTTGAAGGAAAATGAAATAACCCAAAAAAAAGCATTTCGTTGTTTTTTCTCCAAAAAAAATTATCAGTTTGATTTAATCACCGCTTTGGTTGAAACAATCTAAAATTTTAATTTGTTTCGCTGAGTGAATTCAACCGGGTTTTAGTAAAACATAAACCCATTTCAAGGTGGAAACAACAAAAATATTAGTTTAAAACAACCATAATATCTATAGGTAGAAACAACCAACCTGCCTGTTTGTTTCAAAACTTAATCGTTGGTTTGAATCCACAAAAAGGATTTTAAAAATACCTAGTTTTTTAGTTTGGATGTCAACAAACAAGCTTGTTGTTTCACACGGGACTGTTTTTTCTCCGTGTATGAAAGAGAGGCTGTTTTGAGCGTGTAAATCACAGAATTTGGTCCAAGAGGAACGATCAGGTGATGAAAAGATTGAATAAATAAATAATCAAGACGAGTAACTCCGAATTATATCCCAGTCGATTGACCTTGATATATGAATCAAAATGTTTAAATTTATTATCCGTGTAGAGCATAAATAATGTAAGCGCACCTTGTCAACTGCCCAATCGAACGGCAGAACGACGCCACCCCCCACAACTAACCGACTCACGATACGGGGCGTCACTTCGGCCAGGCAAAGTACGTGAAGCACGCCGTTATTGCATCAGGCAGCCCTTCCGTGGACCAATATCCGAACAGCAGAAACATTCAAACACCGACCAAAACTATATACCTTTCTTACTCTCGCGCACTTCGCACTCAATCGTCGCATCTTTTTCATTCGCATTGTTCGCGAAATTTTCTATGCCCTTCTCACTTGCTCCGGTAGCAAAATTAGAGCTAAAAGCTAAAAAGCCATCCATTCGACCGCGTTTGACAGCACAGAGTTCTTCGTCGTCGTCGTTTCGTCTTCGAAGTCGTCGTCGCGTGTGCGTGTGTGAAAAAAAGGAAAACTTTCCTCGGAAAATTTGGAACTCTATAGGTGGAAAAACGAAGAAAAACTCATCGTCGTCGGGAGATAACGGTGTGGAAAAACTTTTCGGATAGTAAGAACCACCGAGAAGTGAAGGAATTTTCTGCACCGGGCGTGTTTGCAGTTCCGAAGAAGAAGCTCTCAAAAGACGGCCCCAGCAGAAGGGAAGATTTTTTTTTTTCGAATTCGCGTGTGGCCGCAAGCAAGAAAGTGTATATTGGAGGAGCAAGGAAAAATTATCAATTTTGAGAGCGCAGAAAATGTCGACAGTGGAAAAGTGATAGCCAGAGTGCAGCTCAGTGCATCCTTTCGGAAAAAAGGGCAAAGAATTCGAGTCTAATATGTTTCAAGCGCATCATTCTAGAATAACTAGGAGTAACGAGGGAAGTCCATCATCGCCACCAATGGCTGCTACAACCGCAGCAGCAGCAGCAAGTGGAGCAGCGCTCAATACCAGCACTGACAGCAATTTAGACGATGACCCCAACAGTGTGAGTTTTTATTGGAAAGCACATTTTTCTACGCATTTTAGCACATTTGTGTGAAGATCCGTTTTCCCCCTGGGTTGATTAGATTGAAAGAAGGTGATTGATCTTGCGACTGGGCCCTGCCGCACAATGTGAACGTTTTTCAGTGCACAATATTTGCTCTCAGTCCATGGCCAGCATCTGAGCAGCATTTTCTTCCCTCCATGCACTCTTCTGCTTGCTCTTCTTCTTGTTCGCCGAGACTCATGTTCAATGACGGGAGTCTTCTTACTCCTGTATTGTTCTTCCAAAAAGGCTAGCCTTTTGCGATCGACGACGCATACACTGGCAACGAACAGACGTACGGAAGGTTGTACGGTGCTCGCGAACGGCGCCGCAAGGTTGCCAGTGGTTGCCTTTTTTTTGTTTCGTACGTTGAAGATCGGTCTAAAAAGGGAAGATTCGTTCGGTGTTCTTGGTTTATTATTTTTCTGCTGTTTGTTTACTGGAATCCTTCGAGTGTATACAAGAAGTTGTTACAGATTCATATGTTGGTACATTCTACTAAATCTGGTTAAGAAGAGTTATCAAAGAGGGAGGATGGGATAGGATGGTCTTTTTTTTAAGAGACCTATTGTACTGTTTTATATCCATATTCAGACTAAAGAATAATAATTATCGAAAATAGAAATGTCATCATGATAGACTTATAACGTGTTATAACTGCACAGTTTTACCAGCGCTTATGCAAATATTCTCACAAATTGTGTTAACCGATTATCTCATACGATATAGCTTCGACCAAGAGATTGGCACAATAACAAAATTGTACTGCTAGAATTCACATATCTATTGATGCCGGCTTCTTGCCGATGCTCGACGTCCTGCATCATTGCTTAGTTATCCATGGATTCCTGTGGTTGTCCGTAAATCTCGGTGGACGAATAAGTGAAAAAGCAACAGGGAGTGTTGGCATCTCTGTTATATGGCGAGACTGTTTACAAAGTATACAAACCTTAAGGGCGTACTTTGTGTTCTTAACGGGGTCTATGGGTAACACATTTTGCAGCCCTTCTTACACGCAACTGAGATAGTGATAAGATAGCGATATTTCCGACATTTAGCAGTTCGTTATCTAAAGGCTGAATGAGCCTATCTTTTATGTTAGACAATCTGTTTAAGGTGCAACATTTCGGTAGGCAATTTGCTTTCTCTTGATTGGTCTTCAATTCTAATAGCATGCTCTCTTTTTGATGAATGTGCATACCAATTTTATTTTCCATATACATCAATTACTTTGGGTTATCAACCATCAAACAAGCATTGTGTAACTATTGTGTGGAAACATAGCCTTCTCCCCTGCACTCCAGAAGCATTCGCTTGAGTCGGGCCGAAACATTTCATTCCCAATTTATTAGCAATATATGCAGTGCATTCGTGGGTCAATGCATGTGTCAATGCATGTGAGACCAAGAATTTGACCAGTAGTGAAAGTATCACATATTCTAGTCATTTTTTCACTGCCACGTCGTAAAACGTTTCTATAAAGGCACTAACATCAGGTGTGATACTGGCCGCAATTCACTCTTAGACTTCTTATTTTCAATCTAGGGAAAACGACACTTTTCATTTTCGTGGCAATTTATGTTGTTGTTTATCCATTTGTTATATGGAGTAAATAACCAAAATACCTGATTTGCTCATGGTATAATATCTGAATGTAATTGCATCATTTTAGAAAGAGGTGAATGTTTTGATCAGGGTAATTATCTGATTTCAAAATGGGACACACGGTCTCAGAAAAGTGTTACTTAAAACTGACCATGACAAGCATGTATATTAGAGATAGGATAAAGCGGAGGGCCCGCTTGGGAAACACCATTTGAAGCAGTAGAATGGACCTTTCCATGTGAGTTGTATCAGCAACATCATTGGGGCCATATTGAGCCTGTTGATGTCAATAACAAGTAAATAAAAATTGTTCCGTAAAAAACAAACCATAGGCGTTAGTAGAATTAACTAACAAATCTGTTTGTTTCGTAGCTGTCATAATAATAAAACAACCAATCAGTAGTAGTGTTTGATGAGTGATATACAATATCATAGGATCATTGTTTTCGTAGGTAGGTAATTGCAAGGCGGTCAGATTGAGTATCATGAAAATCAATCCTCCAGCCCAAGAGTAGATGAGAAGGGAAGAGCAAATAACAGATAAACCCGCTAGATAGGAAACAAAATCGTCTATGCCTAGGTTTCATATTTGAAATATTTTTAGATTTGGAATGGCTACAGATCCCAAGGTGAGGAGTAGGCTAGGAATTTAGAGTTCAGACAACAATTTAAAACAGCAAATGTGCTAGAGTTATTAGAATTAGAGGTTCCGACAAAGTTTGGTTGGGGTACGAAATTTTTGGTCAAAGAAACGAAGAGTCGTTGTGAAAATATCACCAATAATCTCACATACACCCTGCATGCCACTAAAATCTTCTTTCTCTTCTTTTTTTATGCTACTAACGCTATGCTGGCGGTTTTGCAACCACTATGACCCCGAATGGTCACGAAGTTCAAGCACCAAAAATCAGCCAGCCCCGGACGCGGTATAGGTAGCCTAGAATGGCGGTGGAATGGATCGATAAAAGTTCAAAGGACCTTCCCAACCATGGCCTGCATGCAGTTTTTGTAAGAAAAGGATGCAAAAACCGCACACAAAGAGAAGTATATTCAGTCCTATATTAGTCAGTATATAAGAAATAAAAAAACACAGAAATTTTATTAACAACATACATAACTAGAATCTAGAAGAAAAATTAGAATTCTCCATTTAATTCCAACTACCTTTGCTTATCTTCGACAGATACGCGTATTTTGTCTACAATGTGCAGACTTCTTAGTGTCTAGTACTAATAACTCGACTTCCAGACTAGTACGAGATACTGAAGAAGTCTGCACATTGTAGACGAAATACGCGTATCTGTCGAAGATAAGCAAAGGTAGTTGAAATTAAATGGAGAATACTAATTTTTCTTCTAATTTCTAGTTACATGCTAAACAGCTCAAACCCTCTAGGATTCTTCACAATATGTTATTCCGAAGCGACCGAAGTCGCCTCTCAATCTGTTTTCTCCTGTCGTTAATGGCTAAGGTTCTGCCGGTGTCTTTCCTTTTCCGATGAAGCTGGATATATCTGCGATGTCCGACATAACGAATAAACCGTCGTTGAACCGACTCTATCGTGTCGTCGAAACACAATACTGTGAAGTACCCATATTCTGCGCACCTAATGTCCTAATTTTGCGCATTTTAAAACATTCCAAACTAATGTTTAGATGAATATTGTTTGAATTTAGTTCTACATGTAAATATATGTTGTCCTCTTGTGTGTGGGATAAAATATAAAGTTTGACAATCTTGCAATTAATTGCAAAATTTTGACAAAATGCGCATAATTAGGCACTGCGCAGAATTAGGGCACTTCACCTTAAGTATCGAAACAGGAAACAGTTAAGCGATTTAGGGCAATAGATGTTGGTTAACATCTGAGTATTTTTGCTTGTGCTTCTCGTCGTTCAAACTATCGTTCGCCGATGATCTCAAATCTGTTCGTGTAATATGTTCTGCACGCGACTATTAACGATATTAACCCATTGTTAATCTGGCGTAGCGACAATGGCATGCGTGTTAAGAACGATAAATGTAAAGTTATATCCTTCACTCGCTCCAACAATCCCGCTCATCATCAGTACAGCATGCGGTCTACGCATCTAGAACGTGTGGCTTCAATCTGCGACCTGGGATTAACCACCGATGCCAAACTACAGTTCAATCAGCATGTGGGAATCACGACTGCTAAAGCCTTCTCAATGTTAAGGCTATGTTTTAAAATCACTATTGCAGTTTGGCGCGGAGCATCCTCGAGAATGCGGCCTCCTTTTGGTCTCCTTATTATGTGGCACCCATCGTTTCCACGGAACGCGTACTGAAGAAGTTCCTTCGTTTCGCACTGCGTTCCTTGGAATGACCCGAACAATATCCCTGCGTATTGGACCGTTGCAAACTAATAAATTTGGAACTACTGACTTTCAGGCGTGTTAAAATGCAGCGTCTGCTGGTTTTTGACATCCCAATCGGCATTAATGACTACCCGGCGCTACTTGAGCAGATTTCACTGAACGTTGACGCTTTACGTTCCAGGAGATTGCGCCGCCATGCATCGTGTAGACGTACACTGCAAACAAAATTCACGTAATATCCACCTGAGAAGGTACATAGATATTTTCCATCGTACTTTTTTGGTGAAAACTACGTGTTTTGGAAATCATTTTCAATTTAAGTAGTTCATGTGAAAATCAAGTGATTTTCACGTAAATCTTACCGAATGTTCTGATGATTCTCACGTTCGCTTCACGTAAATGTTACTTGATTTTCTAGTAATTTTTATGTGACTTTGTAGTGAATTCTATTTTTTTTCTTTATTAAATTTATTTATAAAATGAGGCTTACTTTTCGCCATAAGTTTGGTGACGTGATATGCTGTTACATGATAAGATTTAATATTCATCTTATGTGAGGTGATTCTCTATTTTATTATGACTTCAATGATAACACTGAATCACTTCACTCGGGGTACGGAATAACCCTCAATGCATTTAGTAGAATGCTTTTTTTATATCAAAGGTAATCAATTAGAATAATCACTTATATAGATTGTATCATTCATTAAGTTCTCTTTTTGATTGAATAAAATTTAAGTCATTAGAAGAGGGCGGGGCTATTTTAACCACATTGCTTTTTTAAATTTAATCATTGAAATATACATCGGTATATGTACATGTATATGTACATCTTAGGTATATATACATCTTAGGTAGTATATGCTGTATTGAACCTATTCTTAATTCTAAATATATAAAGACTATTGATATGGTACAGGGTAATTGAAGCTGTACAGATTTTTTATTGAAGACTTTGTTGTATATATCGTAATAAAATTGCAAACTTGCTTTTACTCCTTGCGTGTAGCAAAGATTTTGGATAAAATTAAATGCAAATGATTGATTATGAAGTGGTGATTAGGCTTAAGGTTTTTTTTGGAAGAGTTTAATGTACAAACTATGATGGATATAAATTAGCTCGTCTAATTCATGTATTTCCTCGATTGAAAATGAACGTTTGAGGCAAAAATCAACTAGCTTTATCAATGACTTACAATATCCATACATCATCTTCAATGGAAATGTAATATCCAATAATGAAAGAGAAGTAATGTGAGGAGAAGCGTAGTTCGTAATTGTACGGTCTTCCCTTTTGCTTTGCTTTCAGTAATGTTTGGCATACGTTTCAATTCACTATTTTTCCATAGCTTGGTAAACATATTCGTTCATTGGAGTCGCTAACCGAGAAGTATTTTTTGGTTTAGTGTAGTGTTATCATAAGACCTTGTGAGCTTGAATATTTCAATCCCGCACTCTGAAATTCATAATATACTAAATAATGGAATATTCAACTATTAATGATTCATACTTGCGATGAAAAACTGCGAAAATATCGTCCAGAAATCCCAAATCGGCCGCCAATATCGAACTCGTGATTGTTTCTGTCGCCATTTCGAAATCAAATATTTTCACACCAAGAGGTCACGTACAATTTACGTGAATCTCACGTAACGATCACTAATTTGGCACCTGACTTCGAACAGTCTGTCAAATGGAATTTACTACCATGTCATTGAACTTTATGTGGAGTAGGTGATTTCTATTGGATTTCTATTTTTGAGAAGCTATCTGATTTTTCAGGTGAAATTTACGTTCCAGATTGTTTCAATGTAGCCCATTGTAGATTTCCGGATATCATCTCGTTGCCTCCCCAATCTGCATCTGTGTTGTAATTGTTCGTGTAGCGTGAACGATTACCTGCTGTTCCTCGTAGGTATAGAAAAATCCGTTTGACCGCCTATTTTCATCACTATTTAGGCACAATAGGCTTATTGAATCAACTTTCTTTACAATATTGAGTGCTGATTCAAACAAACTATCGAACAATCTATACAAATAAAAAAATAAAAATTCAAGGGAATTGTTCTGATATTTAATACATCCCCTTCTCTTCGAGTTAATAAGCTTTCTTCCGCCAGGGCCGTAGGATAATTGGTTTCATACCTGCTGAGGTTTTTTAGCGGCATTTCGTCAAGATTTGTTCAGAAATTTATTTAGAAACTTCATAAAAAATCCAAATTCGTTAATAATTGCTACCATAAATTCGTTCACAACTCATTCGGATAACAAACAAGATTGTTTCAGAATGCTAAAGTGAATAATTCTGAAAAAAAACAAATCAGTTGAGAATCTCGAACGAACGTCAGAATTTCAACAAGTTTCGTTCAGAATCTCTATAAGAATCAAAATCATCAAGATTCGTACAGATGCATATTACTGCTTTATTCAGAATCTCAACGAGATTCTTTAAGGCTCTCAACCAGATTCGTAAAGAAATTCAACGAGGCTCGCTCAAAACCTCTACGAGTTTCGTTCAGAATCTCACTGAGATTTACCTACAATCTCAACGCGATTCGTTAAGAATCCCAACGAGATTCGTTAAGAATCTCAAAGAGATTTGTTAAGAATGTCAACGATATTCGTTAAGAATCTGAACGAGATTCGTTAAGAATCTGAATGAGATTCGATCAGAGTAACGAGAATTGTTTCAAATCTAAACGAGATTCGTTTAGAATCTCCACTAGATTCGTTCAGAATCTCAATGAAGTTTGTTCAGAATTTAAACTAGAATCGTTCAAAATCAATACGAAATTTGTTTATAATCGCAATGAACTTCGTTTGAAATCTTATCGAGATTATTTCATAATCTCAATAAAATTCGTTAAGAATCTCAATGAGGTTCGATAGATTCATTTGAAATCACAACGAGATAAGTTTAGAATCTCAATAAAATGCGATCAGAATCTCAACGAGATTCGTTCAGAATCTCAACAGAATTTCAACGCGATTTATTCAGAATATTCAGTACTTGCGTCCAGGGTTGCTGTTCTGCTGGCTTACGATATTCTTCCCTGAAAAGTTCCATTTAGTTTCAAAGACGTGGGTTTCCGCTGGCTAGCAGTCGCCTGGACAGCTAATTCTTCGTCGACTTCCAAAAAAACGCAACGATTGAATGAATCTTCTCTTCTTCTTCTTTGTTGTTTTTTCTTTGTTGTTTTTAATGGGTGTTTTTTAATTTTTACTATTCAACCGCGGCAGTCATTCAGCCTGAAAGAGTCTTCCCGCAAAGGAACACCCGTTATACACCTGCGCTACTTAATTATGATGTCCGTGTTAGGAAAGCACAATTCTATGGACAATAGGAAAATCTGTCAATTTTATCTAATTTTATTAATTTTCAGCTTTAAAAGAAATAATAATGCACTGAGCTATAGAATTAATTCTCAAGGAGACAAACCAAAAAGATCGGGCTAAGATCAGATAGATGCCCGTTTCGTTCTTCTTCTTCTTCTTCTTCTCTTTTAAGTGAGTTTGATAGCTCAAAGGGCCAGTTGCTAAGAGTATATGCCCTAGGCCTTTCGTTGAAGTTTACAAGTTATTGAAACGATTTCACATGTCATATCCTTCGTCCATCAAACAAAGGGCACTGGTTGACACAAACTCAGGTAAAGTATTCTAGAAGCTCACCTTAGTATTCTAGAAGCACTTCCACAGGGAATCCGGAAAGATTCCCTTGATTGGACCGGAAATCTAATCCGCCCCCTTCGGCTTGGTAAACCGTGCTCTTACCGACTAATATATTTCAGGCCCCTTCTCGTCATTTGCGTATACTATCTGTATATACGGAAAGCACTTATTTCCACTCCCATTCATGATTATACTAAGCTCGTTTCACTTTCCCTTCCCACAGTCAATTATCAACAAGGTCCGATCTCGGGTGTCGAGCATCCTACCGGACGCATTGTCCAAATGGTTCTCCCCAGCTAAGAGACCGCGGGACACGTCTGGTGGCAGCATTGGCAACGAGCACAACAACAGCGGAAGCTCCGGGACACCGGCAGGCCGGAATGGTAATCTTCTGATCAGGGGTAACCGGTTGAGGGAATTCGGATCGAACGATACGGAAGAACTGGGCGCAGAGCAACAATATCAGCAGTCACTGCAACATCAGTATGATGAAGACGAGGAGGATGAGGAGGAGGAACAGGATGAGGATCATGCTCCGCCGACTAGGAAAAAGAAACGCCTGGAGGAAGGATTCGTAAGTAAACTCAATTGTCCAACATCCCACCTTATAATGTCTGCATTTCTTTTCCAGAACACTTCCCTAGCGGAGCTCAATGAAGATCTATCTGTACCGGGCCCAAGTGGTCTCAACATATCCGCCATTGCTCGCCGCAGTTCACTTCCGGCGACAAGTCAGCTACCTCGCTATCGGAACACGTTCTCTTCGTCGACACCTTCTACATCCCCACAACAGCAGCAGCAGCAGCAGCAGCAACAACAGCAAACATCAACGGCACATGGTGCCTTCAATCGAATGCAGCGGACTAGCTTGATTGGTTATACTAATCGGACAACGGCACCGTACAATTTCGGTGCGTTCACCGCCCCCATCAACGAGGAGCACAGCGAGGAATCGGAACAAGCAAACGAAAGTATATCGACAACTATTCGGCATCGTAAAAGTATTCGCGAGGTTAGTAGTCGGAAGCGTTTGAACATCCCGCCGATGGCAGTGGATCGTTCCACTTCGGAACCTCCGGCGCCAATATTCGGTCGAAAGCTCCCTCCACAGCCGCAGCAGCAGCAGCTCCTTCATCGTCAACAACAACAACAACAACAACAGGAGGAAGAAGGAAGCAGTGAAGATCTTAGGAGGGAAGACGATGGGGAGGGCAACGTTCTATCGAACGGTAATATGAACGAGAGTGCTTCGGAGAGCAGTAGTGTTTCGAATTTGAACCTAAGTCAAACGGAAGGGCACATTGAGCGCAGTAGACGATTATCTGGGTTCATGGGGAACAGCCGAAGCAAACGAATGAGAGTCGGAGGTTCGACTGGAGACTTGTGTTTTTCATCCCATTTAGAAACAGAAAAGAGTCTGTTTTCGATGAAAAATTCAGGCCAGTCCGGGCGACCAGCATTCAATGCTTCACTTTATGGCAGCACTTCCTCCCTGGGCAGCAACAACAGCAGTTTGTTTGCAAATTCCCCATTCTACAATGGAAGGACCATGTACGGTGGAGCTTCGGCCTATAGCAGTCGCAGAGATGCTCGCCAGAAGGCATTGCGAGTTCCGGTTCAGATAAGACCATCTTCTTCGTTGTCGAATTTCTCCTCTTCCAATGCAAGCCTTGCATCAGACATGTCAGCCCTTTCCAATACGGCCAAGCGAATTTTGGAAATCATGAACCAATGCTCCGGACCGTTGAATGAAGCTCGAAAACTGGGTAGCAGCCTGAGCTTGAATAGCACGTTGGCATCGGCCAAAGTTCCTGGACTGGTACAGGCACGCAAACGGTTTAATGAAGAAGATCTCAGCATGAATCGTAGCATACGAATGTCTAGTCCTCGCACTCCTTACAACAGACCGCTGAGTGCCACAGGCATCGGCAGTTCCACCTCCTCCATAAACAAGCCACCAACAACGGAACTACAGATTCCCACCATGTCTCAACTATTGCAAATGAAACGACTTCAAACAAATACCGAGTCCGTTCGTCGGATGGCCACCGAATCCAGTGGTAGCACGGTGCTCAACGAACCGACCCATTACAAATTGCCGAATGTCGATGCGGATGACAGTAACAACAATGTGAAGCATACCAGCAAAATGCGCAACAAATTGCACCGAATTCGGGAGGAATCCCACTCAGAGCGCGGCAACATTGCTCCAGTGCCACAAGTGAACCTGCCGGATGTACAGCTGGCTGGTTTAAAATCAGTTCCTAAATTTGACATCAAATTGCCAATATCGTCAACGGCGGCGTCGACGTCGTCAAAGCCATCCGAAGATCCTAAAACTAAAATGGTCTCAACTTCGGCTAACACGAATGACTCCGTCAAAGACAAGAGTAACAATGTGTATAAATTCTCATCACCTGCAAAGCTGAACGTCTCCGCCAACGCAGCGGTCGGCCTGATCTCCAAAACTAGAAACGACTTCAGATTCAGCGATCCAGAACCGATTGGAGCTGGTAAGGGCATTAGTTCATCGCCGGTTACTTCCCTCAAGCTGGCAGGATTTCAATTCAATCCGGAAATGGCTAAACCAAAAGCTGCAGCATCTGCAGTAACCCCAACAAGCCCTTCAACTTTGAATACTCCTTTACCACTGAAAAGTGGTAGCTGTTTGGATGCTCTGAAAAGCAGTTCAGCCGTCCCGGAGTTGAAATCCGGTAGCTGTTTGGAGGCATTGGGCAAACCAGTAGTAGCCCCCTCTGTTGGTAACGGTACTACATCTGGTTTCGGTAGCACCTTCAAGCTGACAGGTTCGAATAAATGGGAGTGTGATGCCTGTATGGTACGGAATGATCAGGAAAAAACAAAATGTGTGGCATGCGAAACTCCAAAACCGGGATCGAAGCCGGAACCGCCTAAGAGTAGTTTTTCGTTCGGTGCAACTCCGGTGACAACGAGCAAGACTGCTCCTCCATCGACTGACTCCGGATTCAAAGCGCTCGTCGCTCAACAATCGGCCAAATGGGAATGTTCTGATTGTATGACTCGGAACAATTCCGACCAGCAAAAGTGCGCTTGTTGTGAGAAAGCTAAACCTGGAGTTGTGGCAGCAGCCTCAGTTCCCGCTGCCGTGAAGTCCATGTTCGCAATGCCGATAAGTAGCAGTTCCGATCAAAGCTTCAAAGCACTTGTCGCTCAACAATCAGCGAACAAATGGGAGTGCAGCGCCTGTATGACCCGTAATGAAGCTTCCCGATCAAAATGCGCTTGCTGTGAGCAGGCAAAGCCAGGCTCTACTCCGGAGAATGCACCATCGTTTTCTTTCGGAAGCAAACCAACTTCCACCGCCGCTAAATTTAGTTCCGGAGTGCCTCAAGATTCAGACGGAAAGGAAGCTCCCAAAACAACGGGATTTACTTTTGGTGTACCGGCTAGTTCGACGACCAGTGCAACAACATCGACCAGCACCGGTTTTAGCTTTGGTTCGGTGACATCCACAACAAGTACCTCAATCTCGGAGGACAAGCCCAAATTCAGCTTTGGAAACAGTGGAATTACAGCTTCGGCAGTCTCGACGGCAGCTCCTGCTGCTACATTCAGCTTTGGTAGTAAACCGGTCACTCCTGCCGACACCACTGATTCTTCTAAGACAAGTGAGAAAAATGAACCAATAAAACCAGCTACTTCTAGTGGGTTCAGTTTTGGGTCGAAATCTGCAACTTCAGATTCGGCAAAGAGTACCGAAGCAGTCACATCCACTGCGACTACAAGTGCATTCAGCTTGGGTTCACCCGCCAGCAAGCAAGCAGAAACTGTAAAAAGTACGGGTTTCTCATTTGGAAAACCTGCGACCGTCGTCACGCCAAGTACTACGCCCTCAAAAAGCAGTACCAACGCAGTTACTTTCGGGTCATTGGCGGCAAATGCTACACTCACAGCACCTGCTGCTAAGCCTGCAGCATTTGGTTTTGGATCACCTGCAGCGACACCAGCAACAACTAAAAGTGAAGAAAGCAAACCAACCGTCGTTGGAAGCGGAATGTTCTCTTTCGGATCTGCCAAACCAGCAGCTGCATCTGCATCGACTGCAAATTCAACCGCTACTACTGCGGCATCGTCAACGGTCGAAGCAAAACCATCTGTCTTTGCCGCCAATACCACCGGTACATCCAATGTTTCAATATTTGGTGGTAAGTTTTATTCGGTTTTAACCATTTCAGATCTCATCAACCATTTATTTATTGTAGGTGCTCAAAAACCAGCCGGACCTTCGATCACCCCTAGCTTTAGCTTTGGGACAGCAGCAAGTGGATCACCATCTGTAGCTGCTACTAGTTCGACAACATCTGCTAGTGTGGCAACCACTGCTACGTCAGCGTTTTCCTTTGGATCGAATGCCTCTAAGCCTGCTGAAACCAGTACCACTACGGCCGCTGCCGGTTCCGCGTTATCGGCGTCGGCAGGATCAAACTTCGTTTTCGGCCAGGGCAGTCCATCGACCAATAAGGTAGTTCCGACCTTCGGGGCTGCAGCTCTGGCATCCTCCGATAAACCCACATTTGGTACTTTTGGAGCAACAAATACGGCTCCGAGGGCAAGCTCAACTACTGTTGGAAGTTCAATCTTCGGCAGCGCATCGACCACTGGTTCGACAGGATTTAATTTCGGCGCAGCAGCTTCCACAGCGACATCGAAGCCTGCCGAATCCACAACGTCTGCATTTACGTTTGGCGCCAGCAAAAGCAACTCTCCGCTGGTGGCCAACTCCACTTCAGTCTTTGCCTCTCCAGCCGCAGCGGCAGGATCAACCAACTCCATTTTCGGCAGTCCAGCTACCAATACTCCCACATTTGGCTCCTTCGGGTCAGCGAATGCTAAAGCTACGAACTCGACGCCTACGTTTGACTCTAGTACTTTTGGAACATCATCGCCGGCTCCAGCTGGCAGTGCTTCCGGATCGATATTCGGACAAACAGCAGCAACCACAGCGCCGGCATTCGGAGCTGCGTCCAGCACATCAGCAGCCTCGGTGTTCGGTTCTGCTTCGCCGGCGTTTGGCTCAAGCAGTCCATTCGGCAGCGGTGCGTCGGCCGCCACCGCAACCGGAGATGAGCCTCAGACCAAGAAAATGTTCGAGTTTGGATCGAGCTCCACCGTAAATAGTCAACCTGCCGCGGGGGTAAGTGCTTCTGTTTCAAAATCAACGCATTAACACTGGCGAAAACGGATTTTTTTCTCAAATTTCTCACATCCTAACAATCAATGAACTAAGTATCTTTATCGTTTTTCTTTTAAATTCTCGTTAAGGCCTTCCAGTTTGGTACCAGCGGGAGTAATATTAACAACAACAACAATGACAACACAGCAAAGCCGTTCTCTTTCTCGGCAAACTCCGCTCCCAGCTTTAACTTCACCGCTGGATCCAACGTTGGACAAACGGTAAGTGTTCTGATTCCTCCTCATCTCTGTCCTTTTTCCCCATCCAAATAAAAACGCCCATAGAAATTTCAACGAATCAAAATTAACCATTCAGTAGTAACTTTTACTTCCGGTACTAAATTTCTGATTCACCCGTTTTTCCGTTCCCCCACACACTCTGCTGAATCTTCTCCGTTCGCCTGCCTGCCTGCCTGCCTACCTTTGTTCGTCTGTCCCCATCAGTCGGCTCCCTTTACCTTCGGAAGCAGTCAACCGGTCAGCAGCGGGGTTTTCAGCTTTGGAGCAGTTCCCGGATCCGGACCTACAGCACCGCCAGGCGGCGGGCTAGGAGGAATGGCTGACGTACGTGTTCCAATTTAGTATTTCTTTTCGTTCTTTTTTTTTCTACACCTTGAGTTTGAGTTTGAAGCGTGAGCGTTGTCGATTGGAAAAACAAATCACTTAACTTTATAATTCGTAGTCACTAACTTTGTTGAAAGGATCAGAAAAGATTGCGTGATCGCTGCTACCATGCCCCCATCTGTTTCACATCTCATTTGCATATCGCCAGCGCACGACACCCGTCATTCAGTTTGCATGTGTTGTCTAGAAATTATTGGTTCTGCTACTTTTGAGAGTGCGTGCTAGTGGATGAAATATATTGGATTTGTACAAGGAACGGTCCTACCTACTAATTCGAGCGTGAACTAACATGTTACTAAGGCAGTTTTGTTTCGTGTGGCACTTCGCTTTATGTAAGTATGGTGGAGCAATATGCACTCATTTGGTGGTCCATCCGTGTGCACTTTATCAACCCTTATCTCCGACGGGATGACGACGGCTCAAGGAGCAGTTATGGTAAATTTTAACAACTGGTTGGCAATGGAAAAATAGTTTTCAAAGATGGAAGTCGTGGAAGTAAGCGTACTTAAATTTCATTGTTCTGGAAGCCACGAAATATGAATTTGTAGAATAATATTTCATTATTTGCCATTAGAGTTGAGTACATTTTATTGTTAGCTTTAAGTATCGTTCATGCCAATGTTACGAGTTCGACACGCAGCACAAGGTGTCATAGGTCACTTCTGGACATAGCAGCACAAGGTGTCATAGAGTTTGTGGAAAGAAATCGACAAGACGATTGGTCCGACCATTATAGTGTCAGACGGTTTTAGACGAGAAGAATACAACGCATCGTGACACAACAAGAAACAAGTCAAAATGTAGATCGATACACACAGAAACGAACACAGCAATCTCATCTTTTCCGGGGCCAGAAGCATCGAGAAGGAGGAGTGTGAAGAAATGAAGCAGCTGCATCGTTCTCAAGAAACGCGAATGTGGCGGGTTAAGGTTGAACGTAAGCCGATTATAAGGTGGAAGCAGTATACCATGGACACCTGCATGACGGCATGGTGGAACACCAGCATAGCAGGAAAAAAGGCACTATAAGTGAAGTTAAGGAGTTCAAGAATAACAGGACAGTTGGATAGGATGGATCCGGAGTTGGGCATATAAAACTGGGTCCGAATAAGTTGTCGAATTGACGGCATCTACTGACAGGCAGGATCTGGGATACCGAACAATTACCTGAGAAATGTAAAGAGGAAGTTATACGCCGAAACCCACAGAACGGGTCACCATTTGTAATGTAAGAACTATCGAGCGATCAATATCTTCAACGCGACCTACGAAGTTCTTTCCTAAGTCATCTGCCGCCGTGAATCGCCGCTAGCGCAATCAGAGTGGTAGGAAGTTATCAAGCCGGTTTTGTGGACGCACGATCAAGAACAGATCAAATCTTAACGTTACGGCTGGTCCTTCAAAAGTGCCAAGAATTTCAACGCTTCAATTCCAAGGCCGCAAACGATACCATTGATCATGAAGAGCTATGAAAAATCATAGACAAGAACTGTTTTCCCGGAAAACTGACTAGTCTGGACAAGGCTACGATGGATGACGTTCTGTATGCTGTGTAAAGACATGGGGTGGGTTATCACCGGTCTCGTTCTATGACTACTTTCTATCGATAGTTGTTTGTTTCTGCGCTGTCGGTCATCTGTGCGACATAAAAAAAACTCTTTTTGTTTATATTTGGTGTTGTGAGATTAGTGAAAAAACTGTTCTCGGATAGCTTGTTCATTCTGTACATTTATCAAATCTCGATTTCAGTGAGCAAGATAAGACGCTATAACCTTGGCAAATTATTGTCACACTTTTTGTTCAAATGCCAAAAGTCCACCCACAGGCAAAAGGAGCGTATACTAATCTTTCTAACATCGATGCTCCCAACGATAAAATACAAATTACCACATTATTTAACTCTATATGGAAGCGTTTGGTATGGGAGGTCCACGCTTTCTTGTTTCCCTTGAAGTAGTAGAGTGACTTCAGACACTTTCTAGAATCGTTCTATTTCTTGGAGTCCTCTTCGCGGCACATGCTACGCAGTTAGCCTGGCCGGTGACAAGAAAACTTATACCTTCAAGAAGTCGTCATTTTCCAGGACGCTTTCATGAATTGGCTGCGTTAGTGAGAGATTAGATTGAGTTGGATTAGAAATTGTTCTCGGACATCTTGTTCTGATTGTGGGGCTATTGATGTTGTGATAAGATGCACTGTCGAGCCCACCTTCTTTGTTCTACCAATGTTTCAAGTCATACACAGAGTGCAAGTTTTGGAGCAACGCTTCAAATAGAGCTAAAAGCACCTAGTTGATCAGTCACGAATCAAATTATGACAGGCATTGCAGTACCAGGCTTCGATCGCAATTTTTTCCCCGCAAATTTAAAGAATTCAGTTCGTTTCAAGAAGCCTAAACCATTTCTTTGAGGCACAAAGATTCTACCAACAAGCAACAGTTCAACTGTGTAAATAGTTCTTCCACCGAAAGAATTGTTTTGACTTTGCCTGCCTCGAATTCAATCGAGCATCGAATCCGAAGCTGTCATTCCTAAAGACTGTACTCGAAACAAATGAGACACACAGAAGTTTATTTTTGTCGGATTTTCTTCAAACTTTCAGAGAATAGACAGCCTTTTTAGGGTCTCCTCTCCATGACCGAATGCCCGCACTTTGCCCTTGACACCAATTATAAGTTTTAGAGCAATAGTGGGTCGGCTTCTTTTAATACCCTTACCCACTGTTTCTTCAAAGCCTGCTAGTTCTCGAATACTTTAGGTGGCACCTACCCGTCGTGATGTATGGCTGGCTCATTTCTCGACACCCTCGACATATGGCCTGCCAAACCAAGAGCTTGTTCCTTACCTCCTCGGGAACGGCCAACCGTGATGCGGCAACGTTAAACTCCTGCACCGACAATTGCTTTCTGTCCGCCTTGATGTAAGTCTCGTCGTCCACCACGTTTCGTTAGCCACTCTCGGTACAGCTTCCTGGGGCGGGTTTTTGCTACCATCTTTTCAGTTTGGTACCTCCCTGACCCTGTAGACGTCTTGGCTGGCACGTTTCATATTTTTTTCGAAGAATAAGATGGAAACCTTCGCCATCTTCGCCACATCGCGGATCGAAATGTTCGATTGGCACTTGAACAGATTCAACACCTTCCTTGCTCTCACCGGATCAGCTGTCATTGGATTTTTGCCGCTGTTTGCCCGTTGTTGGATCGCCTGGGTTTCCTTGATTGACTTCACCACCCGCGACACCGTCGAATTATGGAATCCCATGTGTTATCCGATCCATCAATGGAATGCAGTCCGATTTTCCACGACGGCACATATAATTTTTTGGCGGATATGGTCTTGTTCCGAAATCACCTCGACAACCATTGTGATGAAATCGTAAACGTAAACATAGCTACTTTCAGTCTGAATTGCATCAATTTTCACCCAAACCTTTATCTGGAAGTAGTATTAGATCTGGCCTCGTGGCTCAACGGAATCGAAAAACAAGATTAAAACAACAATCGAGACTTAAGTTCTTTAACGATTTCTCCAGGTCTCGCTTGACTTAGAGCATTATCCCAGCATGGTATTACACTTCGAATGAATTGCACTACCGTACTGGAATTTGTTCTCCAAATATCAAAGGGTTCTACTAGCCCTTTGTCGAAGAACTTACTTCTTTTTGCCGCACAGTGGCATAACAAATGTTCAGAGTCTTCTTTTTCCATACCACAAAAGCGACATGAATCATCGTGAAGTCCAACCTTCAAGTGATAGTGGCTCGGACAATGGCCTGTTAAAAGGCCAGTATATATGCTTAGATCTTTTTTAGAAAGATCAAGATTTTGGCGGATCATAGAAATATTTGGAGTAATGAATCGCTTTGATTGCTATGACAGTGTTGTTCCAGTTTTCATTCGAAGATTCCCAGGCTTTGAGCTCCATTCTAAGAGATGAAGCAGATAAACTACAAAAGAGCCCAGGTCCTACAAACTGATGAGACGATCCGAGTCTTGCTAGTGTATCGGCTTGTTCATTTCTACCAATTCCTCAGGAACCCAGTATAGATTAACTTGATTACGGCAAGACAATTTTTGAAGTGATTGAACACATTCCCAAACATGCTTAGATGTCCTTTTTGCTGACTTAAAAGCATTTAGAGCTGATAATAACTTATCTTTGAATGTCTATAGTTCCTACGCAAGCATATAACAGAATTGCTTGAATTTCAGCTTGGAACACAGTAGGCTACCTGTCCATCGGAATCGACATGTCTATCCCTGGACCAGTTACTCCTGCTCCAACTTTATTGTTCATTCTTGAACCATCTGTAAAGAAAATTATCGATCCTAGACGAAGATACGGACCACCGTATTCCCACGAATCACGCCCAGGATCAAATACTTGATATGCACGGTCGAAGTTGTATGTTTTTTTTCATCCAATCTTCGTTGTTCATAACTAACAAATTTAGTGTATGATGTCCTATTTGATCACCATCGAAGAGGTTCACAGATCTTTTAATCCTCAGAGCACTCTTTTCAGCTTCTAGTTGTACGAATTGCTGCAATGGTAGTATGTATAGTAAAGCATCCAGTGCTTTCGATGGTGTACTTCTTATTGCACCAGTGATTGGAAAAGGTGCTAGTCTCTGAAGTCTTCTAACTTTCTCTAAGCAACTCTCTCTTTCGTTTTTGGCCACCAGATCAATCAAGCGTAGGTAACCCGGGGTCTCACAATTGCCGAGTAAATCCAATGAATCATCTTCGGCTTCAGTCCCCATTGCTTCCCAAAAATTTTAATGTTCTTTTCCTTATCCATAGAGCATTGGTAGTTTTGATTATCGTCTGCTCTAGATGTGTATTCCAATTAAGTTTGCTGTCAAGCATTACTCCAAGGTATTTAACAATATCTTATAGTTCCAAAAAGGTACCTTTAAATGTTATATTTTCAATTGAGTATCTTCTCCTTCGTGAAAATAACTCAATAGTTGTTTTGGAAGGGTTTATGTTCAGCCCTTCCTTATCACACCACGATGAGACAAAATTTAAAGCAATTTGCATTCTGCTTGCGATGATACCGTCATATTTTCCATGTACTATTTAACTATATCATCTGCGAAGCCAACTATTTCGAAGCCTAGAGCTATCAGATTTTTGAGAATATCATCAAATACTAAAGACCACAATAGAGGTGATAACACTCCTTGCGGGCACCCTTTGATTGCTCTAACACTGATGAATGAGCTTTTGAGGTTCGCTGATATTTCTCTTTTTGATAACATCTCCGTAATCCAAACAACAATGCATTTGTCGAAATCACGTTTCGTCATAGCTGTGATCATGAGATGTGTTATCGAATGCACCTTCGATATCAAGGAAAGAAGCTAGTGAAATTTCTTTTGATTCAAAAGATTTTTACAGTTTTGTGACAACCGTGTGTAGTGCCGTTACTGATGATTTACCCTCCTGATATGCAAACTGATATTTGCACAGAGGATTCTTAACCAGATATGATGACTTGATGTGTTCATCGATTTTTTTTTCATTTAAGCAGACTGGATGATAGGCTTATCCTTTTTATTAGCCTTGGGTATAAAAGTAAACCCGCACTTGTCGCCACGCTGTTGGAATGTAGCCTAATATTAGGCTAGCTTGAAAAAGTTTGGTGAGAATGGGTGTTATAATCGCCTTTCCCTTCTGTAGTAGAACAGGAAAATTTACATCCCTACCAGGAGATTTGAAGGGTTCAAAGGAGTCAATCGCCCAATCCACTTTGCTTTTGCTGAATATGATGTTGGCCAAAGTACTAGCATCTTCAATGGTTCTTTCTAACCCAGTCCATTCGTTGCTTATTTCATGAACACTTGTCCTGGTTTCTTTGATGCCAGTTATTCATGCGCATGTACCTTGATTTTCGAGTGAACTCATAATAGAACAAGGAAAATGTGTTTCCATCATCATCTCTAGCGTTTCACTAACATAATAAGTAAAAGAGAATTAGAATTAGAATGATCTTTAGCCAGGATTTTCTGCAACCTGGCAGTTGCTGGAGTACTTTCAATGTTTTCACATGTATGACTCCATTGTATCCTCTTTGATCTCCGTATTTCCTAATTGTAATCCGTGAGGGATTCATTATATGGACCCCACTGTTGTGTTTTTTTAGCCCAGTTAAACATTTTCCGGGCTTTTTTACGAAGTTCTTGTAACTTGTTGTTCCACCATGGTACACCTCTGTTAGAAGAGTGTTCCTTAGCAACGCAACTTTTGTTAAACGCATTTTGGATCATACCTATTTGAAAGTTGTTTAGAACTTTCATCTTGTTCTTTTCGAGAATTTGGGCTAACTACCAGCATATTTAAGTTCGTTGTTAGCATTGTATTAGAGCTGAACACTGAAATAGAGCTCCCAGTTTGTCTTCCTAAGATCTCTTATAGTTTGTATGAGTTGTTGATCAGCCAAATATTCAAATAATATTTGCATGTGATCAGACAAATATACTTCATCAAATACATGCCAAATTTTTATTTTGTCAGAGATAATCGGACTACACAAAGTCAAATCAAGAACTTCTTGTCTAATTGCATCTACAAAAGTGGGTGCATCGCCTCTGTTACATATGTCTATCTTATTGTTGGAAATATACTCTAAAAGGTGCTCATCTCTCTTGCACCGGATTGATTATGTTACTCTTGATGGAGATAATATTGATGAAAAAAGTCAATGTTAAACGGAAATATTCCTTGCGCCTGGGACATTTCTGCCCACCTGATTCGGACAACAATATCCAGGAAACGGAGACAGATGATGAAAAGAACGTAACGACCCGTTGACTGACGAATGAATCGAACAACCAACATGTGGATCCGAAGTTCAAATAACAAAACCATTCAGGTTTCAGGAATATCCTGTTTATCAAAAAAGCCACAGGAAAGAAAGGCGGAGAAGAAGAAATTATCGCAGGAAAAAAATCAAAACCATCGAAGACCTGTAATTGATGTAATTGATAACGTAACTGTAATATTTTGATACTTAATTGTACTGCCGTTATACGCATAATTGTCCCATGTTCTATGGGATTCCCTATATACATGGGAGCGTTATGCTTATAACGGCAGTGTATTCATTGTTCATCAACACTGTTGCGTCGACATTTGAGCCTGCCAAATAAACTGAATTGATTTCAGAACTGACACTATCAAGAAGATTCACAGATCCGCGGTCAGGAAAGGAGCGACCGGTTTCTGGGAAGATGAACCCATTGTCAGAATGTAAATGGAAAATAGCACGTCGAT
Source organism: Aedes japonicus (assembly GCA_034211315.2). Taxonomy (NCBI): domain Eukaryota; kingdom Metazoa; phylum Arthropoda; class Insecta; order Diptera; family Culicidae; genus Aedes; species Aedes japonicus. The sequence continues at coordinate 112,209 of JASCZW010005356.1, forward strand.
CTCATTCAACGAAGGTAAAAATCATGTTGCAGTGAGCTGCATTAATGTACTCGAAACAGAGAGATACCGGTTGCACACAGGAACAACTTACTCCGCATTTGCCCAAAATGTTATCACAACAAACGACATCAATACACCTTGCTATGAAAATGGAACTAATCGATAGTTAGAACTCCGGTCATATCGAAAATCTTCGTAGTTGAATGGTCTTCTGTAGAGAGGGCAGCCCAAAGAATTCGATCAACAGTCGATTGTGGCTTTTGGTGACTGTCGTTCCGATATCTAAGACTGTAACTTCAATCAACTTTTCCGAACCCTTTGACATCTGATGCAACTGGAACGGAACGTTTGTTTGTATTTGAACACATTAATTCTGAAAAACAACTAATTTTCGATTAGGATCTGGAATGAATGCATGAACCAGATCAATTCGGATATTTCATTCTGAATGAAAACAGAACATTGAAAGAGCCACTGAATAGTGCACTCCAGATTTAATTGGTCAAAATCTATAAAATTGCTGCTCTGTAGCTCGTCTCAAAGCAATTAAAGCTACCCGTTTAAAAATCCCAATCTGTAAAGCATTATGTTATTTAAACCCTTGTAAAGTTTGTTTGTTTTGCGCTCCATAAAAGCAGTAACATTGCATCCTTAGCCTTATAGTCCAATCGACAACCGTCATGCCAAACTACAAACGATTACGGTGAGTAAATTGTCGCACAAAAGGTTCGCTTTTTATTTGCTAAACGTTTCCGTTTTTTTTTGGTTTCCTTATGTTTTCTTCTGTTGCTGCCAGCACCCCCCATCGCCACGACTTTGATACCCAGACTTCATTGCTTGTTCATCGTCTTTTACATCACGAGTTTTCAACGCACATCTTTCCACCGCACACGTACCCAACACACATACACACTTATTCGATCGAAGACTCTTTATTGGCCTGTATTCATCCTCACATTTTCCACCCTCCACATCTACCGCTATTTTCAATGCATTCTACCTTCATTGCTTGGTGTTCTTTTTTGGTATCCATCCTTCTCCCAAAAAAAAATCTAATATATTACAAAGCTTGCACACAAGTTTTGGCTTAAACAAATATCAAAGGAAAAGATCGACTAAAAGATGCCAATCCAAATTTTCGTATTTTTGTTTTTGTTCTTTCTCTCTCTATTGGCGACCCTCCCACCTGCCGGGGATCATTCTTGATTGCAATAAACCAATAAACAACCACAATAAAAAAAACAATATACAGGCTGCACCCGTCGCTCCACCGGCATTCCAGTTTGGCGCCAGCGCTATGCCCCAGCAAAATCCGTTCGCGTAAGTATTTTTATTATTATTTTTCTTTTTTGTTTGGTATGTGTGATTATCGTTGTGTGTTTCATTGCATTTAGAGGTTTTAATTTGTCGCAAAATAATATGTAATACGGTTTGTAACTATCTCTAGATGTTATCATTTGAATGTTTTTTCTTCGTGTGATTTACCTGTATAACAATTTGTATGTATAAAAGCGAAACAAGCCATTTCTAACCTGGTCATGTTTTTTTAAGGAAAACAAGCAGAAATATATCTTATCATCCAATGTTGAATATCCTATCATTTTTGTACAGAATATTTCTTATTATTAATATAATCCAAACATACGCATAAATTCATTAGTCGTTCCATGCACTTGTACTCTAGGCAATGTATTATTTTTTAACACTGTTGCACCGTTCAAGACACACAAAATAATGTGAACAGCAATGACAACCGGGGAATCCGGAGTTACCGTAATAAATCGGAAATTCTACTAAAAGGCTACGGCATTCCAGGAAAATTTAAAAAGGGCATGATAGGTAAAATGGCTCTAATTTGGGTCTAAGGTTCTAGTATTAGGCCTATCGAAAAAAATTGCATTTTTTTAAATTTTCTCATACTGTTATTTTTGATGTTCAGGATAAAAAATGGTTAAACGATATTTGCCTCTAATTTTAAGCTTCGGTACATGAAGTTTAAAAAAAACATAATTTTCGGCGTTAATTATTGCACATAAAGGGAACGCTAGATTTGGCAGAAATTTAGGGGATATTTCATGTACATTAAGCCAGATAACGCCTGAATCTAGTCTGTTGTATAAAAGATTGTAAACATTGTTGCATGGCGCATGAAAGATTGGAAACAATTACGTTGTTTACGAATCCTTTGGCTTGAAGTTAAACAAAGGGCAATATCACGCGCCTGTTAAAATTCATCTTTTTTTTGTGCAACGCTAGAGCCATTTCCCCTACCATTCCATCAACGAGATTCAGGTGATCAAAAACCAAGGAAACCATATTTCTGCGATTCATGAATTGTATTTGAATAACAGTATTTGATTTTACCATTGAGAAAACCCCTTATTACTTATCATGGTACTCCTAATTCAGTCGGACTGTTGCTGGTTTTTGTCAAAATAGATCAAAATTGAATACACCTAGAAATCAAAGATTCGAGAGTTCGAAGTTGTTATGAAAGCTTCTAAATGACTTAAAGTGCTGGTTAAACTCGACCATTTGAAGCAAAAGTTTGACATATCAAATGAATTTTGTGCTGTTTAGCAAATTTATTCAAATTGCTGGGTTGATACTCACGATTATCCATAGCATGTGCAGAAAAAGCTTCAATTAAATTCGCCTACCTAAAGCTGCTACAAGCGTCTATTTTACAGTTACGGCGTAGAACCGATTAATTTTCAGTAAAAACCATAAATATTGGCTTCTTTATAGCTACATGGGTACTAATTTAAATTCAATTTTGAGTCGTTTTTACTCACTTTCGTCAAAATTTGAGTCACTCAAATATGAGTAAATGTAACTGGGATTAACAAGTCGACATATCCGAAACATCCATCTGATTTAAGTCGATGTCTTAGATATGTCGACTTATCAATCCCGGTTACATTGACTCATTTATGAGTGACTCTACTTTTGGCGAAAATTAGTCAAAATCGACTAAAATTATTTGGAGTGTTGAGTGTCTCATTTGATGATGATTGTCAATAGACGTCAACCGCCACCTCCAGCATGGTGTTGCTTTGTTGCTGCGCCTTTGCCAAATGAGCTAAGGGAGGTCCCTTACGAGGCCTCATGACTTGGCGTCAGGGCCCGGCAAAGTCATCGTCAATTGATAATTGGCAAGCGACGATGAAGCCATAGACTAACTCTAAGACCAGTAGGTCCCGAACAAATACAATTTTTTCTTGGCTCAGTCAGTACTTGCACATCGGTCCCAAGCTCGGTCCCAAATGAAAATCAAGCTCTTTCTTTTTGAGCATATCCCATATCAACATCTATAGAACCACTTTCGATCTTTTTTTCATCTGTTTGTTTTTGCTTGGACACGAGCAGTTCATTTTTCACATCATTAAAATTTATACATCATTGAGTGCATTAGCATCTTGAATCGGAATGATATACGAACAAGTTGATTCAATTCTAGGTTTGAGTGATAAACCCAAAATAGAAGTATGTACTGAGTTCATTCCTATAACACTTCCTGGTTTTCTACTACCGTGAATACCATTACGCGATAAGTCCATTTTCCCGACCCTCGTAAAGAAAAAGTGAGATTAAACTTCCGAAGATATTGGGCTCAATTCTGACCCATGGCGCAACTTTAATGTACGCTATCTTTTTTTTTTTTCAACCAACCGGACTGAAATTTTGTGAATTTCAATTTTTAACAGAATTTTTCATTTTAGCATAAATATAGGGAAGATGTACCTATATTAATCTCATCACTTTGCAATTCATCCTACTTGAAATAAAACGATATACACGTGACAAGATTAGTTAGTAATGTTTGTTGTAGTTATTTAACGTAAGCAAACATTATTAGAAAACGAAACCGATCCTTCAACTGCTCAATTGTTTGATTCATCGTGAGATGAATATAGGCACAATGAGATTAATATGGGGGTAGGTTCCCTATATTTTTTTTAAACCAACGTAGTAAGATGGTTGAACACAAAAAAGTGACACATAATTTAAGTGCCAATATAGTCCCGGATTTTTTTTTAGTTCCTTGATTATCGAGAGTTTCAGCCCTGGGCTGGTTAATCTCCCGTTGTAGTCACTTAAATACCTTTTGGGTATTTTTGTAATTTATCCGGGGGGGTAGATTTGAACTCGTGACTTTGGCGTGAGAGGCATGGATGTTAACCGCTACGCTGGAGTCGCCCCCTAGTCCCGGATTTCACCCGTTCGCAGAATTTCGAATTGTTACCTTAGAGTTAATGTTTATGCACCATTTGAAAGGTTCTGGTCTCAAAATGCATTGAAAAAAAATCTAGTTCCGGTTACATTGTCGTTTCGGGAATCTGTTACAAAGGGAAGGCAGATTTAGTTTCGCTGTGTTTGCATTACAGAATACATTCCAGACTCATTGTAGAGAATTGGCATATTCAGTAAAGTTTCTCAGTGCGTCGTCTTTTGATATTATCATATTAGTTCCAAATCGTGCCGCAGAGATGGCGCTACAGTCTATCTTTGTCAAATTATACTTTAGAGAGTTGCCGTCTTAGGTAAAGATGTTGCGAATGTACAATCTAGTCACTTGAGATAATCAGTTTAGTTCCAAATTGTATCAAAGATGGTGATGCAGTCTATCTTTGCCAAATGAGGCTTTAGAGCATTGCTGTCTTGAGCAAAATTGTTGATAATGTTAAAAAAAAACTTTCAAAATAATCCCATTACTTCCAGATCCCGCCACAGAGATGGCGCTGCACCCTATCTTTGCAATGGAGACTCTATAGAGTGGCCGTCTTCAGCAAAATGGTTGAGAATGTAAAATGAAGACATTTAAAATAATCACATTAGTTCCGGATCGCACCGCAGAGATGGTGCTGCAGCTTTTATCTTTGTCAAATATAGTTCTAGAGAGTTGCCGTCTTGTGCATAGTTTCTCGGTACGCCATTTGTCGTCTTTTGGAATTGTAATATTATTAATAGATCTTGATCTAGATCCACTAAGATAGCGCTTCTGTCTACCTTTTCTAAATGAAGCTCTAGAGAGATGTCGTCTTGGATAAAGTTTCCCAATATGTCATGTGTCGTTTTTTTAATTCCAGATCTTATCGCAAAGATTGCACTGCAGTCTATCTTTTTAAAATGAAGCTCTAGAAAATTATCGTCTTCGGCAAAGTCTCTCACTATTTAATTTTTCGTCTTTTGTCATTATTATATTAATTCCAGATCTTGCCGATAGCAAGGTATTGAAGCTTTAGAGAGCTGCCGCCTCCGATTTTTTTTAAAGTAGGCTATTTTTAGTCTTTTGACACCATCAGATAAGTTCCAGTACAAAGAACTCACATCTAAATTGCAACTAAATGTCTTCAAAAACTGTGTTTCAAATCAAAATACGTTATAACCTCGTTGAAAAAACTCTTAACGCCTCCAAATGACTGCTATCCTCTTGAGCTTCATTTGACATAGATAAACTAAAATCTGAGAACAGTATTATGACAAAAGGCGACATATTACATACCGAAAAACTGAGATGGCAACTCTCACAAGTTTCAATTCACAATCATAGATTACTGCTCCATCTCTGTTGAAAGATCTGGAAATAATATGATAGCGCCATCTCTGCGGCAAGATCTGGAACTAATATTTTAATCTCACATAACAACAAATGACATACTGAAAAGCTTTGCCGAAGGCGGGCACTCTCAAGCGCTTCATTTGGAAAACATAGACTGCAGCGCCACCTCTGCGGCAAGATCTGTAACTTATCTGATAATGACAGAACACGAAAAATGCGGAAACACTCAAGCGCTTCATTTGGCAAAGCAAAACTGCAGCGCCACCTTTGCGGCCTAATTTGGAACTAATATGATGATGTCAAAAGACGACAAATGACATACTGAAAAACTTTGTCCAAGACGGCAACTCTCTACAACTAGTCTGGAATGTTTTGTATGCAATTCTGTTCACACATAGAAATCAATACTTCCTCCTTTCCTTGTAGCAGATTCCCGGTGGCCAATGTTACTGGAACCAGGTCTTTCCACCACTAATGCATTTTTGAGACCATAACCTTTCAAATGGGGTGCAGCATTGTGTCTAGGTTGAAATTTCATAATTTTAGAAAAGGTTAAAATCAGGGTCAATATTGAACCTAATGTTTTATGTGTCAATTTTTTTTAATACCAGAGAAAGGTTAACATTAGCAGTTCTTCCGAAGGAAAACACAATATCACCCTGTAAAGCTCTTTAAAGGAAAAAGATCGTGAGTTTTGGATAGTCCTGGAGAGTCCATTTTACCGATTTTTCGATACAAACTAATAGTAGGAACTAGGAAATACGTATCGACGTGGCGTATGACTATAGTCGATTGAGTCGATTCAGTACCGAATTGAAGTGAAAACAAACCAATAATTAAAGGACGCATGTTTCGAATAGTTTACTACGTCAATTGAAGCAAGTATGTCCTTAAAATCAAAAGAACTGATAAACAGAAAGACGAAAATGACCGGTAGACAAGTCATGTTTGTCAGGAAGCAAGAAACAAAATGGAATACATGAAAATGATCTTACTCGATAATGTTGAACTCTGCTTGGGCGTTCGCTGACTGGGCTATTAAAAAGCAAATAAACTTCAAAAAACTGCATTTGACATTTTGTTGTTAAAATTAGCTAGGGGCATGTGTAAGGCATATGAGTTTCGTAGAGTATTGAAAAGTTGTTTAGCTTTACAAAAATGCGTCGTAATTCCATAGAAACTTAGTCAAACATTTTAAACAATGGGATGCACAATAAGCTACAACCCAATTACACATGAGACATAAACACATTATTTAATTTATGTATTGTGCAATGAAATCAAGCAAAACAATGCATTAGGTCCTAAGTAACATTGAGAAACTCTCTTTGTCGACTTTCTCTTTGGGCTCCTACGGCTATGTAAAAACATGTTCAACTATTTTCAACATGCAGTACGATAGTATAAAGTGTGATTAAGGATCCAATGCGTTGAAAACATCAGCAAATCGTTTAATAGACAAGCTATTAACCAAAGAGAAAGTCGATGAAGAGAATCTGTCAATGTTACTTAGGACATAATGCATTGTTTTGCTTGAAATATCCCAACCGAAATTTGATCGAAAGCCCCCTCGAAGTTTATTTACATTTGAAATGTCAGCCCAGTTATCGAGCAGCATCCGCTGTACTGGGCTGTGTACTTAGCCCAGTTAGCGAACGGTTGCTGTACTGGAACGGTATACGTAAAATAAGCTCAACTTTGTACCCAAGCATCGTAATCGAACTGAGGACGTGTTTTTCAGCTTGTTGTTATTTTTTCCTTCAATTGCGCTGATTTCCTTGCAAAGTTTAACTGTGCGATTTGTGACGTCAGACAGCTCAGTCGCCAAAAAATATATAATAGATTGGAAGTGAATCGGAAGTGGCCATACTTTGTGAAGAGTTGTATCTTGAAAGAAACCGCGTTCTGCTGAGACCGTTTGGTTCATCGCGTTGCATATGAAAACGTTTGTTTTGTTTCTGTGGCGCTGCCCAACCCGGTATCATAAGACCCCTTAAGAAGCTGTATTGGAAGTGAATTGAAGAGAAGCGAATTTTATACCAAACTAATGACGGCATTTCCATTGCTACGGCTAAAAAAACTCGTGTTTTTTCGAAGGTGGCTTTTGGCGAGATCTGTCTGATTATAACTATACAACAAAAAAAAACGATTTTCAAATTATACCAAATACATGTCTGGTTTGGAAATTTTAAATGTTCTTTGGGAATTACCCTCAGCATGTTGAATTTTCGCACAGTTATTTCGCTCACTCGTAAATTCAACCCCCAAATCAATGGTTTGAAGAGAAGTAGCAATTTGAGAGCTGCGGGCCTTGTCTTTAACTTTACTTTTGACGCATTCGACTACTTTCGTATATTTTTCATCCACAAGCTTTGTGATTAACTTCTGACTAGGCATTTTAAATTTTGGTGCCACAATCTTCAGCAAGTTGACAAAATCGTCGTCTTCCACGATGGAAAAAGGTTGATTATGCTTCACTATATGAATGCAATTGTTTTTGTGTTTTCGGTGCACCAGCTAAAATTATAACATTAATAATATTCGGAGGCGAATCTAAGAAAATGTCAAAAATAGGCGAATAGTATAGGACGATACTACATACTAGCATTGGCAGTCGAATATTAAAAATGAGCAATGAAAACAAACGAAGCTCCAACAGTATTATATATGAATCAGAAGCTATCTTTGTTCTCTGTCTGTATGCTAGATTGTATTTTAATGTATATGTTAATTTGTTAATTACGATTTGAAATTCATCTTGCAATATTACAATCATCATTCCCTTTTTGTTTACATTTTGCATGTTCGCCCTAATCGCAAATTGCTCCGGGTTTTATTACCACACGAAATACTTTCATCGTAGATAAAAAATGAACACTAAATGAAAATAATCAAACAGAACTCTCAATTGTTTGTGTAAACACAGTGCAAGATTACACCAATACATTGATAGTGTTTGGACTAGAACTTCACCACTACGACGAGATGAAAAAAATGTATTAGTGTATATTGGATATATGTATCTATGATTATTTCATACAAAACGATTGAATTTTTGCTCCCGTTATTTTGGAACCAGTCTAACATGGAATAGACAAGTCGAGAATCATATTTTTCGATGAGGTACGACGCTACCAAATATTACGGAATTCGAAGAGATCGTGTATTTTTTTCAGTGGATTTGTATCGTAGGTTGTATCGGATAAAAATCTATATATATAAAAATGGATTTTTGTCTGTCTTAACATTATAGAATCGAAAACTACTGAACCGATCGGCGTGAAATTTTGTATGAAGCAGTTTTTGGGGCTGGGAAAGGTTCTTATGATAGTTAGAGAACCCTCCCTTTTCTGCAAAGGCGGGCTCCCATACAAATGAAACACTAATTTCTGCATACATCGAAAACTAATCAAGAAAATGGAATCAAATTTGGTATGAGCGAGTTTTTGAAGGCAATAAATATTTTTATGGTAGTTCGAAGCCCTCCTCCTTCTGAAAAGGGGGACTCTCATACAAATAAAACACAAATTTCAACCAAACATGAGAACTATCCCTACTGCCATGGAAATTTGTCTGTAGGGGATTATGGCTCCGGAAAAAGATCTTATGATAGCTCGAGACCCCTCCCTCCTCTAGAAAGGGGGGCACCCATGCAAATGAAAGACAAATTTCTGCATAACTCGAGACTATCCATGCAAGTGGAACCAAATTTGCTAAGGGCGAGTTTTTGAAGGCAAGAATTTTTTTTATGGTAGTTTGAAGCCCCTCCTCCCTCTGAAAAGGGGGGGTCCCCAAACAAATAAAACACAAATTCCAACCAAACATGAGAACTATGCCTACTGCTATGTGAATTTGTATGCAGGGGTTTGTGAGTCCGGAAAAGAATCTTATGATAGTTCGAAATCCCTACCCCCTCTGGAAGGGGGGGGGGGGGGGGGCTTACATACAAATGAAACAAACTAACCATGCAAATGGAACCAAATTTGGTATGGGCGAGTTTTTGAAGGCACGAAATGTTTTTATGGTAGTTTGAAGCCCCTCCTCCCTCTGAAAAGGGGGGTCTCCATACAAATGAAATACACAAACTTCAACCAAAGATGAGAACTATGCCTACTGCTATGCAAATTTGTATGCAGGGGTTTTTGGGTCCGTAAAAGGATCTTATGATATTTCTAAATACCTACCCCATCTGGAAGGGTGGGGGGGGGGGGGGGGCGCTCACATACAAATGTAACAAACTAACAATGCAAATGGAACCAAATTTGGTAAGGGTGAGTTTTTGGAGGCGCGAAATGTTTTTATGGTAGTTTGAAGCCCCTCCTCCTTCTGAAAAGAGGGGTCCCCGAACAAATGAAACACAAATTTCAACCAAACATGGGAACTGCTATGCGAATTTGTATGCAGGGGTTTTTGGGTCCGTAAAAGGATCTTATGATAGTTCGAAATCCCTACCACCTCTGGAAAGGGGGGGCGGCTCACATACAAATGAAACATAAGTTTCTGCATAACTCGAGAACTAATCAAGCAAATGGAACCAAATTTGGCATGTAGAGGTTTTTGTAGGCAAGAAATGTTTCTACGGTGGTTTGAGACCTCTCTCCTCTTTAGGGGGGGGTTCATACAAATGAATCACAAATTTCTGCACACCTTGTGTACTAATCAACCAAATGAAACCAAATTTGGCATGATGGTAATTTTAGGCAGGATGTTTTTCTAAGGTGGTTAAAAACCCTCTGGAGTGAGGGGGGGGGGGGGGCTCTCAAACAAATGAAACAAATTTGACCCAAACATGAGAAAACCCGGTAAAAACTACCGATCCAAAAGTTAAATTAAAAACACAAACCTTTGTTTCTTCAGATATTACGTATATTTGAAAACGAAAATATTTTAAACAGATTCATTCACACAAAAAAAAACATAAACGTGCAGGTTCTATTAAATTTTCATTCATTTAGTTGCCTGCATAGCAAGGCTCGCACCGGGTTCAGCTAGTATTCTATAAAAATCATAATGTTTGGATTAATCACTAAATGTCGATTCAAAATATGTTTGATGTTGAATGCATGCTCGCGTTTATTTATTTTTTTAATTCATATGTAAGCATATCCTTTGTTTGAATGATTAATCCTTTTCTTTCACCAATTAGCGCCACAAGTATACCTGGTCCAAACCAGCAGCAGCCAGCCGCTCGACGGAAAATCCGCGCCACAAGACGTATCATACCACGGTAGGAGCCAGACGTCATCAAGCAGCAACTGATACAGTTTCGAAAAACGTCACTACACCTACTACTACGATTACTCGCACCAAACACACTAACTTAGTATGGACAAAGGACGGCCAGAATAGCAGCTACAGCAACAGTAACAACAACAACAACAACCCGACACGTACAACGACGACAGCTATGACGAGTATCAACGTCGGAACGGTGGCGGCGGCGGCGGCCACCAGCCCGATGTCGCCTCCATCAGCACCGCAAAACTATGACAAATCTCGATTCCGATACGTCTCGCCGGAGTTAAAACGCAAACTGACCTCCTCCTCTGGTCAGCAAAGACAGCTGTCCGAACAGGAACCAGACGCAATGTCGTGAACAGCCAATGTACTACAAAATTTGTTATGTGTGAAGTAACAAGTGAACTAGAAGTATGAAATTCAAGGGCGCAATCGGTCTTGCCGCCGGTCCATCCCGGGATCAATGGTAGATACACTGCACTGTTTTTGTACAGTCAAATTTGAGGAAAATAGGCCTTTCCCCTTGTCGCCTCCCGAATGAAGGAATTAAATTATTTTATAAATAGCAGCTGTATTTGCCATGCCGGATGGTAGAAAAGGGATACGACCTGCTCTTTATTCTTATGTATATGAAATATATTCTACTGAATGATCCCAATCGAACACATAAAAAAAAAACCATAAAGCTGCCAAAGCTCTTTTCCCGAACGATTCGTAATATATGAAGAAAAAGTGTGTGATCGTGGGAAAGGAGGTTTGCAGAGGATCACACCTGTAATTATATCAGAAAACCTACTATTTAAGATTTAACATTAATAGTACGATTGTAGGATGCTTAAATAATTGCATTGAGAAGACACACACACACACATGACCGAAAGACGAAACGGACAGAAAGTGTTGAATGAATGAAGCGGAGAAGATGTGTACATTAAGATAATCTGCGACATTTTCGCACTAAAATTTGCCACCTTAAAAAATATCATGTTAGTAGCATATTATAGTTTTGTTTTTTTTCGTTTTGCCCACTTGATTCGAAGATGGAAGAAGAAAGTCGAATAAATTTGCAGTTTATTTCAGTTTGTTAATTTTCCTCTACTTATGGAAATGCAAAACGTGGGGCGAGAACTGAAGGATTTAAAATCCTTATAAAACCGATGAAGACACTCATACATATACATACACGCATACACATACACACAGACGTACATACACTTACGAAATGAGAACGTTTATTTTGTTCTGTTAAGATACTAACATACCTGTACTTTAGACGCGAGAACGATGGAAAAGAAAACAAAGTTGTTATACCTATCAGGAATGAGATATTGTTCAGGCATCCTTCAATGTATAGACTTTATCAAAAGATCTGCGCAATTTCGCGGAATGTGGCACCTGAGAGGCTGAAGACGGGGATCAAGAACAATAGGTACGTAAATATTTATTGATTAAAACAAACAAATGTGATCAATTTGCGGGCAAGCATAAGGGATATGATAAACAACAAAGTGCTCAAAAGTCTCTCCCAGATCTTACACGGCACACAAAAGTCTAAGAAAATATCATTCGCCCTTATGCTCTGTAAATGAAAAAAAAAACTCCGTATTCTGTCTCGAATGCTCCTTCCCGATAGCGCGTTCTTTTTAGGGAAGTTAACTATTAAGATAAGCTAAAGTACTCTTTATAGTAAAAAAAAAATGAAAGCAAAACTTGCTTTACGCTCACCCTGTCATGCTGAAAAAAGGAGAATTGACAAGGGACTGATTTGTCGAGCCAGGAAGCCTGGACCTTTCGCGCTGTATATCGTAATTCCCCTGATCTTCAGTCCATTGTTTTTCAAAATTGAATTATAGATTGTTTCGCACAGCAAATGATTATAAACACACTCACACATTCGCATTTTTTTAACGGTGCATTCACTCGTGATCGTCTTGTTTTCAAAGACCTATGTTAGAGAACGTTCTGCATTTGATTCTACTAAGCGAGAAAATCCAAATCAGGGGGTGCTCGATATTCTCGGCGTAAACATACGCGTTATGTAAAAAGTACTATTAGTAGCTTATTTTAGAATATCTTTGAAAGAAGCAAATCCAGTCGAATCGAAACCCTCAGGTCAATTCTCCTTTTTCCTCCCAGCGACTAGCTCGAACAGTAACCTCCATTGACAACACCATCAACAATAGAGTTCGAAAAAACGTAAAACAGAAAAAAAATCTTTCTGTCTCTCATCCGAAGAATAAACTTTACTCATGACAGTACCTACCTAACTACTAAATTAACGAATTCCATTGCTGATTTGCTTAAATACTACAACTAAAGTGGGGCAGTGTCATACAATACTCCCCAATACGTTCGTATCAAACTTTGGAATGTTCTGCCTTCCACTGACGACTTTTAAAGTTAAATGTTTATGTTTACATTTCTGCATATTTTCAAATATTTCGATTTTCTGTTGGTTCATTGAACTGCTGTGCAATTTTTGTTTAACTTTTAAATTTGTCGATATCAGTGGGGGGCAGTCCCAACGAATCTTATATGAATACAAACATACAAAATAATGAAATCCGTTTGAAGAGATAGAAAGAGAGAAAAACCGAGCGAGCCGAGAGCAAGGGAAAATAAAATATACACACGCAGACACACACACACACACACCCAGATGTTTATTGTTATTTTAATGACTTATGATAAATTAAGCAAAACAGAACAGCATAACAGACACGCAAAAACAACACAACAGACAGAAACAGTACTGAGGATGTGAATGAAAAGAATGAACAAAAAAAAAAGAAAATGGAAGAAAAAAACTGGAAAAAATTTTGTTTAGTAAAAATTAAATAATTAACAAAAAAAGAGTAATAAAAATTATTAAAAAGTAAATGTGAGTTTTTGGTGTACCATTATGTGTGAAGATATCACATGATATTAAATGTTAAATGTTTACAGCAGCAGTACACACTTTATTGAAATTATTTCTGACAGTTCATAAAATCGTGCCTTAAAAAAAGGCGAGGCGGTGATGCAAGTTTAACCAACTATAGAGTTGAACAGATGTTCTAGATTATCCTATAACTGACAGAAGTTAAATAGTCGGTACATGCTAAAAATAAACCCAACAGCGGGAGATAATTTCTCACCCATGTTAGGCAGTATTGCGAGAGGGACAAATCGATAGAACCAGATATAAGCAAAAGGTAGTATAAGAGCCCGATCGGTTGCAATAACCTTTTACCAGTCAAGGGGGTATCCTCCGTTCAATGCCCTCCGCTCGTTTTCAAACTTGTATCCTTCAATTTCCAAGCCTGCCATTACCCTGTACGGAACTATCAAAACTCTTTCTCTTCATTTCTATTCGTTCTAGTAATATATTACTGTCCACTCCTAAAGCTTCGCATGGAAATGAGAAATTATCTGCTTCTTTCATCCTCTTCATTGCTGACCTGAGCATTCAAGTCCCGTATGATGATCTCGTCCCGTCTGATGTCCCGTTATGGATTGGGTTTCACGTTCTAGCCGCGTGTAAAACGCATCCTTATCATCATCAGTGCTTCTGGACTTACCGGTACATTCTTTCGTTGATCGGCCTCCACCAACAATTTTCATCTGACTATAAATGCGTTTGATTTGACCATTTCTGCGATTAAATCGACCTTGGTGCGGTCTATCAAATATACCACAAATGTTGAAGGTTGTACGTTAAACGTAGTAAATTTGACTGAAATTTCCAGGTAGGTTTACAAATGGGCGCATAGTTGGGTAAAAGATAGTTTTTACTACCATATTTTCTTCAGTGTAGCACATGTGTCGTGCCACAGCTCTGGCATAGATGGTATACCAAGGTAAAAATGAACCACATCAGTATCGAAAAGGTAATCGAAATGTTCGGTGAAACCCTATCCGTTAAAGATTTGCCCCGGTCCGGCAGGACACCGGATCCTAGCCGGGACTTGAAAGTGGTTGAGTACATAAAGAAAACCCCATCGGCATCGACGCGGGATTTGGCTAAGCAATTCAACACCAGCATCGGGATGATTCAAAGGATCAAGGCTCGGAACTCCCTCAAAAAGTACAAGAAACAGAAGGTACTGAAAAAGTCCCTGGAGCAGTAAGCTCGGGCCAAAACAAGAGCACGAAAACTGTATAACCGGCTTCTGAAGAACTAAAACGGATCCTTCTCTCTTCAGGCTGGATTTGGCTATCGTTCACTACGCGAAATCGCGTAAACAATAATGCAGAATTAGTGAAAATCGACATCAATCCGCCGAATTGTCTGAATCTTCGGTCAATTGAACGGTATCGGGCGATTGTCAAGGGAAGGTCCATTAATTATGTCACGCAATAAGGGTGGAGGGGGGGGGGGGGAGACGTGACGATCCATACAAAAAAATTTAAGGTCCATACAAAAAACGTGACAAGGGGGAGTCGGGGGGCTGCTATAAAAAATCACTTTTTGCGTAACGTAATTAATGGACGTTCCCCAAGCGGCACTTTCAGAAGGAGGCTGCAGTGTCCCAGTACATGGAGGAGATCAGCCACCAAGACAGTCACAAAAGCAACTGTGCAGATTTCAATGAAGAATGTCAAGTCCCAAGTGGGAACGTTTTGCAGAAACTACGGTTTTTATTAATATAAGCAGTGAAACAAAAGGTATTTTTTCTCCAATATATCGAAAACTGAAGTCAAAATATTTCTCTTTTCTATAACGGGTGTTATTTCAAAATTTTGAAAAATGAGAGCGTTACGCAAAAGTGAAAGGCTTTTGAACGCTAACAAATCTCGTTTGACTGAACAGAATGAATCCTAGAGAGTGTGAGCTGTTTAGTGGAATACCTGTAACTAGAAAATGAGAAGAAAGATTAGTCATTTTCATTTAATTCCAACTACCTTTATTGCTTATCTTGACAGATACGCGTATTTCATCGACAATGTGCAGACTTCTTCAGTGTCGTGTACTAATTTTCGACTATAAGTTGTCAAGTATTAGTACACGGCACTGAAGAAGTCTTGACATTGTAGACCAAATACGCATATCTGTCAAGATAAGCAATAAAGGTAGTTGGAATTAAATGGAAATTACTAATCTTTCTTCTCATTTTCTTGTTATATTTCCGACTCTGTGCTGTTTGATGAACCTTCGAGAGCAACCGGATCATATTCACAGTTACTTTGAGCTCTGCTGACAACCGGATCTTGAAAACTGCTAACTGAATATTCACCGAATTTTCCACCGGTGATATTTTCTCTCACGATGGACGTAGAAAATGTGTAAGCAGTGATGATAGAGCGTATCATAGATTTCTTATGCACTAGTAGAATAATTATTGATGTATCGCTTTTGCCTTCCACTTATACTAACATTTCGCTATCTTCAGGTCTCGATCAGACCATAAAGATGAATCGATTTAGATGAAAAATCGGGTTCCTCTGTATGCTCCAGTGCCAAGGCAAACCTGCTCTTTGGAAATCGTTAAAAGATTGAAATTAGTGATTCCACCCTTTGAAATTAAAATGAGTGATATTATTGTTGACTGTCAAAAATTAAAAAAATTGTCATTTTCTCCACCAGCTTGAGTAAACATGACATGGAATGTCTAACATTGGAAGTAAAAGCAGTTGCACCAGCTATGTGATTTTTCACGTAGATTGCAGCACTTCTGATCATGGGAAAAGTTTGATTTTGAATTAAAATTTTGATTTGAATGATGCTGCACAGTGATTCCAAGGCGGAAAAAAGTCGAAAAATCAACTTCCTCATTTTACAAAAAATGTATTTTGCTAATTTTGTACATCATTTGAAATTTCTTTTTCCAATATTCAATGAAGATTGGATAAACATTGTGCTCTCTACAAATTTTCGAAGTATGGATCCTACATGGTCGTGGTTTTTTACTCCCATATAAAATGTATGGAGAATCGGAAAAAAAAACTTCAACTGAGTTTTCAAATGTGAGCACACATGCGCACATACACCACAATAGGTTTATTTTGAAGATTTTTTTACCAGCTTTCCGAAAATTTGAGTTTCATCTTGCGCAAATACGTTTCTGGGAGAAGAGTCCTGGAATGTCTATGAAACCCTTGAAATTGGTAAATACACACATCTCATACTATATTACTACGGTCTAACCTTTACTTACAAGGAAGTTAAATCTTGGAAATCCGACTTTTAATCCAAAGCCTGGAGGACCGAGTGTTATATACAACGAACTCAGCTAAATGAACTGAATGTCTGTGTGTGTTACGAAACTTCTAATTCAGTTTCCCAAGCAACTACTGAACCGATTTGAATGAAACAACCACCAAATGAAAGGTACTGTAGTCCTATATGTTGCTTTTGAATTTCTGGAATCGGTTCACTAGTTCCGGAAAGTCCCCCGGAGAAGCGGCGGAGAATTTTAATTGATGATGATGATGATGATGATGATGATGTGAACTACTATCTAATGTAGCAAGGCAACTGCCTATATCACTGGACTGTTTTTATTAATCGATTTGGTCAAGGTTGTACTATTATAAATGTTTCATCATGTTCCTGTATGAAGGGCCAAAAACGTATTTTGGGCCCGTAACCAAATACACTTACGCACAACCCAATGCAACAGGGATCAAGAGAGAATCTCCTTCCAGAAACAAGTTCGCATAAACTACACCAAAACCAAGCGCCTAGTAAAAAGTCCCATTAGATGTTGAGAAGAGCTGCCCTTTATTAAGGAAATGTTAACAACAGGAAGTTGGCAGTCCCACTCTTCCTATCCAAATCGCTTCAATCGGGTACTCTGATGGTCCCTCTTTTTATCCCAACATATAATGTTACATAAATATATTAAAAGTTGAGAGAAATTAATATGATTTTCTTATCTTGATTTTGAAATCATCTTACCTTGAAGCTTGTGTTTGCTTGTTTGGCTATAAGTAAAATTAGTTAGGGTTCCTCGTTCCTTACTTACTGCTTCAACCATCCTTTGACGTAGGGTCCATGTTATCGTCTCGGTGTTTTGGCTTTTGAAGAGCTGACTTTGGTAGCGCATATCGAGACTCACTATGTGTCATAAGACACCGCTCACGCCCATGGGATAGGAAACAGAACAGGAGAAAGGAGATAAGCATTATAGTAACTAGTAACTGCTCACAACGGCCGTTCAGAATGGTTCAACGGATGTATATGAGAGATCATTCCCGATAAGTTTCCACTCGTTTACTCAGCAGACAAGAAACATTTTACTATGTGCAACATTTGGGAATATCAGGACAATGATCCCCCATCGCATCTTCAAGTGGTCATTACAAGCTGTTCATTTGGTTCAGGCTTTTTAAAACGTTTATGTGGCAGCCTATTCACACATGAAATCTGCTGCGACCAAGCTGGCAGAACGCACCCATACCCTCTTTCAGAACCGAAGGGCAGGGTGCGGCAGAGAATTCTAATCAAAATCAAAACTCATCATGCGGCACCTCAAATTACATGAGAATTGAAAAATAAATCATATGGTCATGATATCAAATGTCCAGAACTACATTGGCCTCATCCGGGTTGATGTTCCGGCTATTCCCGGGAAAGTGGCCAGATTCAGATTTCTCTTCTTTTGTAAAAGAAAAGGTTAAAAGAATGAACACATATATTGGAATAAATCATAACAATCATTAAAATGACTTAACGTAAAATCTTCTGAATTTCCTTGATTGAATTTTACATGAAACTTGTAGTCAACATTAAAATATTAAAAACTGGATATTTCTATAATTGATCTAAATAATAAGCTTTATTTTTATACAAATACGAATTCTTTAAACTATAACTCAATATTTTTCATATACTTTCATCATAATTTTTTTTTAAATCGGTCAAATGTTATAATTCTTTGAAAAATATATATTTTCTTAATACCGTTATTTGGACCACCCTATTTTAAAATGGAACACCATAATGACAAAATGAAAGTTTCGAGTCATATATTTTTCGAAAAGGCCTATTATTGCAGAATTCTAAGATCCACTTCATCTCTTTGGGTTCGAATTGCTGAATTATCAAATTTTGTCAATGTTCCGGAATTTACGGAAGACCATAACACGGCCACTTAGAGCCGCACATTGTTCTCCACATCGCTCCAGGAGGCCCTAAAATGGCCATATCTCGAAAGTGTAGCCTAATACGACAATTTAGATAACATATTTGAAATCAACGTCACAAAATTACTAGGAAACACATAATTTAGCTATGGAGATTCCATTTTTAGACTTTTTCCCGCCTTTTGTATGGAATGGAACCTCTGGGTGCTGTGATGACAGGGGGCTAGTCAATCTGCACGTTGTGTTTGTGTTTCAGTGTGTCGGAAGGTGTTTCTGTGTTTCAACTTATCTGTTAATACTACAATCGAAATTTATGCTTATTGGCATCCATGGACTTTTTTGGCTGCTAGTTCACGCACACTAATGCATCATTTAAATCACATGAGTGCAAGCGAGAGGGGAACAAAACAGTGAGAAAACAAACAATCAATTCGTGTAGGTGTTGGCAGATATGAATTTATCTTTCATGTGGTGGCGAGTGTGTTGGAAGTGTGGCAGATTGTGTTTTTTAGAGTGGTAACACAAGGTGGCCGAGTTGCTTACCCCCTGTGTGATGATGATACTTAGGGAAAACTATGCGTAGAACGGCAGGGCAGTGCATCTAATTTAAATACAAACATTCATGCTGTTTTGCTTATGCCTTGTTCAGACTAGAGAATTTTAACATGTTATAACGGTTGTCAAATAATTACAACAAGAATTTCGTCATCAAAATATCTTGATGACGAATTTATTGTTCAAATTATTTACAACGGTTGTCAAATGTTATAACTCTGTAGTATGAACAAGGTATTAGAAAGCTTCGTATCGTTAACTTCTCCGTTTCATGAACACTTCAATGAAGTACTACTTGTCGATTGACAGCGAAATGTCGAAATGACAGCTGGGTCGGAATATAATTATTTTCACAATGAAGGAGAATCATGTTTGACTTCAATTTGTTAATTCAGGAAACTTATCATTTTTTTCTGGAACAATCTTTTAAAAATTATGCAGTTTAAAAAATTATGCAGTTCATGCAGTATGCAACTCAGAGTACAATTCTCGAGTAATTCATGTTGGGGCCCTGAAAGCCATTTGTAAACACTGATTTCAAATGTCGATTTCTCTTGAATCTTAAATAACTCTGGTGAAATAGAGGCAGCATCTGGGAAAAGAATGTTAGTTATACCATATGGAGTAGCTGGATATTGTAGGATTCTCGTGATTCGTGAGAGATTACCGTTTAAAGTCATTGTTTTCAAATGGCTGTTAGGCCCTAATCATGAATTACTCGAGAATTACACTCTATGCCATGTCATATCTTGTAGTTATTTTTTAAGTTTCTAGTGGCAGAATACAACACAACACTTTTTTACTAGAACAAACTACGTAAATTAGACTCGTTATTGGGGTTTTGGCTAAATAATTTCATTTGTAAAGGTATTTCACAACTTGTTGTCATACCATTATCGACTGGTTTCTTGATTAATCAAAACCTGTTGCCCAGGTTTTGAAGCCTTTCTGATGTTCGTGCGGGAGTAACGGAAGGTTTGTTCGCGAATTAAACATAAATGAGTTCAAAATTCACCGTTCATCTTATCCGGAAGAAGTGCCGGAAAACCGAACCGCCTTCAAGGTCCCCTTAATCATGCCAACTAATGTACGACCGGAACATTTCGCACTAGGCACACCACACCTGTCAGCGCTCCAGCGTAGTCAAATGGATTTTATGTCGCAATTTTTGATGGTTCGATCACGTTCGAATCGTCGCTCACAGTCTGCTTCAACCCCAATGAACTTTTCAATCATAAATCACCTACAACGCTAGGAACGCCAACGCACGCCGATCAAGTCTGGCGCTATAAGTCAGGGATTTGGGCAACGCGCGGAAGGCAGAACTGCATTACTATCATATCCAGATCCACGTGCAAATATGCTTTGAAAAGTCGAAACGACGCCAGAAATGAATCGAACCATAACTGCGTTTCTCTTCTTCCGCAGTTTACGATGGCAAAGTGAAGGTCAACTATTTCATTGCTAGACACATGGGCCCAAATACGGCCAGCAGGATACGTTTATTCCCTATGGGAAATTATAGCATCACGTAACGGCTCGGAACCGGCTTTTCGGTGTTTACAACTTTCAATCAATGGCGTAGTGGTCAGTTTCCGTGGCTCGTGTGTGTTTTCGTTTATTAAATTAGTGCTTATAACTGACCTGGTGGGGGAGATTATAGTGTCACTGTTACGGATACAGTGTGGGTGGAAAGCAACGTTTGAAGAACCAGGAGCGAAGCTTTCTACATACTCTGCGAATTTTGTTACATTCGTTTTCATCATTTTTGCTGATAATCATTTTCAATGAAAATCGTACGTTGATTCCCAAAATTAAATGACATTTTTTTAAGTTGAACTTTTGTCAAGATAGACTCAAATCTAAAAATTTGGAGTTTTTCAAATAAGCATTTTCACCGATATCTTTCGTTGTATAACGGAAAAATGGACTTTTTCGGTTGGTGATAGAAAAAGCTAAGACAGATAATCGCATTTGATAAATTTCCCATGGAAGGTATTTAATTAAGCTTACTTGCAAAAAAAAATTCTACGCAATTCTTGCACGCGGCCTTCCGACAGTTAACTGGAACATTCGCCATGGCGAACGAAAAAATGCGTGTAGGCATGTTTTTGAGTTCTTTCTTCGTTTTATTTATCATTTTCTCGTCAGTTTTCGTGACAAAATTGTTGGAATAAATCTTCGCCCTTATGGTATTTCTTGATGAACGACGCATCTTCCGGCTGACATTTCGTACTATAAATGTCCCCGTTAACGGCTAGTCCGGAGCGAAAGAAGAGCGGTTTTCGAGCGCAGCAAATTTGAATCAGATAGCAGTCACTTCAAAGAGAATAAGCTCGATTTTCTCAATTTGCAATTTTCAATCAATCTAGTAAGTAGCACGGCAATTTCATTGTTTCGTTTATCTGCTCGCAACGAAACGGTGTACTGCATGCGATAGCTTAGAAACTTAAAGAGAAAATTCTGTACTAGTTTGATTAAAAAAATCATCTGCTTTAATCAGCCTTATTCTGCGTGGCGAGTGAGTCGACACGACTCGCTCTTACATACGAGGTGACAATTGTCGCCTCGTGTGAGGTGACTCTCCGTGCAAATCAGATGGAGACTCACCTCACAAGAGGCGACAATTGTCATCTCGTATGTGAGAGCGAGTCGTGTCGACTCACCCGCCACGCAGAATAACCCTGAATGTCTACCGGAGCAGCCAATCGACGACGTACAAGTGCAACGAAGTATCAGAACTGAACGTTTACCTGATCTCCTCAGACGAAGAGAAAAAAGACCATATTGAGAATGCACGTATTGCTGTTTCCACCTTGTTGTAATGACTGGGAATACCTGTGGACGAGCAACAATTCTTCGATGGGACAAACCTCCGAAATAATGAATTCGAGTTTTTTGGCATCGCTATCACTTTGGATGAGATGGACGAATTACAACCAGAAATATTAAACACATTATAGAACACCATCAACGAGACGAGACAATTTGAAAGCCAATCAAACAAACTGAAACGACCCAAGTCATATATACAACTTATAAGGTGAAGATGAAGAATATTGAATACTCTATAATAAACAACTATTTGGGAAAAGCGTTTATTTTATTTTAATATCTTGAACCGCAAAGCTATCACTATCTTTTTTGCTCTACTTTATGTACGGCACGTACTAGAAACTACCATCTCGCGATTTGTACTACAAAATTCCATAGGTACTTGTCTACGGCGTCAAAATATTATAAACTTAACTTAACCTTGAGTGCAAGAATGAGAGTTGAACAGTACTTGTTAAAAGCTTGACCTTGAGCTGACGTCTGACGTTGTTGAAAGTCGAGTCATTGCTCAGCACGACTACTGCGTCGCATGTTCTGTGCAGTAATTTGCAACGAATTGAAGTTGCTGCAGTATCTTCGAATAATTCGAATAAGATTTATCAAATATATTTGATCGAATTCATGTGAGACGCTTCTTGGTTGACCATCTTATTCATTGCCTGCAGCTCCGATACCAGTGTACGCGACTTCCGCTTCCTGACATGTATGTTCATGTTCGCCAATTACTTTTTCACTGTTTGGCTGGTTGAACCGACCTCCCGGCCAAGCGCACGCAGCGATGTAGCCACTTTTCCCTTGGTCTTCCTCTTCAGCATCCTTTGGAGCTTCTTGTCGCTCAGGGTCGTCGGCCGTCCGGAACCGGGCTTTCTGTCGATGCTCTGATTGTTGTCTAATAGTGCCAAGAGATGAACGGGCGTATCCGGCGTCCACAAACTGCCGCACGATGTCCGTTTTCGACGCGGCGGGGTGCCGTTCTTTGAACGCACACACTTCTGAACGGGGTTGCTTCACTATTTTTGCCATCACGGTTAGAGTTCGACTGCTAGAGCTGTCAAATTTTGTCTGCTAACTCATGGGTTACTATGATTGCTGCTGTATCGGTAGTTTCGTTAGTGCGGGCGAATGTAAACCCATGAAAAATAGGCAATTTTTAGTGCTATGTTTAATCTTTTAGCACGAAATAAAAGCTTAATAAATTTGCCATCGATAAATGGAGTAGTAGCAGCGGATGGGTAGTCATGAAGAAAATGGTTAAAGTTTTTGGCTCAGGAAGTACCACGCTTCGGTCCCAAACTTAATAAATCACCCCAACGAACAACAACCCAACCCCCCTCCCCTCCACACACAAACACACCCATTTACACCCAGTACAAATCATGTAGAACATGCTTAGAAAGAAGGATGACAGATGAAAGGTATTGCATAGATTCAAGTGATATAATAAGTCGTTAGTTTGCTTTCAATATACCTACGAAATGGTGTCGACCTTTTGTCATGTAATATCTTGATATTGATCATGTTAACTATTGATGGTTCAGCAACAAGCCGGAGTATATTGATGTTGATCATGTTAACTATTGATGGTTCAGCAACAAGCCGTCATAAAAAAAAGTTACAAAAGTGCCACAATTCCTCGTTTAGTTACAGTACTATATCCTCTAAAGAGGAGTTTCCGTTGAATCCGATGTCGACAACCAACCCCTGCCCTTCGGTTCAGAAAGGGGTATGGGCGCGTTCTGTCGAGTTGGTCGAGGCAGATTTCAGGTGTGAATCGGCTGCCCCATCAACGTTCAAAAGTGCCTGGACCAAATGGACAGCTTGTAATGATCACTTGAAGATGCCATGGGGGAGCATTGCCCTGATCTTCCCAAATGCTTCTTGTCTTCTAAAATCAAACAATATGGAATTGAGTAAACGAGTATTCATCGGGAATAATCTCTCATATGCATACGTCGAACCATTCTGAACGACCATTGTGAGAATATCACCATGAAAATCTCACATGCGCATAGCGTGTTACCAATCACTAATCCTTTTTCCTTTCTGTTCTCTTCCCTATCCTATGACCGCGAGCAATATCATATGGTCATCCTAAAGTCAACTCTTCAAAAGCAGTAAGATCGAGACAACACAGAGCAAAAAGTAAAGAACGGTATACACCTTAACCAATTTTACTTTCATCCAAATTTTCAACATTACTGTCCACTGTTGGTGCCTCATGGCAATGAGCGAACATCTCCTTCTACATCATAATCGTTACTCCACGCATGGAGAATAGAAAACATAACAATTAGAGTATGCACATTGTTCTGCTTTTGATCCCTATTTGGTTTTCTATAGGCACGGTATGACTTGAAGCCTTCCCAGAGACCAATCCGTTGCACGGTACTGCGTGCGGCGCCAAACCTTTTTTGGCCAAATCACGGTCTGAGATGCTGGGGTTAGCTTAATGTGTTCCGCATTTGACGGTTGACAGTACTCGCCCGACGCTTGCTTTGAGGCTTGCGATTCATCAACAAAGTTTCTCTGTACTTTTTCAAAACACGCCACACGGTATTTCGGGGAAAACCCAACACTTTAGCAAGTTTTGGCCCAGACCACGAACGATTTTCCAAATGATTGCGCATTTATTGCGTTATTTTTCTTCTTTCTTCTTCCATTTTGTATTTCTCTGAAACACGTTCGAACTGCACCGCGAAAAAAAACGTCTGAGTTGTTATTGTTATTGGGAACACATAAGATGTCATAGTTTACAAATCCGACCACTAGGGTTGCTTTAAGAATCAAAAATGTTTGTTCCAATACTAAAAGAGCCACACCATACCTTACCAAATCATCAATTTGCGAGCGAACTTATCTGCAAAGAAATGTTTGAACTTACCCGTTGCATGCCCAGGGAAAATTTTAGACAAACGATTTGTCCAAAGTTTAATTGTACGTTAGTTTCATCGTCCATCAAAATATATCTTTTGTACTTGGTCAGTAATTGCCCGTAAAACATCCTTGGACGGGTTTGGGCCACCAGGCTGTTTCAGCGCCCTGTTGGGATGTTTGCTGGCATGGTAAAATCGAAACTTTTTCGCAAAATCACGCCCAGAGATCCCAGGATTCTTTGTGACTGTCCTGATTATTTTCCCTCGTAGTTTCCGGTCGTATGTCGCAAGCTTGTTTTGTTTTGGTCGATCGCACGTTAGTGTGTCCGGTTCCGATACTCACACTTTCCAGTTTCGCCAGTTGACTTAGTGAAATATTGGGAAACGGCATCATTTATGCACAATCTGTTTACGCTTTTCGAGAGAAATGCTTCGCATTTTGATGATTTTTTTTGCAGAGACCAAAATTTTCGCCTACTAGAGAAGAGAAACGTCCTTTTTCACCCGCTTGGAGAAACAGATGAGAATGTAGTAAAGTAGTAAAATTGATCTTTATTTTCATGGTTTGTCTTATATACTAATTTAACAAATTAAGTGTTTCAGCCCATTGGGCTCTTCAGCTTTGTTTTATGTTTTGTGTGTTTTGGGTGATAAGTGTGCTTAGTGTTTAATTAATTTTTTCAGTTCAGCCCTTGGGGCATTGTTTGTTAAAATTTGATAACCTACCTAATCTACAACTAAAACTACAATTTGAAAATCCTAGGGGTGGGGAACCAGATTCCGGATGATCTGGTGATCCGATGTCAGGCAGCGTTCCCTTTACCGATTGATAGACTCACTAAAGCGATCGTCAAGCATTTTTATCTCGGCCAGACGGTGGACCTCAGATGTTCTTGTCCTCGGAGGGGTGTTCATTATCATCCTGAGGAACTTGTTTTGTACTCTCTGAAGTTTCAGGAGATGTGTTTTTGCACAACTCTCCCAGATTGGCATTGCACGGCTATTTATAATTTTCGGAGAGCATGAGTACTGATAAATCGTTTCTTTTTCAGTGAATCCTAGATGCGGATAATTATTGTTCACTTACTTTTTGACATCTGAAAATGGAGTGGACTTGTTTTCTATGCTGTCAGTTTTTTTTTCGCAAGTTTTCACTAAATTTGAACAAAATTAATTTTAACCAGTTCGGCAGCGGCGGAAAAGTGAAGCGCTATAACCGCTGCAGTGGATAGTGGAATTTTCGGGAATTGAATCTTCCCGTTGGAGGTTATTTCTTTAAGATGGCTTCTTTACTGTCGTGCTCCTGTAGGATGTTGCTTCTTTGCGCAAACAACGATTGGCAGCTATTCGGCACCAATACCGCCGAGGGGACGTTTATGTGATGCCACCAACACACTGGCCGAGTGTTTTGTTCTGAAAACGGATGAGCACTCGCAAGTTGACTAACAGGAGTTTCCCTTAGGTGATTTGTGAACATGCAGTTAGATAAAAGATGCAGTCGTGAGTCTTGCCTATTTCTGCAATTGGATACCGGATCAAACATTCAGCTACCCGACCAGAAGCGTATAACATAAACATAACAAAACTGTAACAAACCTTGTTAAGACTAACTGATTATGATATAAATTTGTTAAAGGCATTTACATCTGGATAATTATATAACATATTTATAACAAATTATGATATAATGCCCTGAAGGCACAATCTGCGTAAAGAAATAAATTAATTCTAACACTAGCTGATATGATTTTGCTTTATCGTAACAAAACTGTTGCAAAGTTTGTTTTGTTTATGTTATATCTGTATCATAGTTTGCTATAATTTTGTTACCTCTTGAGGATTTTTTGTTACAGTTTCTGTTATTTTAACAACATCCGCGATCTGAATTCTAACAACCTCTGTTATAAAAACAGCGTAACTGAATAACAAAACCTGAAATAATTTTGTTGTTTCCTTCTGGTCGGGTAAGTATTGTATTAAAATATTACGGTTCCGGTAGTATGAAGATATATTGACACATTTGTATTTGTCATTTTCAATCATGGGATCAAATGCGCTGCATATCCAGACGTGCATCTTATCGTCTTTTCCTTCTTCTGTCTGTCTCTCTTTTCTTCTACTAATTGTTTTGTGCGTTTTTGCTGTTCGATATGTATAATCCTTGCGGTAAGTATGTTGGATTAGTGGCCGGGCAGGAAGTTACATCGAAAGAGGAGAGAGATATATGAAACTATTTCTTCATGAGAAAGAGTTTGCCCTGAATTCAACAACTACTCTCATACTTTCTCCTATCTAATATGCCTTCCCCTTCTCTTGTTATTTTTTGCTCTCTGTAATGGCACAGACCTATTGGTAATTAGCTAACACTTATCATGTTGTCGAGTTAATTCGTTTGAAAATTCTGTTTTTAGAGCTGCGGCCGCTGATATCTATTATTCTCGGTTATTTTGATTCAAATTTTCACATTAGTAGTATTAACAGTGATAAACTATCAAGTTTAATAAAAGGTTAACTATAAGGTACATTTCCTTACAATCAACAATCAATAATTTTTGTAACCTGTAAACATTGTAGTCGACATTTAATTGCAATACTTGACAGTTGGTGAATTGTTTGGACGCTTTTAACTTTCAGTCGGCGCTCACTAATCTAAATCCAAACAGAAGTAGTGATGTGGGCGAGTGAGGTATGTGTGAGTGTGTGTGTGATGGGGGGAGGGGGGAACATATGATTTTGGGTCGGCGCTTTCTTCTTTCTTTTCAGAGAGCGAGTAATGGCGCTATAACCATAAGCCATAGGGAGCTAGGACTATAGTTAATGCTAAAGCCCCAACCGTTTGAAGATAAATAGAGCATCACTTAACCTTCTTAGACAAGATGCTCCCAACGACTATTTTTGAATACATTTTTGTTCTGTGCACCAAACAGGGCATTCTGTTCAACTATTCTCTCCGACTATTCATTTCCTTTTTCCTTTGATATCCACTGAAGGCTACGTGGGTTCCCCGTGTCTTCTTAAGGTAGGTACCAAATCCTCCCTATCACCAACGGTTGTATGGACGTGGCCAGGTGAGCGATCGAGGAGTGTTTTCGTGGTGATGCTAATGCTAATGCTAATGCTAACTTACTTTTTGACATCTTCATGCCTGTTTTGTTCTGACATTATAATTCAATAAAAAGCCAATTTTTCTTCATGTTGTGACTCCTCGTTTTTTGCTTCTCGGTATTTGCTCTTCGTATACGGTCTAGGTAGCATGTTTTCAGTGAAAAATGGGACATGAGAAAATATTTTCGATGAATTTTAGAGAGAGATATTTTCGCATATGCAAGAGAGAGGATGATGAATCATCGGAGAAAAAGGAAAGATGACAATGTGAACGGTTCGCTACTCATCGACAATCTGCTTAAGAGAGAGCATGGGTTTCAGCCAGCTGAGTGAGAATATCGATCTCTGCTTTGTTTTAAAAATCCGATGTACAAACTTGTTTTTCAGAATGTAAACAAAGACACAATTCGGTTCGTGCAGTTTCGTGTAGAAATAGAGCTTATTTTTGTTGAGCCTATAAAAAGAATTGAACGAATCTTTTACCAAAATGAATCCAGCCCTTTTGACCAAAATTCTGGTGATTTCTCGTGAAAGTACAGAGGATCCTCAACTCCCAACAAAGCAAATATGACGTCAACACATTCCTACCCTTTCCTCACGTGACCTGCATTCGAGCGGGGCCGGCGCCGGTATGCCATTAATATGGGAAAACCAGTTTATACAAATTGAGGATGCATGTCAGTACCAAAAATCATCTGTTGGTTCGCTGAGTAATTTCAACTGAATTTGCAATAACGGAGTAGCAACCTCGGGCGATGAATCATGCTCATGCTCACGATCATGGTATGTCCATTCCATAGTTTCCCAGAGAACTTAATGTTCCATGACACCTTTTTATTTACTGTGGGACAAAGTGACCTGAGCGTAGATTTTTTCAGGATAATGCAATGGGATAATTAAACCTTTAACGGCAGTACAGGTGCAACACTGTATTCTTGACAAAATACCTAAAGGCAACACGAGGCATCAAAATAATGCGTTTACGTGCGGAAAGTGGAGGTATTCAACTGTTGAGTAAACAACTAATTTGTTCCATACTTTGCAATTCCCACTCATGAAAACACGTCCACTTGACAACCATAAATACTCACCTCATACAAGCAAGATTGTGTGTTTTCAGTGGCGTTTTTATTTTCCGCTATCAAATTTTAAATATACTTATCGCTTACTCTGCCGGCCTGTTAGAACTGAGACGTTTGGAACTTGGTGGTTCGTAGCGTATGAAAGCAGTAGTAAGTATTTGGCTAGTGGATTGTTAGGATACGTTTAACACAATTTTACATAATGGGGTGAGTAACTCAGGTGGTACAAGTGTTCTAGGGCAATGAAATTTTCAAATCGTGATCAAACGAACGAACAGCGCAAACGGGTTGAGCATAGTCTAAATATACCGCGATCTTCCTGGTTCCATGGCCGCTTGGTCAGTCAACTTAATTAGCTAGTAGGAAGTGCGAAATACTAATAGCCGCAAAACTCACAAAAAAGGCACCACCCGCACGATTTTCGGAGATCGAGAATCAATCGTATTAATTGTTTGATCTCTGTTACTTACCATAAGGGTGGGTAATAAATATATCAACCACGTCAGACGAAGAGGTAGCAGCATTCTGTAGCACAGTTAGTGTAATTGAAACGTTTCCTACAAACCCCATCATAAACTCAGATGAATGGAAATAATTTGATCACCCACATTAATTTAATTAGTGCTCAACCTATCAAAAGCTTTGTCAGGCGCAGGTGTGTTTACCGTCGTCGCGTCGTGCTTACGGATTGTGCTAATGTTCTGCTGAATGAATTGCTATGAAATCCGGGCAGATCATTGCGATTAGCGAGCTTCATTAATTGGATTAGATTCGTACATGGTGTTTCGAGTTGATATGCCGGGAGATGAAGTAAAATCGGAGAGACGGGACGGAACTCCGATTGCTTTATGGCTTATGGTTGCATGATTATTAAGTTCCTTAAAGTTTAAGATAATTAATAGTGACATTGCCTAGCTAGTCAAGGCACGGTACATATTGTGTCCGAAATGGTGACCTACTTTCTGTATATCCTGAATTGGTTTTCTGATCATGTCTTTCATAATCAGTTTCTTTCAAAATGTACAATTTTCCGATTGAAATTATAACGTTTCTATTTTGCCACACCTTGTTCAATATCTCTTCATAGCCTAGATCTTCCCGTATAAAAATACTCCAGACATTTCTGTTGTGACAATAATTTTAACGGTGTAAATTAGAAACCTAACCTCCTTGTTCTTGGTAAAAAAAGCTCTTGGTAAATGTTCAAAAAAGCTACTTATTTCGATGTTCGAAAAAGCTACTTGCACATTGGGTCAAGTGGGTAGAACCCATGACGAAGCCAAGAAACGCACCACGCAATTGCCAAACTTATGCATAGTTATGAAATAGTAGAAACTGATTTACAATGCGATCCATTAATCTGAATATGTATCTTAAAAACTAAGATTGGCCGGCGAAACGTTCGTGAACAGTCTGGAAGCAGAGAACCGACATGATTATATTGCTGTGCAAATAATGACAACTGGTTTTACATCTTCAATTTTGTTTGTAGATTATTTTCTTGTTTTGGTAACATTAACTGATAAGTGATGAAGCCACCAAGCGGATCCTATCGCATATGTAAATGGATAGATAACGATTTACCTGGTTATAAACAAAGGTGGTCAATTGTGCTATCTTTATGATGTTACACTGGGCAGGACGTTTTTGGAAATAGGCATTTCAAGCTTATGGCTTATCATAATTAGTTTATTGCCTGCTCTCAACTTAGTGATACAAATGCACTTCAGCAGATATCAATTAAGAGTTTTTGATGTATGATGTGAACCACCCATTGTAAAATGGCAACTAAGTCCAACAGCAATAGGCTCTTCTCTCTGTTTGACTTGATCGAGCTTTAAAAACCACTGATTGTCCTTATCAAGCCATTGCATGAAATACTATAAAAAATCTCTTCCCAACCACAAGATTCAGCAATTGGTCAATACAGGGTGCGGCAGAAAATAATGCGAAAATGTTCGAACTTGAGTATTGGGTTAATTCGTGTAGCTAGTGACTAATTTCTGTCGAAAGTGTATTTGTTTATGTCTACTTTCAAGTGCTGCATCGAAACATTCTATTTGTTTTATTGCAAATTCGTCAAAATTTTCGCGAGAGAAGTGATCACCAGTTCAGGGCCTGTAGTGACCAACGATGTTAAAAATAGTTATTTTAGTGACTACGTTGATGAAAAAAGTGACTAAATAGTGACTTTAATTTGTAAAAAAAGGACCAAAAAGTGACCAAAATCGACCAAATTTTTCAAAACGTCAGTGACTATGAAAAATGGATTTGAAAGAAATAATTAATTTGTGTTCGGTGGTTCATCAGCATCCTCGATCCGTTGAGCAACCACACTCATGCTGAGTACGAATAGCGAGCTCGGTCTCTCAATAGTCTCATATAACTTCCAACAAATTTATCCAATGGCTCAGTCAGATCTTTTCGGTGTGATAAATTGATTATATTCAAATCAAATCGTTCGATTGAGGAAGGATCTCATAAATACTTAATAATCCTAATAATATCCCAAATTGTATCTTCCTCAAAATGGCATGATCGTTTGGCTTCGGTAGTTGAATGCACCAGACCATAAATATATAGGGATTATAGTTTTTGTCTATCAATTTCAGTGGCGTCAGTTCAGTGGCGTCCATATGTGCACCTTGTGCACTGCACAGTCTAAAATTGTATATTTCATGTATTATCAAATTCATCGATTTAATACTCCGTTAATACTCGCAGACTGGGCATTTCAAATGGTGCACCAGATCCTGTATATACCACACGTGAATCGTTTGTAGATGTTTTTTTTCCCTATAACTTGATTGCCGATGAGTTAGTGTCTGTTTTGTGCACTTTGTGATCTGCACAGAGTAGTTTTACTCACTGGCTAGTTGCAATTTTATTCTGCTGTTTCGGGACATTGACAAGGTAAAGAATGTGCACACCAAAAAGTAGTCAACGGGAAATTAGTGGTATTAAATGGAAAATATGAGAAAATCAAAAGTAAATCATTTATTTAAGACTTCATAAAAATACAAATATAAAATATATACAGTTAAGTCAATTTGACCTGTTATATCCAAATGCCCGCACCTTTCGTTTGACACCTTCCATCAGTTTTTGCACAGTGTCATCCGTCACCAATTTTGCAGCTTTCTGCCAGTTACGCCTGAAGCTTTTCTCATCAATTGCTACGCTATTCGTTTTTCGAAGATTCCTCTTGACCAGAGCCCAATACTTTTCGATCGGACGGAGTTCTGGCGAATTTGGCGGAGTGCAATAATTTAGGACAATATTTACACCATTAGCAATGTACCAATCCTTAGCCAGTTTTCCATAGTGGCAAGATGCCAGGTCAGGCCAGAACAGCACCGAACCGTTGTGTTCCCGAATGAACGGCAACAGTCGTTTATTCAGACACTCTTTTACGTAAATTTGTCCATTTAGAGTGCCAGTCGTGATGAAGATGTCGCTTCTGAGACCGCATCCACATATTGCCTGCCATACGAGGTATTTTTTGGGAACTTTGACAATTTTTTTTTGCTTAAAACGATCAGCAACATTTCCTCTTTGCAACGAGGTATAAAACTGTAGTCCCGGTATCTGCTTAAAGTCAGCTTTGCAATATGTTTCGTCGTCCAATATTATGCAGTCGTATTCCTTCAGCATAGTGTCATATAATTTTCTCGATCGAGATTTTGCGCTCTTGTTCTGGCTGTCGTTACGATTTGGAGCAACACCTACTTTGAATGATTTCAAGCCTGCACTTTTCTTCACTTTCTGGACGAACGATGGAGACATTTTCACTTTTTTCGCCACATCACGAACGGAGATATTCGGTTTCTTCTTAAATTCTTTAATCACTTTCTTCCTCTCCGCGACGAAACGAGAATCATGGTTACCTCCGGAACCGACCTTTCTCTTTAAAGTTAAGCGCTGCTGAAAGTTTTTTAGCACTTTAGTAACCGTCGATTTTGCGGTTTTTAATGACTTGGCAATATCGCCGTGCGACATATCTGGATTTTCCACTCTTTTGTACAAAATTGCTTCGCGCACGCGTTCTTGATTCGACGCCATTTTACTGAATAAAGGTTACTGTAGAAGACTGCATTAGGGCATTTCCGACGACTACTTTTTGGTGTGCACATTCTTTACTTTTTGTGGCATATCACAAGAGACTCGGCAAAGGAGGAACTATGGAGCAAGATATTGTTGTCAAAATTGACGTCTGGGTTCGAAAGAAAGTGCACAACCGGTTAATTTTCTCACGAGATGCCACTGATCAATTTGTTTTAAACATAAACGGAAGATGTATGGAGGTGGAAGAAGATGTACAATTTCCCGCACTTTTGAATCACTTCGTTCGGAGGGTTTCGTAAAACCTACAAAGCTCAAAAACGGTTACAACATTTTTCGTAAAAAATGCATCAGCTTGCCAAATTTTAGACAATATGACCGCTTAAAACTTCCCATGACGAAGTGAGGCTTGGGGTGCTGAAGTAGCGATCAACCCTACTTTTATCTTGTATTTATTGTTGAGCTCACTTGGCTTTAGGATGCCTCAGTGTCGAAGGGAATAAAAATTTATCCTAATAAAAATCAATTTATACTAAAAAAAATTTAAGCATACAAGCATACTATAATGCTACGGCCGCTGCCAGAATCATTTACGTAAAAAAGGGATGCACAAATGCATTGCTAATGGTAGTAATTAAACTGGCATCTATTGTTAAATCGAAAAAGTGTCAATCTACTGTCACGGAAGCCAGAAAATGTGTCTCTAAGTTCTAACTCTACCATCAAACAAATATTAATCACTTTTCTCTTTTTTTGCTAGCGCTGCATATTGAGATTAAACTGCTCGAAAAATAAAATAATATAATAAACTATATCTTTCATTTTTTACACACTGAAAGTAGAATGATTCATTATCGCCCAATTTTTTCCCAAAAAAAGTTGAAAAAAGTGACTAGTTACTAAAACTTGTGATTTTAGGTAAAAGGCCTTAAAAAAGGGACTTTAAAGTGACCGCCTCGAAAAAAGTGACCAAGTCACTAAAAAGTTACTTACTACCAGCCCTGCCAGTTTGTTGCTCGCCCAGAAGAAGCCGAAGGAGATTGCCAAGGTGGTAGGGTGCCATTTGGCAACAGTTTGCCACATAAAAAAGTCCCTGCAGGATGGTCCTAAGCAGCGGAAGCTGGGAAACGGACGTCCGCGCTTGCACGAACGCCGAACGTGATCAAATCGATCCGTGCAAAAATTGCTCGCAACCCGGTGCGTTCCATAAGAAAACTGGCAAAGGAAGCCAATATTTCGGAGAAATCCATGCGGAGAATCATCAAAGAAGAAATACATGCATCTTCCAGAGCCAGAGTGAAACGCCAATTGATTAACCGGGTCAAGGAACTACGAGTGACTCGTTCCAAGAGATTGTTTTTCTTGTTGAAGAAGAGAAAAATGATAATCCTGTTCTCCGACGAAAAACTTTTCAGCATCGATGCTGTGGCCAACAGCCGCACGAACGAAACGTTCCGGAAAACGTGAAATTCAAATTTCAAACCAAACAGCCGGCTGGTGTCATGATGTTTGGCTTGGTGGCGTCCAAAGGTTTGAAAATGACGCCTGTTTTCATTGATGCTGGAGTTAAAATCAGTACCGAAGTGTATATCGGTATTTTAAAGGACCAAGTGCTTCCCTGGGTGAAGGCAACTTTTCCGAGGACCAAAACGTTGTTCAACAGCAGATTGGAGCACCGTGTCACACGTCCAATCGAACCCAACAATGGTTGAACAATAACATGAAGTTTTGGCCGAAGGATTTGTGCACCCCTAGCAGTCCAGATCTTAATCCGTTGGATTATTCGATTTGGGCATATGTTGAAGCACGAGCCTGCAAAACATCACACCCTAGTGTGAAAACCCTTAAGTCAACCATAACACGCACATGGCAGTCAATGTCGGAGGACTACGTCCGAAAGGCATGCTCTGGCATGTTATTCATAAAAATGGAGGACACATTGAATAAATTTGTTTAAAAGGACTTTATAAAGATAACTGCACTCGAAAATGTTGATATTATTGCTTGAATTAGTTGAAAATAGGATTTGAAAGAAATAGAACAAATTTTCGCATTATTTTCTGCCGCACCATGTAAAGCGAGCTATCCAACATGAGGTTGCCCCTAAGGGCAGGGAGAAGAGCCCGCGCTCTATTCACAAACTGTTAGCAATGGGTAGTTTCTATTCCCACTCTCCCCATCCAATTTGTTTCAATCGGGTGCCCTTATGGTCCCTCCTATTTCCCAGTATTGACATGAACTATTCATATAATTATGTATTTATTGATACAACACAAAAATACTTCGTATCTATTATCCGTAATTCTTGCTTGGATTATCCTGAAGTGGAAAAAATGTTGCTTCCCGCTTCCCGTAAAGCCTTTGAAATCCTGAAAGTCATTTCTGTGTGATAATGTTAGATATTTAGTTTTCCCATAGGCAAACAGACATAAACTTTTTTCGTGAACGCCAATGCCATTTGTTAAGTACAATGTGACATCTGATAAACTGAACAGCCTTGGGTAGTGCTTAGGAATCAAACTATAAATAATAAATAAACATGCGTTTCACAAGTGGCAAAACTATCAGCTGTCAACCATTTAAATCGATCGTCAAGTTATTGTTCGATGAATAGCTTATGAGTGCAATTCACATAAATTGAAACTAGAAATGAGAAAAAAGATTAGTATTTTCTATTTAATTCCAACTACCTTTATGGCTTATCTTGACAGATACGCTTAGTGCGTCTACAATGTGCAGACTTCTTCAGTGTCGTGTACTAATAACTCGACGGACTTTCTAGGATTGACAAAGTTGGTTTAATCTATGTTACTGAATTTTTGACAGCAATCGGCTTCCATCGTCGCTGATTAAAGGGTTAGTGGTCGTGGGATAGGATAATTGGGGAGAATAAAATAATACTGCAATCTACAATTTGATCGTAGGAGCCTAAAACACAGAGAACAGACATCCAGGCTCGAGCATTTTTTTTTCCAATTACTGTGTAAATTTTTAAAATCAACCCGTTGGAAAAACAGCGCAGCCTAGCCTACACTAAATAGAAAATCCCCATTAGATTCATGTGCAAACCCACATGTGCATGAAAAATATGTGTGAAATTAATGAATTCTCGTCAATTAATGTTTACATTAAATGCATGAGGACTTGGCAAACAATCCATAAGTTGGACACATATTTTCTATGAATTCCTTAAATAGAATGCATTGGTCATGCATATCATGAAAGGGATGGTATTTAATAGTTTAAATTAGGTTTGAGGTATTTATTTTCGAAAAAATAAAAGCAAGTTTTTCTTGTCCGTTATAGGTAGATACGTTTATTTGTACAAAGTGAGTTGTATTTTGATTTCCTACGACTAGAGTTCGCATTCGACGGGACTTCAACGTCAGGTCATGGAGCCGCATTCAGTGGATCGGAATCATCCGATAGCAAATTTGGCGATGAAACAGACACAGTGAAAGCGTTAACTTTAGGTGGAAACTTTTTCCACCTTCCTCCATCTTTGTTTTGTTTGTTCCTGTTTTGGAACAAACCGTATGGTGCGTTGAAAGAAAGTGCATTTGAGGTGACACATACTTTTCATATGCTGTCAAATGATGTTCATGAGTTATATGAATTCAAAGTATTTGGCACGGTGATGGTTAGCATATGCCGCATATGAATTTAATAAAAACGAATATTGTAGCTAAGTAAGTGCAGCCACACATGAATTTAAAGGAGCATTTTTTTGAGTGTAGGTTTCACCAAACTAAAATTGACAGACTATCTAATCTCGAAGCGGGCAAGTGGCGCCATCAACATACAATTCATCAAAATTAACGGAAACGAGCTGTAATTTTAAAATAGCAGTTACCTAAATTTACACACGGAGGGACCCAAACATTCAACTCGGTGCTACTATACCGCATAGTATATGAGTTTATTAAATTATGAGATTATATGAAATCGGGTAAAATGTATCCTTGCCTGAGGTCAACCCTAAACGAGACCATCACTATTCAATTTTCCGGACATTTTTACAGAAATAAAATGCAAATCAGAGCAATATTACTGGCGCCGATATTCCAAACCGCATAATATATAAGTTTATTAGGTTATGAGGGGAGAATCGGGTAAAGTGGGCCCTTTCCTGAGGTCAATCCTGAACAAGACCATCACCATAAAATTTTCCTGATGTTTTTACATAAATAACGTGCTATTCAAAGTAATATCACTGACGCCGATCTTTAAAACAGCATTTTATATTAGTTTTTTTTTTTCAAATATGAAGGGAGAATCGGATAAAATTGACTCTTTCTTAAGGTCAACCCCAAAGAGGCCATCACTATTCGATTCTCCGGACAATTTTACATAAGTACAGTGCAAGTAAGAGTATTATTACTGGCGCGAATCTTCAGAACCGCATGGTATATGAGTTTATGCATGTATGAGGGGAAATCTGGTGAAATGGACCTTTTTTCTGCAAATTTACAGTGCACTTAGGTTCAAAATAGTAGCACTTAGTTGAATGTTTGGGTAATAATTCTAGTTTGCATCAAAAATGAGGGGAGAAACGGGCCAAATAGGAAACTTGGTCAGCCCTAAATGAGACCACTATTCATTTTTCCGCATTGTTTCCCATAAAATAAACTTTTTTTAAGAACTCCTACCCTGTGTCGTCTTAGTTAATGGGATTTTGGGTCTATTTTTGCCGACAGTGCATTGGAACATCAGCGCCGCCTAATCTAGGTTTCACCAAACTAAAATTGACAACGAGCATCTAATCTCGAAGCGCGCAGGTAGCGCCAGCAACATACGATTCACCAAAAATATCGGAAACAAGCTGTAATTTCAAAATGTCAGTTACAAAAATTTACACACGGAGGGCTTGGATGTCTGTTCTCTGTGGTATAATGTAGAAGGTATTTTTATACACTTCATAACGATTCAAATTATGAGAATCGCAGCAAGCCATGCTTTGAAACTGGTGTGTTTTGTTTTTGCTGTACAGTTTTCGCGGAAAAAAAAAAATAATTCGCAAACATAAACAAACAGTGAAATCATAAAAGCACCGCAGGCTTTGTGTAAGACGTAGTGAATGTAATCGATTCCCTCCCAAAACGTGTCATGGTCGGTAATAAGAAATGCTTCAAAAATAAGCTATACACGTACATTTGCATTGTACAAGTGTACTTGCGATGGTTTTAATGTGATCATCATAGCATGCTGTCATCTTCCGTTTGTTTATTTGTTTGCACGGTTTAAATTCTTCGTTTTCAAAATGTCACACATTGAAAAAGAAATACAGGTGAAAATTAAGGCTTTGGACACATGACTACACTGAAAATAAATCAATAATTTTAATTATTAAAATTGGCACTTATATCGGTCAATTTTGCTTCGAATTGAAATCATGTGAGCCACTTATAAGTATCATAATACACAGGTTCGTTCCAATGAGACTGATATGGTCCGCACATTATTTTCAATGGAGCGAAAATGTCATTCAAGTGTGTTTTCACTTTGCTGTTGCTTGCTTCACTATGCTCCATCTTCGCACTTAAAACGAAATAAAAAACCGTGCGCGAAAAACAGTCAGCTGCTTTATCGTTCTAGAAGAAAAAAAACTGCAAAATGTAGAAGCAAAGTGAAGTTTACCGTGTGGTGGTTTAGGTACTTGGTTTGCCAACGGAAGTCACAGAATATTTTTAAGGTAATAAATTACTATAGATGTTCTTTATGGTGTTTATTGTAAAAATTTCAAATCTGCCGAGCATTTTTTTCCATTCCCGCAGAAAAGCTGCTGAACGCGATAGCTTCAAAAAGTGATGAAGTTTTTTATGATAGTACAAATAAAACCTCTTTTATTCACACATTTCGTTTTATTTCATGAAAAGTACGAAAAATCCAATACTAAACTTTTTATGAAAAAATAAAATCCATGCACCTTTTCACAAAAAACGTATTAAAGAATGAGATTTTTGCTGGGGGTGCGACACAACTAAATCCAGATTCAAGATGATCGAAAAATCCCACGCTAGCGAATCAATCTTTAAAAAATCTAGTTTCAGCTTGTGAATCTTAATCCATCAACTCTGTCATCGTGCTGCATCTTTTTGCAGTAAATCTTTAAAATCTTCATCAAAATCTTTAAAATCTTCTTTCTATCTACTAAGCGTGCGCACATCGCACAAAAGCAAAACAAAAAACAAAATCCTGCATCTGAGATAGAGTTGCGCTCTCTGGGTTTTTGCTAGGACAAGTTAATGCAATCCATGTACACTA
The DNA here is from genome assembly GCA_034211315.2 of Aedes japonicus. Lineage (NCBI taxonomy): Eukaryota > Metazoa > Arthropoda > Insecta > Diptera > Culicidae > Aedes > Aedes japonicus. The sequence goes on from JASCZW010005356.1 coordinate 151,853, forward strand.
TAAACAATATCTATTCAGCTTTTCCACTTAATGACTAAATATTTATTGCACATTTGGTTCATTGACCATATTTGTAAAAAAAAAAAAAGTTCCGCACCAATACAGAGCGAATAACTTTGCACTTTGCCCAAATCTATAGGTGATTGCACTTAAATATAAGGTGCATAGTTTTTTGAGTGTACGTGACAACGGTTTAACTATTCGACAATTGGCGAAGCGCTTTGGAAAAGGCTATAGATTTCGTTGAGAAAGACATCAATCGGTCAAATTGCTTTCAGCTTCGACCCATCGAACGCTATTGGGCGATTGTGAAGAGGGTCTCCAAAAAGACTAGTAAAGCAGCTAAGAATATGAAGAAGTTCAAAAGAATTTAAAAAAAAATGTGATGACACACTTGTCCGGAACTTGATGAAAAGTGTTCGATCAAAAATGCGTAAAATCTTAATTTTATCCGGTCTTCACAATTTTCAAGTTCAATCCCCTACAATAAAGAATAATCTATTTTATTGAATAAACATCATTTTTAATATGATTTGAAAGGAAAATGTGTGGATAGCTTATTTTCGATACAGTACTTATATCCCCGCTTTTGTGCACCCGGAGGAAGAGTTATATCAGTTTTGTTTTAATTGTAGGTGTTAGTGTTGTGCCACCGGACGTAAATTATTAAGTTAGAGTGTTTTTTCCGCTTTGTTGCGAGTAAATTGAAGATTATTTGCAGTTTTGAAGTTCGATATAGAGTCACCGCATGAATGGTTGTAAAAAGAAAATAAAAAAAACGGCCATTTGCTGGTCAAAAGCTACGAACCAACCCAACACGCATGCGCATGTTAGATGCACGCACATAATTTCAGATGCACTCATGACGTAGTTAACAGAGTTTTGTAACGCTGGTTGTATAGCTAACGGGCCGCTCAACAATGTTAAGTTATGCGCTTAGTTTATCAATTAAATTAAAAGTGGAAAATTTTATTTTTACCGAATGATCAAGCTAGTCTTATTTTGTAGGCGGCTATTGGTGAGATCAATCTAATTATAAATATACAACAAATATCCTATTTTCAAATAATACTAAATACGAGCCTGGTTTGTAAATTTAACAATTTCAATCTGGCAGCACCCTTATCTAAATGATATCGGTAAAGTTTACATACGTGGCTCATTGTATGTGAATGTAACCTCGGAATGGGCGTGACTTGCCAGACATTTTGAAATGGGTTCGCTGGAGATATCACTTTCTATCTCCTGTAGAGATATCACTTTCTAGCTCTAATCCACTGCTTTCAATGGTCACTTAAAAGTTTGTTTTCTTCACAGTTTCAACAGTTCTACGAAATCGTTCGTGAAATTTACCAATGTATTCGTTATTTTCTGCAACGAAATTAATTTGTGCCATTTATGAAGCTGGCTTCGTATGCAATACCACATACGCTGTCAAAAGAACGAAGGAATTATATATTCCAAATGAACATTCGTGCATTGTACGAAAACAGTACAAAGAACTACGACAATTTTGTTATAGAAATAAAAAAGAAACATATCAATGGTCTTGATATTGTTCTTACCTTGCATTCTCCCATACGCGGGGTAACGATCTGTGATGATGTTGTTTTGACAAGGAAATAATTTCTCATCACCATGAGGCTCTAGGAGTAGACAGCATTTTTTTTTGCTAGAACAAAGTTGTGAAGAGAAAGTATTGATAGTTCCGTTAGCTCACGGCAGGCTGTGAAAATTGAATAGAAGTAGTTTTGAAATTGAGCGGAGGGCATTGTGAGGTAGTATTCCGAAACAGGAAACACAGACTTTTTCCAAGCATCCCCATGCGGGGTAGGTCAAGGCATGATCGAATGCACCACCTTGAGTGGTCTCCAAAAAGACCTCATGGTGAAGAGAAATTATTTCCTTCTCAAAACAACATCATCACAGATCGTTACCCCGCGTATGGGAGAATACAAGGAAAGAACAATATCAAGTGTAGAAAGACCGTAATGGGGTTTACCATTAACCGTACTGGTGGGGACCAGTACATACAACGCTTTCCGCCTTTCCCCTCCGAGGTCTATAAGTCATAGACGACGAGTGGATGTTAGGTAAAGCAGAAGTCGTATGCCAAAAATAAACCCAAAAGGAGCGGGAATAGTTTCTCTCCCATGTAGGGGATTTGGGAGTACAAGTAGACAGTTCGTTAGAACTATTAAAAAAGCTATCGGTAGAATATGAGCACGATCAAGTGCACAGATTTTTGCCAGTCAAGGTGGTGCTTTCGATCATGCCTTGACCTACACTCAGCGAAATTAACTTTCGATATTCATAAGATTACGTTATGATTATTTGCTATAAGGAGTCAGTATGAATTTCATAAATTTATCTTATGAAGTATAATGATGTTGAAAAAATAAAAATAAGGAGCAACCTGGTTTCGAACCTTGAACGTTGAGGTTGTGGGTCCAGTGACTTACCCACTAGTATATATCAACACTTGTAATCAGGAAAGCTTAAAGGCGTACAACAACAACGTCAGGTGAAACAAAATCCATTCATAAGTCAGCCTTATGAAATTCCAAAGCATCGTTCATAAGTTGAACCTTATGAAATTCATAAGATTATTTGGTTCAGTGTACCCCGCATGGGGATGCTTGGCAAAAGTCTGTGTTTCCTGTTTCGGAATACTACCTCACAATGCCCTCCGCTCAATTTCAAAACTACTTCTATTCAATTTTCACAGCCTGCCGTGAGCTAACGGAACTATCAATACTTTCTCTTCACAACTTTGTTCTAGCAAAAAAAATGCTGTCTACTCCTAGAGCCTCATGGTGATGAGAAATTATTTCCTTCTCAAAACAACATCATCATATCAATGGTGTTTATAGTTACATGGTTTGTTCTGCTTTATCGACTCAAAATGAACCTCGAATAAAAAACCGCAACAGTGAGTGTGAAGGGAGAGTTTTCATCGCTATATTATTAATGTTTCTGATATGGGAACTGATCCTGTCCTATTGGGAAGAGCTGCTAGCGAATCCTTGGTGCATCCCTCTAGGTCATGGTGAGCCGTGAGAAGTGAACAGATAAATGAAGATGAAGTCAAAAATTTCGAATTGAAGTTTGTGACTGATGATAAAAGGCCACATAACAATATGCTGAATAGGCGGTTAAGCATAGTTATCATACAAAATGACAACTTTCACGAACAGAATTTTTCTATGCCAAAAAGTTGGTATGTTATCCAGATCGAGTGTAGTCAATAAAAAAACGTCCAATGACAATATGGCATACATTAACAATATGTGTTAATGTAGAGGTGAAAACGTGATTACCCTATTTTAAAATTAAATAATATAAAAATTATTCAAATACCTTGGAATGTATTTGCCTTGATAACGATTCGATGAGATTTCCTTCAAAATAGAGTTAAGAATCATTGACCGTTATATACGAACTAACCATGCAACGCCAAACGAACACGTCCGTCATCTTTCCTTATGTTACAAGTGTATTCGGTAGAAGAAGTAAGCCGGGTTTCCATGGTGATCTCAAATGCCCAACACACGTTCTGTGTTTATTTGCTGTTCGATATCAGTTCATCACACAAGGCCTTCGGTCACACTCTATCAGATGGTGCAGCTTTTCGCGTGATCAAATTTAAATTTTTCACTTTGCATATGGTTCCGTGTTGAAGAGTAGTGAAATGTTTATGATTGCAAGGTCAGAAATCCATCGCCCATAGCCAGTGAGAACTGCACACAAATCGAAAGGCTCCTGTCGTTCCCAGTTTTGATTTGCATGCTAAAGTATGGGGTAAGGTTTTGCATTTTGCAGTTCGTGGGTTTGAAGTTTCAATAAATACTGTGAAACAGTATAACGCTAGTGACGGTGAAGGTTGCTAGAATACAAAAATGAGCGCCATGATGGGCGATTTGCATCGCCATTATTAATTTGTGAACGCACAAATCTAAGAATATACAAAGAGTTAACATGCCGAACATCAGTATGCTGCACTGCAGCAGGCAATGTATTACAGTTTGGCATTTGAAATATTTGCAAAGTCCGTAAAGGTGCAGCTAAAAATCAACATCACGTTGGAGGTGACTGGGTTCAATTCCAGGTTTTGGTCTATGAATATTTCTAAGGAGACCCCCTGTGCATACACACTACCAAAATGTCATGTAAATTTCTGTCCCCTGAGACCGACACATGCAAGCGTCCTTCAGAACATAAGAATGAGTTGATAGAGACGAGTAAATGAATTCAATCAAACACATCTTTCGTTGAATTGCGTATGTGTCAGTTTCAGGAGACAGATTTTTGCACGAAATCTTTCTTTACGTTCACCGACTTTTTACAAACATGAATTACGTCACGTGTAAAGTTCAAAATTTCTAAGTGTGTAGGGTATGATTATGCTTGCTACACAATAATACTTATGCAAAAATGGTACCCGGCAACAAATGCGCAACGCTAATAACACTAAGTTGAGAACAGCCAATAAGCTTACTGTGGTGAGCAATAATCTTAAAATGCAAAAAAAAAAGGAAATAATATTGAATCTTTGTAGTTTCATTGATTTGTGCCTTCAAAAAATCGAAGTGACGATGTTGATCAGTTATGATGATGACCATGTTTGGAATCAAGCGACCCGAATAAACCATTTATCGGCTTCTCCCGGGAAACCATCTTGTAACAACTTTCAAACATCATTACTATAGCTTTTTTGTGCAGCATGCAATTTGGCCGGAAAGTAAGTGATTCTTTTACACCCAGTCAACGACTCATCTAATCTGCTCATTTAAAAAGTGATTTTTCTACAGTAATTCACATACAATCATTATTCTCTAGATAGGGGTTTCTCGGTAGGGAGCTTTTTAGATAGGTGCACTAATTAGGTTGTAAAGCAGCCAAAAGACAGTTGATGAAGTTCATATCAATTCAAGGTTTCATATGTATATACAAATAAAAATTAGCGTACCTCATGAATAGCGGACAATGGCTGCATTGCTGGTACGTTACACCATGGGAAATAATAAAAACGTTAGTGATAAAAAGTGTCTGTTAGTCAGAATCGAACAGGTATAACATAAAAAAATTAAATGGGTTGAGTTGTTTGCTTGAGCATACACAGAAAAAAATAATTAATTTAAACAAGCGCGTAAAATTTCCAAGTAATTCCAAGCCAAAGGAGCGTAAACAACGATATTGCTTGCAATCTTTCATACAACAGGCTTGATTTAGGCGTTATCTAAAAATGCGATCTTTGAAAACAGAACTTTTTCAACAAAAATTTCAATGTTCGACATTGTTTGGACCCTGATTTTTTTAATATTGGTGTTTGTTCATATATCCATGAACCCTACGCATAGACAAAGTTTCGTAACAATCTGAGACCCGTCGGTCCAACCCTTTACGATAATAAAATAATCCTTTTAAGTCAAGTTTGTTCCGAGATCTGCAGCTACCTTCACCAATTGTTACTTGCTTAGTGGGAAACGGATTCACCTATGACGCTAATTTTTTTTCAGTACGATGCTTCACTGCATGAGTGTAGATGTCAGAAATAAAAAATCCAAAGCAATAGCTGTCATTGTATCTTCTCGTTTGTTTCTCTGTCATATACTGTGCCAAGCGGTTTTCAATTGATTGGGGATCATTATCATAATTTATCATTGCTGCATCCCTTTTAAGTTGTTGTTGATATAAGCACGATGAATGCTATGAAAAATAAATTTGTTACAACAATCGCCTCGTACATCATCAGCCGTGGTTATACTTGGACAGATCGATTAAATCTGATAAGACAAAAAATACAGAATAGATGGATCTTTCTAGAGATGCAACTGCTTGTTATTTTGGCGGCAATCTTGTATTTCAAAGACACTCAAAAATATGCAATAAGAACAAAATAACACGTTCAATTGATGCCATATCCTGTACAGCTACGAATAAGACAGTTATTGTAGGTAAAGTCAACGTAAATCAGCCATCGTAGTTCTATGATGATGTAGAGACAGTGTAGTCATTATACATTTTATACATTTACCAGCTGAACCCGGAGCGAGCCTTGCTACGCGTGCAACTAAATGAATGAAAATTTAATAGAACTGGCGCGTTTATATATTTTTTTTCCGATATGAATTTGGTTAATATATTTGCGTTTGCTAATGTGTGTAATTTCTGCAAAAAAAAACAAAGGTTTGTATTTTGAATTTAACCCTTGGATCGGTACTTTCTACTGAATCCTAGAGGGTTTGAGCTGTTTAGTGGAATACTTGTAACAATAAATTAGAAGAAAAATTAGTAATCTCCATTTAATTCCAACTACCTTTGCTTATCTTCGACAGATACGCGTATTTCGTCTACAATGTGCAGACTTCTTCAGTGTCTCGTACTAATAACTCGACTAGTATTTTTCATTTACATAAATATACACACTTAGATTTTTTTACAGAAATCTGTAAAGTTTTACCGAATTCGCAACAGCTGATCATTCGGTAATCCGATTTAACGGATTTCGGTGAAATTTTACAGGTATATGTAAAAAAATTACCAGATTTCGGTAAAATTTTACTGAAATCCGTAAAATCGGATTACCGAACGTTCAGCTGTTGAGAATTCGGTAAATTTTTGCAGATTTCTGTAAAATAATCTGAGTGTGTATACACTATTATATAAATATTTCATGGGAATAGAAGGAACCGTCAGGGCAACCGATTGAAGCACTCTGGATGGGTAGAGTGGGAATGCCAACTCCCCATTGCTAACAGTTTGTGAATAGAGGGTGAGCTTTTCTCCCCACCCATTGGGGCATCCTCATGTTAGATAGTTTTCTCTTTTGACCAATTGTTCAATCTTGTTGTTGGAATGAGATTCTTTATATCCCTGGGGATACGTATACGTGATGTTGCCTATCGATCCACCAAACCCCTTTTTGGTCCTTCATACAATGTCATGATTAGGATAATCAGTGGTTGTTAAAGTTTGATCAAGTCTAACAGAGAGAAAAGCTCATTGCTGTCGCATTTAGTTTCCGTGCTACAATGGGTGGTAGTACATATCATGAAGTATAATTTCAAGAAAATTGAGGACAGACTAATTGCTCTAAATGATTTGGAGGAAGCCATGTTCGTATTTGTATGATTGTGTGACACGTACAAACATACCCTATGCTAAAAAAAATCGAAAAACTTCCCTTAACGAAAAACTGAGTGTAAAGTCTATTTGTCTGTGCTATTAGTGTTTGAAAGCGAATCAAAGTAAGCTCACGCAGGCTATGTTCCATTTTTATTACAAATTAATTTAATTTACTAGCAATAACTTCGAATTCTTTTACGCTCAACACTTACCAGCTCAACACAAAACTTCGTCCTAACGTCAGTAAATACGACTGAGTAGCTTACCTCTCCGCAGCCTATTTACCGAGAGCGACTTAATAGCAGCTTAGAATCGGATTTCCATCAAAGAGAGCGCAGGGTAAGAACCACTACTACCTAACCGGGCCTTTGGGGTTTTTTTTTAAGAAGTAGTAGCTCTGTAGCCGGTGGTTCATTATGGAGAGCATAAGCGCGAGAATATAGTTATACATACCGTCAGTCGCGGATCGACCGAATGCGATGGAAACATCACAAGGAAAAAAAAGGAGCCGAGGTGCGCGCGTTACGTGTCGTTATATTTTAGTGGTCATGCCACAGCACAGAACTCCTCATCGTTCGCTAGTTGGAATCTTTTTCCTTCTTTCTATTTAGTTACAATAGTATAAAGCGGTTAGACGGAGCACTTTTTAGGCTTAGTTGTACTGCAATTCCCGATTGAGGCGGAACTGTCTCCACCAATCTCCCACTAACCCTGTGACACAGAAAACGTTCGCTTCGTGACGGCAGGAGTTCTCAAAATAATTGATCACATTTCTGTTTGTGTTTGGGTTAGTGATTTGAAAATAACGTTGACGGTGGAAAACAGGACACTGGATTGTGACCGAAGTGTTTTGGAAAATAAAACGAAGAAGATTTCAGAAATCAAAAGTGACCTACAACACGAGTGTTACTAATTCGGGATTTTATCTAATTTGTTGAATCTTCAGTGAATCAAGCAAAATGACTCCATCGATCAAGAACATCCCACGCCGCCAGGCCATTCCGATTCTGTACACCAGGGGAACCCACTACGATGTTGGATACGATGTGGTGAGTGAAAGTGAAGTTTTGTTTTTGTTGTTGCAATTACTGTTGCTTTATTGTGCGCTGTCTGTTTATGTGTTGTTTGTTTCTCGTTGTTGTTAACATAGAAGAATTACTTGGTAATTTAAACACAGTTTCGCGACTTTATCAATTACCGACCGCAGTATCCTTTAAAACAAGTGAATATTATAATTGATAAACTCCATAAACTCCATTGAAAAAACAAAACAAGAACAGTCAGTGTCAGTATTTTACAACTGTTTTTTGTAATGAAACTTGGAAGACGAGGAATTTTAAGAGTGGGTAATAATTCAATAAATCAATGATTTCACTATATCAGATTGATATATGATCTTGTTGGTGTGATGAATATGCCCTGTATGTCAGCATTTTATAAACCAACAAACGCTCATTATTTCGTTCGAGAATAAGGACAACTTAAAATCCTTTAAAGATGAACTAGCTCAGGGCTGGAAATCTCTCTATATAAAGAGATTTTTTCCAACTAGTTAATTTATTTGGGAGGCTCAATTGCTTTAGCTTTACGGAGCCAATTATTCATTGTTGTTTAATATAATGAGTGACTTAATACTAGGGTTAGTAGGACATGGGCCGTTTACTCGCGGTTTACCCGAGGTTAAAATAGGTGACATTTTTTGGGGATGCGTTGGACTGAGGAACATGGACATAAGATTCTGTGGTCCTATCACATATTTCTCGTCAATTTCAATCTATTCTTATCTCATCACATATTTGTCGCCTGTGCTTAACTTTGTGCGATACGGTCGGGGCTCCCTTTTTGTGTTTAGCCGGTTGTGGTTACCATTGGGCGAAAACGAGACTCCTCAGGATGTTGAAACAAAACAAACACAATATAAAAAGAGATAAAAGAGATGCAAAGCTTTCGAAAACCTTACAAAACTTAACTAGAAAATGAGAAGAAAGCTTAGTAATTTCCATTTCATTCCAATTACACAGAAAAAAAGAATTAATTTTAACAAGCGTGTAAAACTTCCCCTCGTTTAATTCCAAGCCAAAGGAGGTGTAAACAACGCAATTGGTTGTAGTCTTTGATGAGCCATACAACAACGTTGGCAATCTTTCATACAACAAGCTTGATTCAGGCGTTATCTGGCTTAAATTTACATAAAATATCCCATTATTTTCTCCTAGAGGGTTTGAGCTGTTTAGTGGAATACTTGTAACTATAATTTAGAAGAAAAATTAGTAATCTCCATTTAATTCCAACTACCTTTGCTTATCTTCGACAGATACGCGTATTTCGTCTACAATGTGCAGACATCTTCAGTGTCTCGTACTAATAACTCGACTCGACTAGTCGAGTTATTAGTACGAGACACTGAAGAATCTGCACATTGTAGACGAAATACGCGTATCTGTCGAGATAAGCGTAGTTGGATTAAATGGAGATTACTAATTTTTCTTCTAAATTATAGTTACCATTATTTTCTGCCAAATCTAGCATTCCCTTTGTGTGCATTATATAACGCAGAAAATTCAATGTTTTTTTTATCTGTGTACCTTTATAGCTTATCTTGACAGATCCGCGTATTTCGTCTTAAATGTGCACACTTCTTCAGTGTCGTGGACTAATACTCGACACAATACTGAACACTGTGGAAACACGCGTATCTGTCAAGATAAGCAGTAAAGGTACACACTACCAAAATGTCATGTAAATTGCTGTCACTTGAGACCGACACACCGAAATTCGTTAAATCGGATTACCGAACGTTCAGCTGTTGAGAATTCGGTAAAACTTTACAGATTTCTGTAAAAAAATCTAAGTGTGTATAGTTACAGGTATTCCACTAAAAAGCTCACACTCACCAGGATTCATACAAAATTTGCCATACGTTCACATAAATTTGTTCTTGCATTGTAGGAATCTAGTGCACATGTGTAAATATCATCCAAAACGATTTTAAATTTAAAAAAATAGTTTTTTGTTAGGTAGAATACAACCTCTAGCTTACTCTTGAAATTTACAAGTAGTTCTAAGAACTCAAAAGTAGAGTTGACCTAATCACCTATTATTAGGTTTTAAAGGCTTTTGAAAAGTTTGAAATGCGCATATATTCCACACTTGAGCCAATTATAATTTCCCGGTATGTTAGATGTGACCAAAACAGATTTGAGCACTTTTAAAAAAAGTACAAAAAAAAAAGAAATATTTGCAGTTATATCCCAAACAAGAATATAGACAAAGAATCAAACCGAATTCCATTTCCTTGGAATATTTTTTTTTACTGTGGCAACATCGACTACATCCAGACTCACAATTGAACCCAAACCACTCCAGCATGACGTTGCTTTGTATTTGTAGAGGAAAGGCTTGTAAGATGGAACACGATCCGTTTTTTGCTCGTAACATGTATAATTTTTATTTTTTCGCGGAAATATATCTTTCGAAAGAGGAACTAAAAGGCTCTAACTTTGCCCAAGAAACTGATTATCTATAGTCATAAAAAAAAGTTATGGCCTATTTTCGAAATCCATCGAAAATTGCAATTTCAAAAAATGTATTGTTATATTTCAATTTATTGTTAATTCCATGGCATTTCCAAACATAAAAAATATCATTCCTATGGTTTAAAACGAAAAAACATCAAAACATTGTTTCACTTAACGATTTGTTTGGAAATGCCTTTGGATCATAAATCGATGGGAAATTTGCACTTATTAAGCACAAGAAATAATTGAAACCTGGACGAGCTAAATCGAATAAGTACACACTACCAAAATCTCGTGTAAATTTCTGTCCCTGAGACCGACACATGCAAGCGTCCCTTAGCACATAAGAATGCGTTTAAAGAGATGAGAAAATAAATTCAACCGAACACATCTTTTGTAGAATTGCATATGTGTCAGTTTCAGAAGACATAATTTCACACGAAATCTTTCTTTACGTCCCCCGACTTTACGTTCCCCGACTATTTACAAACATGGATTAGGTCTCGTGTAAAATTCATTATTTCTAAGTGTGTACCTTTCTGTTCGGGATGCGCCAAGAAATTATAATGATTCAATTTGTTTTGTGCGATAAATGATGAAACTTGCTGAACTCCACCTATACAAAGCTCGGAAGGCATCGAAACGGAACAATAAGCAGGACACGGTGGTGGGCTGTGTGGTCAAGCCGCTAGTGGCGTCACCCGTCGTTTAAGCGATTGCCTTGAAGTAAGTGTTCGATTCCCGCTCCAGCCTGTTTAACCTTTCGGAAAACGAAAATGTCCAATGTGGTCTACTGGGTGTTAGGTTGAGATGTGCGTTGTAATTCGCTCTATGTTTAATGTTCAGTCTTTACAACCTCGAGTGAAAACGGCGCAATTTTCTTAATTGTCTTTTAAAAACCCACCAAAGAAAGTTGTACTCACCAAACCATGTGCGTTGTTATGGATGATTAGATGTTTATAGAGACCGACATCAAACAGATCATGAGACAGGAGTTCAATTTTGCCAAATTCAAGTTGGCTGTTCCTGAAACCGTCGTGAAGAAGATATATCATAATGGACCTCTTTTTCGTCCCTTTGAACATCAACCTGGAACCGTCGTGAAGAAGAAACTGTCCGAATTCACCAAGAAATTAATTGTCTGACAAAATAAGTTTGCTCTCCATCACATCTGGCACCATCAACGGGCAAATTTATAAGGATAAATGCCTACAGATGCACCTTCTGCCCTTTCTTAAGTTGCACGTTTTCGCAAAAACGACAAAAATGGGTTAAGGACTTGCGGGATCAAGTCCCTATCACTTCGACGTTTTCTGAGCACAAACCTCAAATACTATTAGGACTTTGGGCGTGATTTGTTTAAGATTCGGAACATCTAGTGGAACATGGAACATGGTTAGCAATTGTTGTTTGCGTTGTTTGTAACTTTTAGTCTAAAATATCTTGTAAGTGTAAATCAACCTTACCTATAAATCATGATGATGATGTATGATGTATGATATGTACTACCACCCATTGTAGCACGGAAACTAAGCAGTGAGCTCTCCTCGCTGTTAGACTTGATCAAGCTTTAATAACCACTGCTTATCCTAATCATGCCATTGTATGAAGGGCCAAAAAGGGGTTGGGTGGATCGATAGGCAACATCACTTATACGTATCCACAGAGATATAAAGAATCTCCTTCCAACAACAAGATTGAACAATTGGTCAAAAGAGCAAGCTATCTAACATGAGGATGCCCCAATGGGCGGGGAGAAGAGCCCGCCCTCTATTCACAAACTGTTAACAATGGGGAGTTGGCATTTCCACTCTCCCCATCCAGAGTGCTTCAATCGGGTGCTCTGATGGTCCCTCCCATTCCCATGAAATATTTATATAATAGTGTATGTATTTATGTAAATGAAAAATACTGTAATCACTCGGTATCTATTATTTATGATCTCCCTTTGGTGGATCCTGAAATGTAAGAAATGTTGTAAAGTGTTAAAGTGTAGAGTTCTGTGGTTTCACGCTTATGCACGTTTTTGTTTGTTTTCAGCGATAGCAGCAATTTCCCAAAATCTTGATTTGAGGTATCCTAAAAAAGTTTGTTAAATTATACAAAAATAACATATATACATTTTAATTTACTGCCATGGTCACTATTTGCTGCTTCATGTTGATTTTATAACAGCAATACGCTTTTATTTTTGCTGGCCAAATAATTATTGCTCCTGTGTAAGGGAGTTAAAGACAAATGGAAAAAACAACAAAAACAACAACAAAAAACAAAAAGCAATTTTTAAATCATCTGTGAAGTAAAATCAATAAAAGAATTTCATCAAATATAATGATATTATGAGTTATGATACAGACACATCAGACACTATCCGAATGGCAAACAGATTAGATTTGGAAAAAGGTCCATTTGCATACCGGAATTGAAAAATACATTAGGTAATAAGTGCAAAAGCCTACCATAGATTCCGTCGCAGCTTCTTTTGTTCAACTAGATACTTCTAAATCATAATGATAATTGGACATGTAAGACATAATAATTAGAAGTATATATAACCTATTAGGAGAAATCATTAAAAAATATATATATATATATATATATATATATATATATATATATATATATATATATATATATATATATATATATATATATATATATATATATGTTAAAATATAAATCCCGAAAACACCAGTAATGATCAAAATGATAATGATGGTGATAAAGAAGATTGATAATGGTTGTGAATAAACAATGTCCTTTATGATAATATATAGTCAAGGGATATTATAATATGAACTGAAAATTACATCTGTGCCGACTGCTATTTTGTTGCAATTGTAGAGAAACTTCCGCATCCATTAGGAACCAGAAAATTTTGACAATGTGTGACTGCCATGAGAAAAAAAAATTAATTTTAAATGTTAAATTATTTTATAATACCTGATGACCTGGTAGACCTGAAAGATATGATAATGGAAAATTATGACATGACTTACCGGTCGCACCCCCTCACTTCGCTATTGTCAGATTGACAACATTGCCCAGGCTACGCCAACCAGCGTCTCCATGTTTTAGCTGGCAGTCTTTTGTGATCATATGACTCGTGGAGGCGTGAGGTAGGAGCTTGTGAGGACCAGAGGTCGGTCGCACCCTCCTTCGAAGTTGTCAACTCACCATTTGAAGCCCAAATCAACCTTACCTATAAATCATATAGAAAAAGGACATCCTTCAGTTTCACCTTGTGTAAGTGTGGCAGTAACGATTCTTCCTAACATTAAATTAACAGGAATAACTCAGATATGATAAGGGTTTCGCAGCTTTGGATGAAAGTGAAGCCATAGTGGAATTGTAGTCACTACAGTTAACTGAAACTTTAGTGGTACCATCTAACGGGGTAACGACGATCACGTTTTACTATATTTATTAAAGATCTCGGTTATAAAGACCACCCAAAAAAATTAACAAAGGTCTACAATTAAATTGTGTCATAACCATTCAATAGAATCTATAGGATGAACAATTTATAGAATTGATCACAACGATAAAATGACAACAGGAGTTATTGATTCCACGATAGAACCTAATGTAAATTGAGACATACACAATAGAAAAGGGGGGTTGTTATGTATCTTAACTTCCGTTGAAACTCCTAGCAAATGGAGTGAGTGGTAAATCTATTGTAATGATAATATGCATTTTTCATCTATCTGATTCGGAACTAGGGTTTAATGTTATATTTTATTATTGTATGTATCCGGGTATTTTATTATTGTATGTATCCGGGTATGTATTTTATTATTGTATCAATCCGGGTAGATTGACATTTCAGTTTTTGAAGAAAAAAAAAACTTTTACGAGCTTAATAGTAGCACGATTGTAAGTTGAAATTTAGTAAAATTTAAACAAATATTTCAATTGTTGAAAGGAATCTGGTCGCATTTACTAGTGATAGTTTGTAAAAGTGCTTCAGTTTTTTATTTTCTTATTTTTTTACAAGTGTTGATTTTTTTGTTTTGTTTTCCATTAACAATCATTCTACTAATAAGCACTTACAAGTGCTTTAAACAAAAGTGTTTTTGAAGTGAAAGTTAAACGTAAGCAAACATAAAAAAACGGTGCAAGAAGGTGTTATTAATATAACGTGAACCCGTTTCCTATTTTTTTTTAGATGGAATGGAAAATCTGCTATTAGACACCTGAAGAAATCAGGGTGTGGGGATAAGGGTGACAATTCCTCGACCCACTAAAAACCCCCCAGTGTCTCGAGCCCCGGCCTTTTGGTATTACTTCAAGGAGGGGGCATGTGTGCATTGCGCACCTACTAACTACTATGTCTTTAGTAGTTAGCTCCACCGACCTGACGCTGATTCGATCGAGATGCTCCTGGATCCAAGCAGGGTTCGGGACGTCCGTCACATGCCCACATGTCACGTCCGCTTACAGCTTCCTGCCGGATCCCGCGCCGTATGGCGCTTCCTTCGCTGTAGTTCGTTTAACCGTTAAGGGTAACTTAACGTTTCCACCGCGCACCACGGGAAGGCAAACTACCTCCACTCCCCCGCGTTTACTAATATAAACCTCCTGAAAAGGTCTATTCTACTGCTTTCAATGGTGTTTCCCAAGTGGCCTCTCCGCGTCCTATTTCTTATATGCATGCTTGTCATCGTCACTCTTATGTAACACTTTTCTGTAACTTATGCTTGATTTAGAACAGTCAGATTATAACCCTGATCAGATCATTCAGTCTTTTCGAAACTGTGCGATTACATTCAGTTGTTATAGGATGAGCATACCGGGCATTTTGGTTATTCATTCCAAAAACTAATTGGATAAAAAACAATATAAGATGCAACAAAAATCAAACGTTTGCTTTTAGAGCCATTAGATTGAAAGTGATAAGTCTAAAAGTGAATTGCGACATATCCCGCCAGTATCACACATGATGTAAGTGCCTTTATATAAACGTCCTACGACGTGGCAGCGAAAAAATGAACAAAATATATCTTACTTTCACTCTTGGTAAAATTCTTGTACTCATCTGCAGGTACCTAAGCCTTCTCACTGAAAAATTGTACCTTATAGAGGACAATCCTCTTTCTTCTTCTTCTTCTTCGTCTCTAGCATTTCAAGCTTATTGCTTTCACAATTCGCTTATTGCTTGCTCTCAACTTAGTGTTCTAAATGCACTTCCACAGTTATTAATTGAGAGCTTTCGATGCCAGGTACCATTTTTGCATTAGTATGAATGTGTGGCAAGTACAATCTTACCCTATGCCCAGGGAGTCGAGAAATTTTCCTTAACGAAAAATTCCTAGACCAGACCGGGAATCGAACCCAATCACCTTCCGCATGGTATTGCTTTGTTGCTGCGCCGTTACCGACTCAGCTAAGGGAGGACCCACAACCCACAGCCATGGGCAACAACCCACAGCCATGATTAAAACATTAACCTTTTTCGATAATGAAACAATAACTGCACACTTAAAAATTGATACAGTATTCGGTTTTTTTTACCGAACTTTCAACAGCTGAACGTTTAGATCAATTAACGAACGTTCTGTACTCGAAGTTTTTGATGAACTGTCAAAAAATACCATACAGTTCGGTAATTTGTGTAGTCTGGTACCGAACCGTTTCGGTATTTTTTTTGTTTTTATTGTTTAACACCAAAATATTCGGATGTTAAAGATTTATTGAACAATATTATATTGGTTGTTATTTGTTTATTTACTTATTTATTCAATACGGATTACTTTAAGAAGGGACTATTTATCTAGGAAAAGTGAACTATTTATCGTTTCCCTAAATTTCCTAAATCCCCCTTTTGGGAAACAATGGGGTCTGATGCCGAATAGGATTCATTGGATCTATTCACCTATCTGGTGGCCAAAAACCAAACAGAAAACGGCACAGCTCCGATTGAACAAGTTGCAAAGGCTTTCCACCATTTCTATAACTGGAGCAATGCGTTGCGCACCATCTATAGCTCTAGAATCTTTACTTAATCTTCTTCCTCTGAATCAATTTATTTAATTGGATGCATTTTAAAGTGCTCTAAGGCTCCAAAGGTCCATGAATCATGAGTCGTTTATACAGATGGCTCTTAACAAGACAGTATGGCAGATGCTGGAATAACTTGCCCTGGAATTAACTTTTCGGTGTCTATGGGAAAATGGCCCACAGTATTTCAGGCTGAAATATATGCTACCCTAGAATGTGCAGCAATCTGTATTAGAAGGAATTACAAAAATGCAAATATATGCATCTGCTCAGATAGTCAAGCAGCGCTAAACGCTTTAAATCAAAAATTTCTACGTCAAAACTGGTTTGGGAATGCTCAAAATTGTTGCAACAACTGTCCTGTCGCAACACTGTTAACCTATACTGGGTTCCTGGAGTGGACAAGGAGACTGTATAAAATCTTATGGCATGTGTTAAACGAAAGACCCGGTAATTCGCATTCGGTAAAAAGGAAGCTCAGCTGAATATTTCTCATGTATTCTGTATTAACTGAACATGAAAAAGAAAAAGAATTTGACTTATTAATTCAAACTTTGATCGACTCACACACATTACTGTTTGACCAAATTTTGATCCGAACACCCTTTATTTCACCCAAACGAAAAATTAATGCTAAACTGCCGAATTAATTCCACGAGTTGATGAAATAAAAAACTTGAAGCGCTGATGATCAATTAAATCCCTCAATCTGACGCTGACTTTTTATTCGTTTTTGTATAAGTAATCAACCTGAATGTTTGATATACTAACTGCAAAAAAATAAACTACACAGGAAAAAATCTTGTAGTAAAAACTACCATTTCAACCGACTATGCCTATCTTTAAAACTACCATGAAATTTCAGTCAAATTCACTACGTTTATAGTAAAACCTTCAACGTTTCTGGTATATTTGACAGACCTCATATTGATATCAACCGCAACATTGTTGATCTTATCGCACGCATGGTAAAATCAAACGCATTTATAGTCAGCTGAAAATTGTTGGTGATTGCGCTTAACTTAACCCTCGAAATGGTAGTTTATACTGCGACTTTTTTTTGCGTGTAGTTATTGACACCTACCTACAACAACTTCCAGCACATTGTGGTAGGTTCAACTGCCATGCGGAATGTCAGTGTTTTTTTTCCACGAGAAGCAATTAAATATGATCTGATGTTAAGACAACCGACCCAAAAAAAAAACGGAAAGACGTGTTAATTGAAAATCATACAACAATCTGGTTTTGGGATTACCCAAAGAAAAATGAAAGCTTTGTAGATTTCTGTATCCGGAAACCGAACAGCGAGAGGGTGTTAATTTCACAATAAAAACAATGCCTCGTGCCTCTTGATTGTTGTTTTGCTATTTTTAATGTCTCAAAGGCGAAACATTTAAAAAAAACCGGCAGTTCCGCCTAAGCATCAATTCTCTTCAGATAAGCTCATTCTGCATGGCATTTGGTCTTTTATTTGTTTGCTGATATTTTGCTTACTGTCTCGTGTTTGAAAAAAAAACCGAGGTACAGGTTCTTAGAACCTGTTTATTTTTTATTTTTTGAAAAATTGCGGTAGGTTATTCCAGTGAGATTGGGAAAGCGTTTATTTTTTGCTATCCACCACAATAATTTTGTCGGAATCGACGGAACCTAAGACGACACCGTGATGGAATGCTCAAATCCTTGCACCTGTTCGACCGGTTGCTACGATTTCCATTCTAGGTGCCATTGATTCACTTTGCGTTCTTCTTGAAAGACGCACACTGCTCTTACTCAGCACCAACTGACGCCTTTGCTTTAAAAGTGGATCACCAGCTTCAAGTGCAAGGCTGGGTACCGTTCATGTCAACTTGTTTGCTATTAATTTGCCATTTTCATTTGAATAAACGTTTTTCAATAAATTTATCAGCTAAAATCATGATCATTATTTTTATAGCTTGAAATTATTTTTAATTGAGACACCAGGTGATAATTTCTTACAGCGACGATTTAAAGCAATAAGTTTTCTCCACTTGATCTTCAAGTAAAGCCAAGGTAAGGTTCTGCCAGGTAATGCCGATAATTCGATTAAAGGGTACGATGATGGCAAGGTGTTCCTGTGCACATAGCACGAAGAGGGTTAGTCTAATTACCTGAACGAAGGCTTAAAGCATATGATGCGACAGTCGTATAGATATGTCGATAAAGTGGGATTTTCTGACCTAACCATTTTGCCCGCCGTGTGCCGCGCTGATTGGTAATGAGATTCCAAACACTGATAGTAGCCGTCACGACTTAGTTGTTGGTTTAATACAAATTACATGTTGCTATCCAACGAGAGATGCAGTTGTTTCGATATTTGCATAAATTTTTGCTATGCATGCATCGTTCTTTTGCAGCTGAAAATGGAGCACCAGTCTTAATTATAATTTCATCATTTATTGGAAGGCAGTAGGAATAGATGTGAATTATCTGAACAGGTCACATCGAAGTGCAGTTTATTCTCGACCGGACACATTTTATGAATAATCTTTAGACCCTGTATTTGCTCAGATGAACTAATGTACTACGCTTTCAATCCGATATATCTCAGAGTCTGTTCGACTTTGAATAAAACGTTGAAAGAGGTACAGTATATTTTGTGATTTTGTGAACCCCTCGAATAAAAATCCGTCACTCTCCAGCTGGCAGCATAAATAGAGTAAAGGAGATTAAGAGCGATGATATAACATTCTACAGGGTGTCTCACAATAGTTGTCACTAAAACAAAATGGGATTACAGCAAAACAAATCAACCAAATCATAGCATTTATTTTTCATATGAATGATACATGTTATTGAAATAAACCATATTAATTCAATTCGAATCTCTCGCCCTTTTCCTTGGTAACTTTGCTGAAATGCTTTGTAAACCCATCGGAGCTGACACGCACGATTTCCTGAGGAATTTAGTCCCAAATATCAACCAAATGTTTCTTAACTCAATTTAAAGTAAGCCCTTTCGTAGGGCCTATATGTTAAAGAATATAGCCCCAAACAAAGTAGTCAAGTGAGTTGTGATCCGGTGAAGATGCAGGTCATTCTTCGCTTGTGATGAAATCGGGAAAATTTTCCGCGCTCCACGCTTGTGTCTTCTTTGCCTCGTGAGCTGGAGCTGAGTCCTACAATAAACAATATGGTGTATTCCCATACAGCGTTGAAGCATGAAGAAGCAGATGGTTCTTCAAAACCTGCTCGATATAATATTCAGTGTTGATTTTAGCGTTAGGTTCTACGAAAAGAAGAGGAAGTTTGCCTTTTCGTCAAACGGCGCCTCATACCATGATTTTCGATGCACTCTGATAGCGTTTTACAACTAGTTTATCTCTTGGAATATTGGCAAGACTCTTGCCATATACACTATCATTTAGTTGATTATGACTGTTCTGAAGGAGGAAGAGCTTTTCATCCGAAAATAAAATCTCGCAGTCACCGTGCCGAACCAAAAGATTTCTGCTTCATTGAACCCTGGCTTGCTTTTGACGCTCCGTCATTCCGTGAACCCGTTGTTTCTTGTACGGTTTGCATTTCAGATCATGTCTGATATCGTACATTGAAGCATGGGACATTTGAAATTGTTCACTCAATTTACGGCCAGATACGGCCGGATTACGTCTTAATCCCTCCCTCACACATTTGATCGTTTTCTTGGTTCTGACAGTTCGTCTGGCACCGTCTGTGTGTTGTATATGGACATTTCCAGTTTCCTTGAACCGTTTCAAGGTACGAAGAACAAAACGTTTACTTACTCCGAGCTGCTTAAGGCTATTGAATATCTGACACGGTCTAAATTTTCGCAAATGTTATTTGAAAACATGCTCCCCTATGGTTTCCATGGTAGCTGATAAATATCAACAAATGGAATCGCTTATTTTTCTTCAGCGATGAGCTGCCAAAAAATACACTCAAAACGGGTATACTCAATTCCGCAGTAAAAATTACCCAGCTGAAATAAACCAAGACTAAAAAAAGGTGACACCTATTGTGAGACACACTGTAGATAATCTTGATATGAGGGGGTGGATGGGGGTCGATATTCATTCGTGTTATGTCTCACGTAATTCGGGGCAGTTCGGTGGATTCATGTCATTGGGGACAAAATGCCCCAAATTAGTCTCATACCATCCCAGCATGCTTTTAAAATAGTAGCATGAAGCAAAATGTCATTGTGCTGCCCCAAAAAGCAGTTTAACCGCCCAAACACAATGATAACGGAAACGGAACGACAAACGGCAAGTTTGACAGTTGTTGAAAATAACTGCGATATGTCCAATTAGAATCGGCTTGGATCTAGCCTATTTTCTATCCGACAAGCAGGCTTACTCAGATCGGGCTTTGCCGTTTGCCGTTGACGTTCAGCTTCCGTTATCATTGTGTTTGGGCCATAACACCGTCAGTCTAGTAAATTTCACCATTGATGGTGCCTGTTGTGACAATAATTCACTTTCCACAGGTGCAGACAGCTTGCTAAATTTTTATGTGAATTTTGACATTTCCTTCTATTTGAAACGATCATCTACTTTGGATTCATCTTTTTCGCTGTAAAACTACTGTCCTGGTATTTGTTGGAGGTTAGTTTTGACGTAAAGATTATACTCGAAAAACATGCAACACTTTCTTTTGTGTATAATTTTTTATTGCATGGGTAAACTAGCTTAGAGTATAATGTTTACATGTGTTAAAAATTTCGTCACAATCTGTCAAGTGGTTATCGAGATGGCTTCCAAGCAAGAAGAGTTTCCACCAAAAAAAGACGCGGTCGTGGAAAATCCAGGCCAGTCCCATAGGTGCATCGCGAAACAGTTCGGAATCGACAATTCGACCGTGTCCCGTGTGGTAAAAGCGTTCAAGGAGACCGGCGAGCTGGCAGCGGAAGACAACCAACCCCGTGAACACAAGGAAGTTGAGGGATTACTTCAAGCGCAATCCGAACCATTCGATTCGGAACATGGCCAAGAAGGTCAATTCTTCCGTCTGGCTCGTCCAGCAGACAATGTAGCGGGCTGGAGTTCATGTCTTTAAGATAAGGAAGGCGCCTAACCGAACAAATAAACAGAATAAGGTGACCAAATCCCGTGCCAGAAAGCGGTACCACGAGTGATTGGTGTAGTCGAAATGCATCGAGACGAACGACGAGCCGTACATTAAAGCGGACTCCAAGCAAATCCCCGGTCTGGAGTTTCTCGCCGGCAAGTCTCGCCTGGATGTTTCGGAGAAGTTTCGGAAGAAGAAGGTCGACAAATTTGCCAAGAGGTACTTGGTGTGGCAGGCGATCTGTGGGTGCGGCAAATTTTGCAAGTCGTACATAACGACCGGCACCATCAACGGTGAAATGCCTCGAACGGAAGAATGCCTCCAGAAGCCCATGCTGCCCTTCCTCCAGTCTCCAGCTCTGGAAAACAGGGAAGGTCTTCAAAACCTTCCCTCCCCCAATTTTCCACGTGGTATGTGGATGGAACACCTTGAACACCTTCGCGAATGTTCAGAATATTTAGGAAGTCATGACAACGCAAACAGGGTTTCGTTTCGTTCAACTCTATCGAAAAACTGTCTGGAATTATTCGCTTCATCAATACAGGCTCCGCAGTTTTGAGAAAATTTAAACTAGGAAGAATGAAAACAACAGCTGTAGTTGGTGAAATTATAAGCGGTGGAACAGCATGATGTGCTGAATCAAGTAATGTAATTTTTCCTTGATCATTAACGAATCAACCGACATACTGGCAACACAAAGTTTGGCGATGGTTGTAAGCATTGGCGACGTAGCAGAAACCGAAGAAATACGATCAATTTGACCCAGCTATTCCGTTAGCAGCAGCCAACCACAGAAGTATGTATAGTGCCAGTGCCATAGTAGATGTATTCCGTAAAAATGACGTACCATATAAGGATCATCTGAAGGGATTTGCATCAGATGAAGCGACAGTCATGATGGGCGTGCCCAACTTTATCATGCAGTCATGCGGTCAAGCCAATAGTCCAGACTTAATTCATATACATGCCATTCACTCGCATTCACTTGCTATTGTTTCTAGAATACATCTTGCCACATAGTAGTAGACTACACTGAAAATTAATTTTCTTTTACATTACGAAATCGAAGGTAGGACTAACAAATCTTTTCGTTGTTTTCTGCAACGAAACTGATTTGTACTTTATAAGAAGCTACCTTCGTGTTTATTGCCAAACGTATAACCAACAATCAATATGCAACTAGCGATTTGAAATTGGTTCACTGTTGTAGAACCCCTTGGTCCGAATTACACCTTGAAACCAGCACCTTGTTATACATATTTGCGCCTTTGTTTTGATTTGCTGTGTTATTTTGACAGAATATTTGAGAGTGTGTTCATGTGAGTTCATTATTAGGGGCGCATTATTAAGCTTGGGACCGAGCTTGGGACCGATGTTCTAGTACTGACTGAGCCAAGAAAAAAATCGTTTTTGTATGGGACCTACTGGTCTTAGAGTTAGTCTATGGTATAACTGTCATAAACACGAAGCATTAGTTGACACAGAAAGAACATTCGTTTATTCTACGGAAACAATACAAAAAGCTACGAGTAATTTGTTACCAATAAAAAAGAAACGTCTCTCTGGTGGTGCATGAACGACTGATCTACTTTATCGACTCAAAATGTAATTGAAAAAAAAGCGCACCACGAGGGTTCGGGGTATAAATTTGTAATGTTTCTGACATGGGTTTCGATCCTATATGTTTGGGAAGAGCTGTTATTAAGTCCGTGGATGATCTCACTAAACCATGTTGACTCGTGAGAAGTTACTTGAGTATTGTGCATGAGGTTCTCACTCTCGAAAGCGCTTTCATTTCTATTTTGGGATAAATTAATAATTCCTGCCACCCCAGCAGGAACACCAACACTTATGAGTACGATCGAAGACAAGCAGCGATTGGCTGGTCTTCACGAAATTTATTTTGTGCATTGTACAAAAATGGTGTGATGATAGCTTTTTGTTAGATGACAAGCCATATGAATGTTTCATACAATTTACGAGACATTCGTACTATGCACAAAATCTATGTTTACGAAACGAGTGAAAGCTAATCTACGAAAATAAATTATCAGTGTAGATCAGTTGTTCTAGTCTGAAAAACCTTAATTTACCATGCTTCATCATGATTTAAAATACTTTTACTTGATGATTCTTACACACATTTGCGACGAAGCCTATCTAACATCTACATCCCTCGATGGAAACACAATTGAAAAATGGTAAACATGTTTATGTTGAGCTGGCGGCTGAAGATGCGTCAAAATCGAGGAACGGCGAAAGACAAACTGTTTTCCGCAAGCCTATGACAAGGACCACTTTTTCACGTAGACAACATCTCAGCAAGCTCAGCTGTCAAAATAATGTCAACATTGTAAGTTATGTCTGTTGTTGCTCGTTTACGTTTTGTCTGTTGTTGCTCGTTTTCGTTGTGCACGTCATACAAAGCAGAAAGATCGCCTTCTGTGGTGTTTCACATCAAAGCAAACAACCAAAACAAATGACTAGACTTCTATTTGTCAGCTGACAGCGGGCCAAAATCAAATTGGACCCAGGGCATCCTGTCAATCACTGCTATTGATATAGGCTTGTCAATGGCCTGGTTTTCCGTGATAAAGCTTGTTCGCAACAAAATCTGGACAGATTAAATTTGGAGTAAAACAAATTTGCTGTTAGTTCAATCCAAGATGCATTTTTTATTCATTTAATCGTGCATTATTTGTCATCTTAAAACTAATTACAGTTACTTAATTATGCTGCATGAAGAAACTACTAACTTTTGAGTTTACTACAGCCATCTGTGCAGACTTCTCTGCAACCGATTTAGAAGCTTTTCCCAAGATTTTCGAAAAATTTCTGTAGTTGTAGCTTGTTGTTTAAATTGAAAGAGTTCTCTCTTCATGAAAGCCCAATACCGCTGAATAGGTCGCAACTCCGGGCAGTTAGGTGGACTCGCCTCTTTCGGTACAACATGGAATCCATTCGCTAGTGACAAGATGCCAAATCAGGCCAGGAGCGTCATGGCTGCGTAGGAATGGTAACAATCGCTTCTTTAGGCATTCTTCACGGTCTGTTTCCTTGTTTACCGTTCCGGTAGCGATGGAGCTTTGGTATGCTCGACCACAGCTGTATATTGCCTGCCAAACCAAATATTTTTTGGGAATCTTGGCTTTTTTCCTAGTCCTTAAATGCTCCTCTACGCTGTTACGTTGCATGGCAGTATAATAAGACATTCCGGGAAGCTGCTTAAAGTCTTCCAGCATACAAGTTTCATCGTCCATTATCACGCAGGGAAACTTCGTCAAATATTCGCGATGCAACTAGTGAGTCCGGGTTTTAGCCGTCACATTGTGTTTATCATTACGGTTCGGTACAGTTTTCACCTTGAACGACTTCATATCTTGCCGGTTCTTGGAAGTTTACACGAAAGTTAGGGACATTTTTATTTTTCTAGCCACAGTACGTACCGAAAGATCTGGTCTCTTCTGCAATGTTTGCTTCACCTTCGCTTCCATCTGGTGGTTCCTGAGATCCGTTTCTGCTTTGCTCCCAGCCTTCCTGGCTGTTGTCAAACGTATATCGAAAGATTGAAGAACGTCATGGACAGTGCTTGCAGGAAAACCAAGCTTTTTTGCAAGTTTTCTTAATGACAGATCCGCATTTTCATTGCGTCCGCACACAACTGCTTTTCGCACTTGCTCTTCTTTCGACGCCAGCTTCGATCTAAAAGTTTGTCCATCAGTCTGCGAAATACTCTAAGGTTTTTTTTGCACGGGGGATACGTTCCAATTTTAGTATGGAACCGTGTAAAAAAGACTAAATAGAGTTGATAAATTCACATGCTTAAACATTTTATATTGCTTCGATTTTATTTGTATGCGTTACCTTTCCATGCAATGGCCAAAATACAATTTTAAAAATTTTGAGTATTTACACCAAAAATTGTGAATTTTTGAAAAACTGCCATATGATTATTTTTTGCCCAAAACGTAAAATGCGATTTAAATTTGGTCGATAAGTTGTTCCGTTCTGGAGTTATTGCTTAAAACAACCTGTGTAAAAAAAAACGCGTTGATGAAGTATTTCCAGAGATATATGTATTTAGGGGTGTCCAGATTTTGTCGCGAACAAGCCTAGTAAGGTGGTCGGGATAACGATTTAAACTCATTCAAAAATGCTCTCTATTCCTGCCACCCAACCCCACGTATTGACTGAATTCCGAACCATACTCTCCACTTTCCGGAAGCCTTAAATTTTCCGGACAAGTTTGTTGAAGTTTCAAATTTTGTAGCTTATCAACATTTATAGATGTAATGTTATGAATTTACCTCATTTTAGTGAGTCGATACTTTTAAGGGGTGTGGCAATGTTCAAGTGTGTGTTGCAATACTTTTATTCAGTTTAGTCGATTCTTATGACAGTTGTGGAATTTTTAAGCTCAGAAAGTCCCAACTCCCAAGTTCGGTAAAGCACCCCTAAAACATAGCTCACAAGGAACAACCCCTAAAATATGTCAAAATTACACAGTGAATCAAAACAAAAACAAATATTCTAGTAAAGTGACCATTCGCTAATTGCAATTTCGTTAATTGCAACGCTTTTAATTGCAAGTTCAGTAATTGCAACGTTTTCCAATTAAAAAGCAATTAACTGTCATGTGCAAATGTCAAGAAGTAATCTGTCATTTATGATTTGTGGTTCAAGAGTTTTTGACAGTCGATTTGACGTTGTCAAATGTTGCAATGAACGAATGGTCGCTGTACCGAAAAGCGCAAGACTTTCTTGCATGGTGTAAGGTGTAAAATATCATATGGAACTTATGGGGTTCTAACGCATTGACTGAGCGACAGCAGTCTCTGTGGATGCGGACAAGGTTACCAGATCAATCAATTTGGTCTTTGCTGAAAATCGTGCATTCGGATCTGAGTTTTATGATTTCCTTTGCGTTCGAGTTAGGCAACCTTAGGTGCGGTTTGAGATAGTTTGAAACTCATATACATGCATTTGACTAACATAAGTTTTAGATTGTAGCTCGATTAACCGTGTTTAGTTTTAATAATTGATATAAAAGGAACACAAACCTTTTACTTCGGAAACGTTTAAATAAAACATTGTTCACTAAGACCAACCGCACCAATACGGCAATATCGGTAAACTGTTACCCTGTTTGACAACGCGACACCGCACCGGTGGTTAGTAACCGGGTTGGAAAATGACAACTTGCTCGCTCGGTGAGCAGCCAGTTCGTAAATTTGACAACCCGACCCAACCGAGCGAGCGTTGCTTTAAAAAAAAAATCAGTTGAAACGTTAAAACAACCTCATCTGGAAGACTTTTATTTCAATTTTAGTGTTTCCGATTTGTTTTTAAAGTGTTATTTGCTTTTTTCACGTTTATTGTGATATGTTGTGAAAAAATGAGTACATCAAAACCCCGTGGAAGGAATTGGACACAACAAGACAAGGAAATAAATTGTAAGGCTTGGCTGGATGTTTCGCAAGATCCAGTCTTGGGAGCAAACGTCGAAAGCCTGTACAGAAGAGTATTCAAACTTTATACGAAATAATTAGCGAAAAGAAACCGGTGCGATAATAGATTTGAGTATTATTGTGTTACATTTTTATGAACGACCGGTGCGAAAGTGGGTGGCTAAATCAAATAGGAACGCTCTCAGTCTTCAAAATATTACCCAGATACGAACCGACCGGTGGGGATGGTCCAAGTAGTCGATGATTTTCTGGGATGAAAAATCTCTAATCATGTCTTCAAAGCCGCTGGTTCCGGCCCAAATTTTAATGAATTCGATATGTGTGGTTCAGGTCTTCTCTTTGGCGTGAAAAACCAGCGTCAGGCTGAAAGTCACGTTAATACGAAACAACAACAACATCAATACAAACGACAGCGAGTAATCGGATTATTGATATAATCATTGATGCATTTAAAAAAAACAATCTCAGCTCGATGAAGTTGCGTCGATTAAGCATGTACAAATAAACTAGATTAATAAAAAAGAATGAACAATAGATGCCATATTCTGATAGAGCATTTAAAGCAGCTAGCAAATATTTGTTTAGCCGTACATTAAATTTAAAAAAGAATGTTTGATAGAATTATTGATAAACATGTTTAAAATCATGGTAATTTTCTAACCAATCCTTCACATTCGATTACCCTAGACACATATTCTAATGTGTGATAACTAGATTGACAAACACCAACCAAGTGGAATGAAATTATTAGCCAAAGCCTGCGCTAAATATGCTGAATAAATTATCACCCATTATGCCTATCGGTGGTCTGAAACCCCCTATCAACTACCAGTTAAGCTCACAGCAAATGATCACTCTACGACGATTCACACTTATAACTATCAAAACGCCGTCTATCCGTTGAATAACATCGAAAGCTGTGAGTAACTCTACTCGTGGACTACATGCTACTATACTACTCTACTAGTGGCACTTCTTATGAATGAACTTGCCGCCAACCGGTCTAGAGAGTAATAAAATCAGCGTAAATCTACGCGCAGTTAGGTGTATGGTCTTTTTCGCACATAAATAAGCCGCACAATTATTTAAAATCTACTCGATCATGACGACGACGACGACGACGGCGATACCTAAATGACGTCGCCGCCAACAACGATTAGCGCGCGTGTAAGTGTCTGGTATGGTGTGGTGTGATGGCTAGCAAGTATGAAGCCACCTATCAATGCGAATGCGGGTTCACTATACCATTAGAAGTGCCGGCTGAATCCAAACATCATTCGATATCGAGTGGCAAGTGCAACTAACCGAGTAAGTATTGCTGATGTTGCACTTGAACTTGATACACTTAAGCTGTAGGAAATCCTTGCACCAGCGGGCGACCATTTGAACAGATGAGTAATCACGAGGCAGGCCACAACCAAGCTCAGTAGCGATCAACTGTAGTGTATTGAAGCAAATGTAGATTTTTTATGTATGTATGTATGTATGTATGTATGTATGTATGTACATATATTTTATATATACATATATATATATAAATATATATATATATTTATATATCTAGACAAAAGAGTCAAAAGGTTGAAAGTAACATTTGTAAACAATGACTTCTAGCGTATTATTCTGGGATTTGCTTGCTCCCACAAACAATATAGCTCCAGAAACTGATACAGGGAGTTATTACCTTCCCGTCGGTAGAGGAAATAGATGTTAGCCACCTGCCATTTCCAGGGAATTTACGTTTTAAGTAATTGTTTACAATTTTTACTTTCGACGTTCTGACAATTTTGTCGAGATATACTATATGTACAGGGTGAGTAGTAATTCCTGTCAGTGGTTTTTAAACATGTGTAACTTTGCATGGGTGAGTCACAGATATGCTTGCACAGTATTTTAGAGTGTATTCAAATGTCAACACGGCCAGCAAGTATGTTCTTGGACACGAAAAGGGAGCTCGTGATAAGTCTGTTTTTGAAGCAGTTTGGATCGTGAAACCACTCGGACTGTACGAGAGATTTATCAAACGCTCAAAAAAACCGAAAAATACCTCTCAGACCGTAAACGCAGTAGCAATGTCGCAGTTAACGATCAGAAGTATTTTGAAAGACGACTTTGGACTGAATCTATACAAAAACCAACGGGTGCATGGTTTGACTGAAGAACTGAAGATTGCAAGAGTCACAAGATGTTGGAAACTGCCCAAGCGGCACGGTGATTGTGAAATTCTGTTTTCGGGCGAGAAAACGTTCCTGCTACCACAACCAGCAAAATGATCGGGAGTATACAGTACATCTTTCTGATATTCCTCGTGATAAACTAGCTGTTTCAGAATGTTTTACAATTTAATGTCAATATTTTCATGTCAAAATCATTGTTTAAGTTACCATATAAGTTCCTTATAAATGCTGAATTTCGAGTTGTTCCAAAGAATGGTGAAAACTTAAAACAATTTTTTTTCTAAGCTCTCTTTAGAAATGTCGTAGTGGGATTTTTACGCCTAGAATTTTAACATGGGACAATCTACCTTGATGTTTTTTCGATACAAACTCAAAACAAAGTATATAATTTTTTGTTTGTATTCAATAGTATAGTTAAAAAGTTAAGCATACATTGAAAAACCTTTAATTTGACCCAAAGCAACATGGGGCAGTTATGCTCAGAACGGCAGTGAACTAAATCAAGACAAATGTTAAAGATATACCAAACAGGAAAAACATCGAAGATTAAAATTCGTGCAAATTTTTCATTTTTATGACCATATAATTCACTGATAGGAATTTCCACTCACCCTGTATGGTACAACGATGAAAATCAATGTTGAAATTGTGTTGAAATTAGCATATTCTACAAACAGTCCGTGAAAGCGCAAATGAAAATGTCTTAGGTCGATCACCGGATCTAGGAATTTAACTTGCCACACAATCATAGTATTGCAAAAAATTTACTGGCATCGAAAGGGAAGTGCATTTAAACACTAAGTTCCATGCTTGAAATGCTATGAAGGAGAACAAATTAGATGTTTACGACGAATTTCGTTCCAAATCGACCACGACTTGGCAACACCATCTCAGCATTGAATAAAACTTTGTGTGTGTGTGCCAAGAATGTGTCATTTTATGCAAATTTTCATATTTTGTTTTAAGAAAATTTCTGTAGACTAATATTTAAAAAGGAGTGCCGTTTTTCATTGTCCCATCGATTGAAATTTTTTTCAGCGATTTGAAGCAAAAATGATAACAAATGTAATCAACTAAGATAAAAGCACTAATTTCGCCACCCCAAACAATGTTTTTTTTTTCTTAAAGCGTTCAAAAAACCCTTGTATTTTTTTCAAAACTCTTTTAATAGTTCTGCACATTATATAGACCTGATTCTCCTCAAACATACTTGAATATGTTTTAACATTGAATTGTAACTTTTTTGTGAGATAAACGCATTTTCTGTAGCGGATGTTTGTTTCAATTTTCGACCCAAGGTTTTCATTTTCACCATGCTTTGGACCTAATTTTCAGCCCAAATCCATAACCACCCCTCTGAAATATATTCAAAAAATCAAAATAAAAAATAAAAATAAAAATAAATCCGAATTACGTTGTGATACTCACCCTTCTTACTAAATCCAAAATTTTAGGAACTTCGTCCTGCCATATCTCCGGAGCCGGATGACCTATTCCAGAAACATTCAAAAGAGTTCTATGCGACCGCAGTACCTTTTATTTGCATGTTGTTGCGTATATTTGTGTTAAGTGGTTATCAAGATACAAGACTTGGATCTAAAAATTTGTATTTTTCAGAACTTGTTCCGTCCATATCTCCGATTCCGATTCCAAAACCAATGAACAGGGTTCTATGGGACCATGAGACCTTCATCCTTCATTTAGCGGTTCATGAGCGTATTCATTTCATTACACAAACACACACACACACACACACACACACACACACACACACACACACACACACACACACACACACACTTGTTTGGATCTCGTCGAGCTGAGTCGAATGGGATATCGGCCCTCCGAGCCTCAAATCAAAAATCGGATTTTCATGCGATTTGTATACCCGTCATATGGTGTAAGAAGGGTGAAAAGAAATGATTGAAAAAGTTATTTAATGTTTCAAACAATATTTATTTGTAATTCATTCATAACAGATTCGTATTAAAATGAACGTATAGAAAATATTAATACTGTTACTTTTTACGTTTATTTTTGCGAGTTTTTCATTCATGTTTAGCTTTACCAATTTCTCTTCTTCTTTCTTTGTCTTCTTTGTTTCTGTTTCTAGTAACATGTGGAAAATTGTCTTAATTGTTGTAAAAAAATTGAAGAAACTAAAAAACTTAATACCGCATTGAAAAGTTAATATTGAATGTAGAATGTAGAAAATGAACATCTTCCCTAGTAGCAAACATGTTGCCATTCGGTTGAAATAACAAAGATATGACTTGCTAAGTGATATTTAAGTTACTACAACTAATTTTGATCATAGTGTGCTACTTGGGTTAGTAATATGTACTTTTTTCTGCAGGCAGATAATTTAGACAGAAAAAAGACTGTACTCGAACGAAATGAAACAAATTTTTATTGGTTCTCCTCTTCATGACCGAATGCCCGCATTTTGCCCTTGACATTACTATTAAGATTTTGGGCAACAGTGGGACTTACTTCTTTTGATACTTTCACCCGCTGCTTCATCGAAGCCAGCTCGACCTCGAATACTTTCGGTGTTTTGTGAAGTTTGGCCTTTATGAATGCCCAAAACTTCTCTATCAGACGAAGTTCCGGCGATTTCGGTGGGTTGAAGTATTTTCGTACAAAAACAACATTGTTGTCTCTGCACAAGTCTAACGGCCACGCGTTGTGGCAGGATGTCAAATCTGGCCAATTTACCGTCTCGCCTCCGTGAGGCTACAGGAAGGGCAGCAGCCGCTTCTAGAAGTCCTCGTCTTAGAAGATTACCCTCATCTAGGAACCAGTCTGCCAAACCAAGATTTTTTTTTGTGAATTTGTCCACCTTCATCTTCCTTACCTCCTCAGGAACGGCCAACCGTGATGTGGCAATGTGAAACTCGTGCTCCAGCTATTGCTGTGTGTCCGCCTAGTTCGTCTATCACGACGCACCTCGGTTTCGACAGCCACTCTCAGCTTCCTGAAGTGGTTTTTGATTGTTTTTCCGGATTGGTGCCTACCTGACCTTGTAGAAGTGTAAATCGGCTATGTTTCATCTTTTTTATTCGATAAACCAGATAGAAACCGCGCCTTCTTCATCACATCAAATGATCGAAAGATTCGATCGACGCTTGAACAGATTCAACACCTTCCTTCACCAGATCAGCTTTCTTCGGTTTTCTGCCGCTGAATCGTCTGGGTACCTGGAACACCGTCGAATGATGAAATCCCAGTTGTTTTTCCGATCCACCTATGGAAACAGTCGGATTTTCCACAACGGCACACATATTTTCTGCTGGATCTGCTCTTGTACCGATGCCATCTCTATAACCACTAGACAAATTGATTCTACCAACCTAAACATTACACTATTAACTAGTAGCAGTCAAAATATACAAGCAAATTACTGTGTCTCATTTTTTAGAGTCCTTAAAGACTGTACGAGTACTTGAAACTAGGAAAAACAAACATATTGTTCATGTCTAATGTTTACCATTTTTCCTTCAAGATCTCCATGCATCTTCATTGAAATATTGTTTTTTGCCACTAAGAACTGTATCGAAAATAAGTTATCCGCTTATTTTTCTTTCAAATCATGTTAAAATGATGTTTTAAACAAACTAAAGGATGATTCTTCATTGTACGGGATTGAAGTTGAACATTGTGAAGACCGGTTGAAATTAATATTATTCTTTCACGAATTTGCGAATTTTGATCGAACACTTTTCATCAACTTCCGGATAAGTGTTTCATCACATTTTTTGGACGCCTTACCTCAATTTTTTTTTTTGAGTTCCTGCATATTCTCAGCTGCTTTAGCAGTCTTTTTGAAGACCCTCTTCATAATCGCACAATTGTGTTCGATGAGCCAGAGCTGAGCCGCTGCAAAACTCGCGAATACAATTTGTTTGGCGATTTTTTGCTTCTAGGTGGGGTGAAAAGTAACCTTCTTAACCGCCAAAATCCGATGGCTGGAATTTTTTTGGCTCAGAAAATACTAGCACACCGGTCCCAAGCTCAGTCCCAAGCTTAATGATTCGCCCCTACTAACGTAACTCGCACCAACACACCCTCAAATATTCTGTCAAAATAACATAGCGAATCAAAACAAAGCCAAAGATACTAGCACCGAAAGGTACTAAAAAGCGCCAGAGTGTATAGCATGGTGTACTTCGGAACTAGGTGTTCTACAACAGTGAACCAATTTTAAATGGCTACCCGAGCAGGGGAAAAAAGCATATGAATACCTAATTTTAATCTTGATAACTGGCCTTAAAAGAGCTCAGATTAAGTGGTAAAATATCTAAGCAAAATACCTCAGAATTGCAAGCAAAATATCTCTCGAATAACATAATTCGAATAACAAAACAAACAGAATTGCAAGCAAAAAATATCTCTCGAATCACACCACACCAGCACCACAGAATGAGTGCTCGGCAATGGACTGAAGCCAGGACGAATGTTCCGAAGCGGCCTAGGGAGGCTTAGTGGGTCGGAAATATTTTGGCGTCGGTTTTCTGGGATTGTCATGGTATACTCTTCGTGGACTATCTCGAAAAAAATAAAACCATCAACAGCGAGTATAACTGTGCATAGTTAAAGTGATTGAAGGGTGCCCCAGAAAGTCTAAGCACGATTTTCATGCGCCACTGTTGCTTCCAGAGATCATTACGGGGCATTATTGTTTACATTTTAATCTATAATTCTGTGAGTCTCAAATTCCGGTGCATTTACTTTTTATGAAAATTCGAAGCACTGTTCCGGAAAAGCGCAGACAGATCGTCCACAAATTGTGCATTTTTTTTAACGTTTCGCTTAGTTAGTTGGTGAAAATGAGCAAAGACACGTAGTTGACTAAGGACTGTCAAGAAACAAAAGAAGCCAAAACGAAGTGAAGAACAAGTAACATCTGTCAAACCAATCACAGTGGGCAAAAACTGATGAAAACTAAGGAAAAAATCTGTAACTATTGTCGAAAATGTCTGGGCAATCGAATGGAACTGGTTTCAATCACCGCACTGCTATGGTTGTGGAGTTAAAGAGCTTATTTTACCCACTTCCCCTCATATTTTTGAATAATTTATAGATACATTTGCCCGGAGAGGCTCAATATTAACAAAACAGTGCTAATCCCATGTAAAATTTCCTGGACAATCAAATAGAAGCTGTTTCAACTACCGCATGGCTCTGTGAACGAAGGTATGAATGGTTTTACCCTACTTTCCCGTGTATTCTTGAATAGTTTATAGATATCTTTGCCCGGAGTCGCTCAAGATCAACCAAATAGGACTAGTCTTATGTGGAATTTCTTGGATAATCGAATCGAAGCTGTTTCATCTACTGCACTGCTCTGTGAACAAATATATGGCTGATTTTACCCTACTTGCCCTTATATTATTGAATAATTTATAGATATCTTTGCTCAGAGTGGCTCAAGATCAACCAAATAGGACTAGTCCTACGTGAAATTTCCTGGAACATCGAATAGAGGTTGTTTCAACCACCGCACGGCTCTGTTAACAAAGATATGGCTGATTTCAGGAAGTGGGGCAAAACCAGCTAAATATTTATTCACAGAGCCGTGCGGTATAAAACAACCTCTATTCGATTTTCCAGGAAATTTCACATAAGGCTAGCTCTATTTTGTTGATCTTGAGCGACTCCGAGCAAAGAAACTATACATTTCTCAATAATATGAAGAGAAGTGGGGTAAAATCAGCCATATCTTCGTTCACAGAGCCGTGCGGTAGTTGAAACAGCTTCTATTTGATTTTCCAGGAAATTTCATATGGGATTAGCACTATTTTGTTGATCTTGTGGCTCTCCGTGCAAAGATGTATATAAATTATCCAAGAATATAAGGGGAAGTGGGTATAATAAGCTCTTCAACTCCACAATCATATCCGTGCAGTGATTGAAACCAGTTCCATTTGATTCCCCAGACAATTTCCAATCGGAAATTGCTTTGTTTACAAACCGCGCTTGAAAGCGACAAAAGTTACAGATTTTTTCCTTAGTTTTCATCAGTTCTTGCCCACTGTGCAATGGCCCGTAAATTTGGCTATAGACTGCTGTGTGAAAAACTGGCATGCGTAATTATAGATGATGAATCCTACGTGAAATTTGATTAAAGGACGCTTCCGAGTGACTAGTTCTACACGGTGCTTTCATTTCCGCTTTTAACAACCGATGCGATGGCTGCTGATGTTTACATTCGGGAATGCTTGGAGCGGCGCCTGCTGCCCATGATCCGGAAACAAAACAATCCAGTACTGTTTCGGCCGGATTTGGCATCAGGGCATTACACGAAGGACACTGTAGCCAGGTACAAAGCCAACGGAGTCGAATTCGTACCCACGGAGATGAATCCTCCAAACTGTCCTCAGGCAAGACCAATTCAAACTTTTTGGGCTCTGATAACGATACACTTCGTTAAACATGTTAAGGCAGCGGACTCCATCAAAACTTTTTAAAAAGACTGAAAAAAAACTATAAAATATCATGGGCAAACAATCAGTGCTGATGCTTATGAGCAGTGTTAGATCAAATATCCGCTCTTTGGCGAATGATGAAATGGATCTCGGAAATGTCATTGTAGAAGAATATTGTGCGTTAGGTAATTCCTTCAGAATGCCTTACATCACCAAGATTCCTTTTGCTCATAATCTAAAGCGATAAACAACGAATTCAATTGTACATAGCGGGAGAAGGGTTAAAAACCGATGACTTATGTCATAAATAAGTTTATATATTATACAAAGACAGTGCATTGTGCCCCAGTTAAATAAGTACCATTGTTTCACCTGGACTCAATTCGCTATAATACAATCGATAGTTGTAGCTAAAGTATGATATAATGACATAATCCCTGTCTAGCACACCGTTACCTGTCACCACAAACAGTTGAATGCATAATTGGCTTAGAAATGCGCAATATTGGATTTCCGTTGGGAACATTTCTCCTTCTAGTTTGTGTGTGTTGATTTGAACTTCTCGTTCCATCCTATTATAAATTTTTTGATCATTTGAATACAAACGAGAACGATTTCAAATTTATGGTAGATTCACCAGGATCCTATTTTGCATCGAATGAGGGAGATGCGGACCAATACCGCGGTATAATAATACCTTCTCCAGTTGATGACAATGACGGCAGAAGCGTTAAAGTTCATTGCTGCCGGAAAAGTCATTCCAAATGACATACATATCCGATGACTGGCTAAAGTGACTGCAAATCCTTTCCGAATAACCTCCGCTTAGAACTGATTAAATAATAATCAAGCCACACCTGTCTGTGTGTCACGTTGTTCTCGAGAACAATATTAACAGCTCACTTATTGATGCCTGCCTCAGTTTTCCGCTATTAAAGTTGTCAGTGAAGTGGTATAGATATATTTAGGCTGAGCCCAGTCACCGGGCGCGAACGATTACCAATGCCTGTTTAGAGAGCATTATGACACACTGAACTTGGGTGGAACTTGCGATCACGACCTTCGGCATTTACAAACGTGTGGCTATTCGGTGCAGATGTTGCCAGGGTTTAAGGTCGTGAGTTGTTTCCTACATCAATCCGATTCTATCGCAGTCAGGATTCTAAATGTGACGCAAAGAGGCGAAAGACATAAGAACCACTACGCTCCGTTGGATGTAATTAATTATACCGTTCGATGGTTGCCTATACTTGAATGAATTTAAATGCGCGACTGTTTTTCCGTTATGACACCCAATAAATCGCCGGATTGTTATTTATTTATTTATGCGCTTTGTTTGTTGTTTCTGCTAATTTTCAGGGTCGAACATTTGCGGCGATCATCAAAAACTTCCTCCAACTATCCGGGCCGTTGAACGACACCTATTTGCCACTGTACAACACCGATGAAGGCAGTAAGTATTTGATTAGGTTCTTAATCTATTGATGAGTTTTGTTTTATTAAACCGGTCCACTAGTTTAATCAGGTAGCAACCCTCTAACAGAAGCTTGCTACTTGTGTTTACTTTTCTATGTAGGGTGTATCTTACATTAGTTCGCTTCTGATACGCTTAGTTTGGTTGGCTAAATCACCATAATTCTTTCATTGTGGGATGTTTGGTGAATAGATAGGTCGAACGTATCTTTTGCAAATTTGTCTTCGTATATATAGACAACATAGAAGGCATAGTATATAACTTGTTAAGCACTTAGTTGCATTTCGATGCTTGTCCAATAGTTCTGACAGAGCCTAACACCGTAGAGGTTAAGGTCGGTAGAATCCAATTATGTCAAACTTGATAAAATTATTGCTGCACTGCAGCATACAAGTCGTTACAGTTTGTCATCTTAAATCTTTGTATTTTCTTAAATTAAAGCCTTAAAAAAATGGTGGCCATAAAGATAGCGGCCATTTTCGATTTCTAGATATCGGGGGCCTCATAGCATAGTCCGTAAGTCCAGGCGGATTTCCAAGTACATTCGATACAGCTTTTTTCTTTCTCCGCGCTTCAAGTGTATTGTTTTCGCAATAAGCTTATTGCTTGCTCTCAACATAGTGTTCTAAATGCACTTCCATAGTTATCAATTACGAGCCTTCAACGCCAGGTACCATTTTTGCCTTAGAATGATTTTGTGGCAAATACAATCATACCCTACGTCCAGGGAGCCGAGAAATTTCAAAGGAAAATGTGGAATTCACCAACCAGGTGCTAAATAGCATTTTTTTCCATCTGTATCTAAAGCATCTGATGAGCTAGAACAATGAAATCTTTGCGTAAAATCTTTTGGTGATCCACTTCAAAATCTGATGAGCTAAAAGATGGAACCTTCGAGCTAGATCTTTTAATGATCAAGGGATCCTGATAATAGCCAGGATAGTTCGAATTTTAACCAACAGGTAGTGTCTTTTCTTCTTAACTTAGGAATTTGAAAACGCTGAGGAGTGATGCAATCATTGGGAATATTCTTTTGGTAATCTAGTGCTTCCTGATCATGATCATTTTAATTCAGAATTCGTCCGCTAAATGGTGTTACAGAGAAGACTATTTTTTTTCGATTCTGTATCACAAGAACCTAATGAGCAAGTGGTGGACTATCAAATTTGATAAAGACATAAAAACAAGCTAATGAGTAAGAAGGATGAAATCTTCGGGAAATTCTTTCAAATAATGACCAGTTTGACTCAGTATTCATTCATTCGGTTGCGAGTGGATTGCTTAGTCTGTATAAACCCGCTTTACCAATTTTCTCGACTTCCCTGAGCATAGAGTAAAAATGTGCTTGCCATCAGGGCTGCGTCCTTCCAGCAATATCTATATGCTTCAAATAACTGACTTTCACACTCGACACTAAAATTTGTGGCAACAATGATGTCAGATTGAAGGACCTTGATGTTACTACACCCAAAGTAACACCCAAGATTGTAATGAAATTTCGCGTGATTTTGTTTCATTTCTCGTAATGAATCGTAACTTGGAGAAAAAATGCAACATTGGTCGTGTATGTATGTATGTATGTATGGTAGCCACCATCCCCTCTAGCCCTTGGCTCGGATGCAGCTCCACTTCATAGCAAGATCAAATTGGGCCACCGATCTGAATTCGCACTATCGCTGTATGAAGGGCCAAAAACGGAGGGGTGGACCCGTAAGCAGAGACACTTACACGAAATCCACGGGAAATTAAGAATCTCCTTCCAACGATATGATCCAACAAATCGAATAACACAATTCGCAATACTCATTAAGCTTTCTACAGGATGGCTTGTTAAGAAGGGCGCGTCACTCTCCCTGAAACTGTTGGAGTAGAACTCTCAGCACCACACTCGAATCGGTAGGATAAGAAATGATACTGTTTGTTCCCTCCTAGACTCAGGCAGTCAATCAAACCATCGTCCAGTTTCAGCTTGAATGATACCCTGGTGCTCCCTCCCAACCCAGTATTTATTATATTTATATAAATATAGATGTAATGTAATAATAATATGTTATATATGAATATATATAGTAGAGCAAAAATTATATAAGGATATTTAGTTAAATTATTTAATAGTTGGAGTTCACGAGCCTACGATAACCATGGTTAAACTAAATTAATTAACCTGCTGAAATAATAATATTAAGGCAGTAATAATAATATGCAGCTTCGTACCACTTTGTATCACTGATAGGTGACTGTATCTCTGGAATGTGAAGGTCATCTTGTTATTCATTGAGGTATAAATATCAATAAAGCATTCAATTGTATATAAAACCATAATATTATATTATTACGTATTTAATCATGACTTATAGATATGTAACCTTCTGGAATGAAGAGCAATTATTAATTTTGATTATTATTTGATATAATGTAATAAAATAATTATACCGGCCGGATCACCAATCTGAAGCAATTAAATTTTTATTAATTATTTTATTACTTCTTCCATAATATTATATTTATGATATGCAATTAATAATGAACAGCTGTGTTCCGCTGTTAAGGTCATATTACGCCATTTAATGGAAAATATAATGAAGGAATTAAAGGTTGAGTGGTCGAGAGAGTCGTCAACATTTCTATTAATGAAAATATGCTAGAGCTTGTAAAAAACATGCATCATATAATAACACATACTAGTATCTACACATCTATATATACATCCATTGCTACTTTCGAGAAGGCCACTCCGACGGTGCTAGATACAGCTGAAAATTGATCCCCATTCTTACTGCTGCTTCTACCAGAAGATGATCATCCTATAACCGCAAGACCTCCTCTCCTAAACTGTATGGTACCTGAGAGAAATTTACCTTTCTGGCGTAATAAATGTAATGAAATATACAGAATTAGGCTATGAATAAACAATGTCCTATAAGATAAAATATATAGTGAGGGTATATTGTAATATGAACTGAAAATTACATGTGTGCCGACTGCTGTTTTGTTGCAATTGTAGACAAACTTGCGCATCCATTATGAACCAGAAAATTTAGGCAATGTATGACCGCGATGAAAAAAAAAGAATTTTAAATTTTAAATTATTTTGTAATACCTGACGACCTGGAAGACCTGAAAGATATGAGAATGGAAAATTATGATATGATTTACTGGTCGCACCCCTCACTTCGCTATTGTCGGATTGACAACATTGCCCAGGCTACGCCAACCAGCGTCTCCCATGTTTCAGCTGGCAGTCTTTTGTGATCATATGACTCGTGGAGGCGTGAGGTAGGAACTTGTGAAGACCAGAGGTCGGTCGCACCCTCCTGCCAAGTTGTCAACTCACCATTTGAAGCCCAAAAAATGCAACATTGGTCGTGGGCAAAAAAGCAACACATCAATTCATTTAGAAAAATTCAATGCGTGTGTGAGGTTGTGCAGCGTACTAGTAGTTCTCTGTAAGATTGGAGCCTTAAAATTCAATGGCTCACAAAATAATCACGATTCGTAACCGAGAATCGAACCGCGGCCGCCAGCATTATGATCCAGATCGTAATCATTCAGCCACTCTTACATGTTGAGGAGATCGGAATAAAAGCCCTACAGTTGCTTCGATTGTCAAAGCAATAAGCATTACAGCAATGAAGCAAATGTCGCTCGCACACACTTACATTGCTTCATTTATTTCATAAAACGCAGGGTGAACTTGATGAGAGGGAGATGGGAGTGTGATGACGAGTGAAAATAAAAATAGAACACTTTACAGTGGAGTAGCAACAGTGGCGTTCTGTGGTATTGTCTCACCCATATTGAAAAGTTGTTGATGGAAGAACAAAGACCCAACCGAGACTGTCGAGGCATAAAGCACACAGCGATAAATTTGTTCCGAAGAATCTGTGTGCTGCCATCCGCTTGCACACACTATCATGGCTTTGCAAAACGCTTTGTGGATCATGATGGGCAAAATTGCCTCTTCTGAATAATGCAGATTTCTCAAGATATGATTGCAAAAACCTCCAATGCCTTTTTTTCCATAATTTCAACTTATGGGTGTAAAGGATGCCCACAGTTAAATTGCATCACTTTAAACTCGTCCTCAAAAACAAGTCTCTCAAACGATTGTCATGAAATATTCAGGGAATAAAATACAATGTATAATCTTGGATCAGGTATTTTTATAAGACTGTATTTCTTTACCAAATCCAAAAGACCGAACTTTCTTCTTAATACCACGCATAAGATTTTGTACAACTCTTGAACAGACATTTTTTTCCGCTTTCAACCTTGTGACAACTTTAGGATGCTTACGAAGTTTGTGCATCATTATAGCCTAATATTTTTCAATTGGCCGCAACTCTGGAGGGTTTGGGGGATTAAGATCCTTCGGCACGAAATTGACACCATTCGTCTTGTATCACTCCAGAACATCCTTGGAGTAGTAACAAGAGGCTAGGTCCGGCCAAAAAATTTAGGAACGTTATGTGTTTTGAGAAACGGAGCAGTCGTTTTTTCGGGCATTCATTCATGTATACTTGACCATTTACAGTTGAATTTGTAACGAAAGGCTTGCTCCGTTTACAAAACGAACAAATCCCCTGTAAATTATGCGTTTCTTGGGGAACTTTGACACTTTCTGTTTCCTGAGAGACTCTGGAACATCGAACTTGTCTTTCGCAGTCACGTACGGGTTGCCAGGGATTTGTTTAAAGCCGCTTTTACGCCCTCATCGTCCATGATGCAGCAGTGTGGTTTCGTCAACATTTGTGTGTACAGTTACTGCACGAAACTTTTGGTCAAGTGCAGCATTTTCGCGGCATCCCGAAAGGATCAGTTGTGGTTGCGTTTAAAAGCAGCAACCACTCGCTTGTGCTCATTCACTCAGTACGTAACACCTTTTCTACCACTCACCTTCTTCCGATCGACAGTTAAACCATAAACTCTAAGACCAGAAGGTCCCGAACAAATACGCACATCGGTCCCAAGCTTGGTGCCAAGCTTGATAATGCGCCCGTAATAATAAACTCACACGAACACACTCTCAAATATTCTATCAAAATAACACAGCAAATCAAAACAATGGCGCAAATATGTACAACAAGGTTCTGGCTTCAAGGTGTACTTTGGACCAAGGGGTTCTACAACGGTGATCCAATTTCAAATTGCTAGTTGCATATTGATTGTTGGTTAAACGTTCCCCAAAACGTCTTATGACACGAAACATTGTAGACTGGTGAATTTTCAACATCTTTACGATGGCTCGCTGCGAAAGAAGTGGGTTGTCGAGGTTCGTGTGCAAAATGATCACGCGCACTTGCTGTTCCTTCGACTCCATTTTAGATATTACCACACATTGCACAATGAAACTCACGCAGTGTAAACAATACACGCTGACGTAATTTTACCCACAATTTCGTTGAAATCAACCTAAAAGGCGAAATGTTACA
Source organism: Aedes japonicus (assembly GCA_034211315.2). Lineage (NCBI taxonomy): Eukaryota > Metazoa > Arthropoda > Insecta > Diptera > Culicidae > Aedes > Aedes japonicus. Next base: position 194,530 of record JASCZW010005356.1, read on the forward strand.
GCTTATTGAAAGTGATGCAATTGAACTTTGGACACTTTTCATATGATTATCACTAGTCGAAAACTCGATATTTTCACTATAAATGTCACCATCATATGTACAACTTTACAAACTGGCTCCAATTAGCTGTCTAATAGTACGTTCATACTACAGCTTATATAACGTGATATAGAGTATCTTGATATAAAATGACATGTAAATTATTTCCAGTGAAAACTAGATGTATAGATGCTGATATCAAGATACTGCCTATATCACGTGATATAAGCAGTAGTGTGAACGTACTCTAAGGACTAATAATCGATTGGCTGGCGTAATGAGGAATATTTGGTTTGGAATTGCATATCTCAGTGATAGCACATTGAGGCGAGTGAAATTCGTATTTCTGGAATGTCAGCTGATAATAACATCAGGATGTAGAAGGAGATGTTCGCTATTCTATGTTCTATTTCCAGCCTGCCACACACTGACGGAACTTTCAACACTTTCTCTTCACATCTTTCATTCTAGCCAAACACATTAATGTTCACTCTTGGTGCCTCATGGTGATGAGCGAACATCTCCTTCTACATCATAATCTTTACTCCACGCACGGAGAATACATAACATAACAATTAATGTATGTAGAAACATCAGGATGCTAATTAAAATCAGGAATTTGCGAATACTGATATTGATATTTAGCAACTCTGTTTGCCTAAAAAGAAACAAATTCATGCATTGGTGTTGGCATGGAGCTCTCAATAATCAGCTGTGGAAGTGCTTCGCATTGAGTATTACATCTGGAAAATATTTCGCTTCGAAATCTTGAAAATATTTGTATTCGGCCTTTGAATCGGCAACTCAAGCATCTTGAGTTCACACAATGTTGAATTATAAAGTTATGCAAGGTTTGTTCAACTATTCAGCAAATTATACAATATTGGCTAATCAAGTTTCATAAGGGTTTTTATTGGTTCTAGTTCATCTTATATTGCGAATCTTGAGCTTATTAATTAAACGGCTTGTGTTCAGATTTTGAGTTGTATCTGTATTGCACTGAATAAATATACAAAAACATCTATTAAGCAACTAAAATTTACTTCATTTAATCAAAAACTTAACGTAAAATTGATGTTCAAATTTTGATGGATGTTTACTCCAAATATTATTCAGTATGCATAGATATTCAGCACCCTAAACCATTGTTCGACTCTTTGATCGACTAGTTTAGTTGTAGGCTTCATTTGTTGGGAACTGCTGAATCGTTTTACTGGGTAAAAAGTATGACTATCTTAAATTGAGTATCAATTCAAACAGTCAGGATCATACATGGCATTTCACCCAAGTGCGCCTCTCACATGCGTATTGCTTGCCTCCTCTGGGGATGACCAGTTGCCACACTGGCGAGAAAATCACCACGCTTACGATGAGTGCAAAACAAGCCAAGTGTGAGAGGGAGTCTCTTGAGAGCATTTGTGGTGAAAATTTGAGAGCACGCTCTCGAGTGAAATGAACGAATTGTGCTCTCCAGTGTACCCACCTAGTTCTCGCTGGTTTCCTCTTGAGAGACCGCTCTGCAGAGCCAAATCTTTAGAAAATCTTCAGTGCCCTTTTTTATGCATGTTTCCAAACTTATGAATCCAAAGTTGTAAGGATTTTTTTAATTCCTTTGTGAATGACTTAGATGTGTAAGTACTCCACCTAAGTTATTAACCTATATACAAGGAAAAAACGTGATAATAAGATAATAATGGAGAAACAAAAGGTTTATTTTTTTAGTAGTTATTCGTTTCGGGTGTTGATGGGGCACATTCGGAACTGTTCAATGCCTTACCACATGTTTCTGTCTTGGGGTTTTTGGGAATGGAGAATGTTCTTATGATAGGTAAGATACCCCTCCCTTCTCTGAAAGGGGAGACTCCCATACAAATGAAACACAAATTTCTGCATAACTCAAGAACGAATCAAGTTATTTAAACCAAATATAGCATGTGGGGTTTTCGGGAGACGAAATTTTTTTCTATGGTGATTTGAGACCCCTCTCTTCTCTTCTGTGGGGGTTTTTGGAGGCAAGATTTTTTTTTCTATGGTGGTTCGAGACCCCTTCTTTGACTGGGGGAGGTGCTCTTATACAAATGAAACAGAAATTTCAACCAAACATAAGTATTATCCAGGCAACCGAAACACAAAATGTGTATTTTTCGGATAGGCAGCATGATCTGATAGAAGATAGAACCCCTTCTTATTTAAGAATGGGGGATGTTTCAGTTATTCTTAGTGCTACATCATGCACAAGAAGTTAATCTCAGATTATGAACGAGAAAACTACGTTCAAACTGACAGGACACGGTGTAGTTTGAAGATAAATGTTTTGTCTATGACATGCTTCAACATAGAAAAATAGCCATGGTAGACACTAACGATCCGAGGATTAAATTTGTAACACACATCTACGTTTTATTTTGCAGAAATAACACACATTAGCAAACAAAAATATATCAACAAAACTCATAAATTTTTTTAATAAAAGCGCCAGTTCTATTAAATTTTTATTCATTTGGTTCAGCTTGTATGAAATAAAATGATATACTCTAGATTAAAATTTTAAATGGGCGTTATTGCAAATAATCATATCTAGAAACCGCTAAAGAAAGTATCAATAACTACACTAAAAAAAATCGTCACGTTGTTTCCACGTGAAACGCACGTAATTTTCGTCCACATCCAAAACCAGATGTGGTCCACATCCATAAACACGTGGAATTCACGTAAGAGCTACGTGATTTCCACGTAAATCAACATTCTACGTAAAAATCATATAATTGTTACGTGATTTTTCACGTACAATTCACTGGCACGTAATGTTCACCAGATTTTACTGAAGAAGATTTGGTTACGTGTTGAGGTGAAAGTTACGTGACATTTCACGTGGAAATAACGATTTTTTTGAATGTACATCTCATTTAGCGGAAGAAAATGTTTACATGTTTAAACTCAATCTGTTATAATAAAAGATTTATTAAGATATAGATGAAGAATGGCACTGGCATTTCCTTTGTTTTGATTTGAAATTCTGTCGAGTATAGATCTGTCAAATTCCATAGCTTTTGTTCGCTTTGACAGTTGCATCCCAACAAGATGCTAGAAAAAGATGTCCAGACTCGGTTTCGTTCTTATTGCCCCATTTATTTGTATTCTCGCTGAGTCATATTTGTTCTATGTATGTGTGCCTTGGTGCATTCTGGCTTACTATTTATAAATAATACGGAAAGATCTAAGCTTGTGCTTCTTGGTGTTCTGCAGCCATGTAGTACATCTCGATGATGATGATGCTGTCAGTGGTGCATGTTTCGTATATGGCGGTTATTTCCACGAGACGGTAGCCACCACACGTGTTCGTTCGAATGCTGTTGAGGCCAAATTTGGGATGGTCCGGTAATTGGCGCCCGGTATGCACACCTCGGAAGAGTGACGACTTCCGATGGTCCGTAATGTGCTGGGGAATATCACTTACCCGCCGACGAGACATAGCTACAAGCTGGCGAGTCTTTGGCGGCGTACGCGATCTCCTACATCTACCTGGACGTAACACCTTCACTTAAAGGATATTAGGTCATTCAAGTAAAAAAGAACGCACCATATTACAATCTCGTGTTTTTCATTTTGGTCTTTAATGTGGCGAATAGTTACCAGAACTTCGAGCAGAGTCATTGTGTGTTTTTATTGTGTCACTGGTTTTTGTTAGGAAACATTTTAGCCTATTCAGCTAAGAACTTTTTTTTGTGGTTAGGCTTCATTCCATACAATTTACAGAAAAAAAATCACTGGGCTGAAACACCATGGATTTCTTTAGACAATTTCACCATACTGGAATACAAATTTAGTCGGTTGGATTAGGCTTACCAATAACAATGGATTTCTTGATAAAAGAGGACTCACTAAAATTTTCAATTGGCTAGCAACTGCAAACTAACAACTTTGCACTTAGACAACAACTTAGATTTCGGAACTACGTCCAACCAATGCGTTAATCAAATCTAGAAAGAACTGTAATTGAAGATGGCCTACATCTTAACATATTACGCAACTTATATTAGGGTAACGGGATGTAATATTAGCCTAACTCCTTCATTTGGCTTATGTTCCAAATGTGTCATTAATGTAGCAATAATCAACAAAATCATGTTGCTTTTAGGATGACCGATGGAATCCAAAGCAATTGAGACAATATTAATCATCTTATAGTTGTTCACTTCCGCGTAATTTTCGATTTCTTGAACTTTTGGGCCATCATGAGTTCACTGGTTAGGCTGAACAGATGATCTACACGATCTTCAAGCGATCTAAATTTGGCTTAATTGAATCGATAAAACAAGTAATGCAGTCTGGATGTGCAGAAAATAGTTAAACGTTACAAACTAATCATTCCCATAGCTAAAACAACAATTATTCTACAAGAAAACCCCAATGTTGGGGATATATTATTTTGTATGTTCCCTACTATGGCCTGTTGTATCAATAACGTAGTAAATAGGTTGTTATTGGTAAAAATTTAAGTGGAAATGCATAGCAAATGCTAGTAAATCATATATGAACATTACTTATGTGTTTCAAAGCAGTTTAACTTTAGTTTGTTTTGTGAAATTTCGTGTTCAGTAATGCCAATACAGCTGGCAATGCCTTAATTCATAAAATAAGTAAAAAAACCGTACAAAGACTGCATTAAGTAATAAATCCATCGAATGGGACGAAGTTACATCCATGAATAGACCCAATTTGGTGCCTGTAGACCGACATTAAATCCATATCCCTTGAAAGTTTCTGACTTTATAAAAAGAGTTGTGTAACTTTTCGTGATACATACTACCAAATGTCTTATTAAACTTATCAAGCTTATCTGTGCAAGTGTAGAACAAGTTAAATCTCGCCATCAGCTTGAAAACTTTAAGAGTTATAATCAAAAATGTTATCGATGGTTGCATAATAGGCTGAGTCAAGGGACACATACTCTATTGTTTCATAATTTTGCAGATCATTTTTTTTTGTTTTGCTATACAGTCTGCGGTCATATCAGAGAAATCTGTCTTGCTTCGCAATCAGATTCAAATGGGTATTTATAATTCTCGCACATCGAAGGTAGATTCAACATTTCTCACCCAAACAGTTTCAAAAACAAACTATTTGCGGAGTAAATAGTTCTTCTCTTATGCAATTTTTCCAAACCTCTGATAACGACGTTACAAATGACGCCAAAATGGCTAACCGGTTTATATATGATGATTAATAATTTTCTAACTGGCAAGCAAATTCATTTGAATCGGGTATTTTTGGCATGGTTATTGTTCCGCTTCGGGTCCCTTTGCGTTCGGAGCTTAACACTAGTGTTCGCCGTAGAAAAACCCTTACTGACCGAGTCTCTTAATACTCTGGCTCTCCTGTAATTACATTTGCGAGAATTAGTTTTTGTTTGTTGTTTACACGCTAAATGAACAGTGGATACATATAAAATAAAACGGGCTTGACTAAATAATATCAAATTATTAATTAAAGCTCTTGGGGCGATTCACTCCGGGCACACCACGCAAAAACATTTCTGACACCAATGGTTCTATCTGGGTACATTCGTTAAGTCGTAAAGCACGCAGTCACGTCTACCTGGGTCGCACTCGGGCACATTCAGATGCTTACATTTGTACATAGTCGATACAGTCGGTACAGTTGATGACTGGTAATCACACAAATGATGAATATATTGGCACAAAACATAGTGTTTCCTCCTCGCTTAAGCTTTTTAAAATATTAAAATCCACTGTGTTGGCCTGATGTAATTACCAAATGCATCATATTGATGAACTGAGGAATTCCATTTTTTATCAATTTTATAAAAAGAAACAATTTTACTTTTCGAGTTTAGAGTAGCTTGCCTTTAGCTCCAACATAATATGATTTCTTCAAATTTTAGCTTTCGCCTCTTTTCAAATGTCAGTCTAGAGTTATAAGTTTTGTCATTTGACCTCAGTCTTGGTCTGTAGGTTTGGAATAGGTAGAAACCTAAAAATTTCATGATTCTCTGTTAGTTATTTTCGTTTTCCGAATGCGCTCCATAACTTTCCGAAACTACCCTACGTACGGGGCACATCCGGAAAAATATGCATTTTTCCGAAATGCAAATAAACAACTGAAAATTGCATAAACGCACACCTTTAACACACTCTTATGATTCTTCAATGTCCAAATGACAACTAGAATGAATTCAGGATCTCTGGCGACGTTCACAAAATATATGAATTGGAAGAAAAAGTGTCCAAAACTACTCCTCTCTCCCCGAGAATATGTGAATTTTTAATCAATGTATTAATTTTAAATTCAAATATTGTATGTAGTTAAGGCCACTGCTTTATATGGAGCCGTCATATTGTGCACTTGCTTAGGAACGCGCAGAGCGTTTTATCCGCCATCGCCAGGAAATACATTATGGTTAGGGTTGTGGCGCGTTAAACCACGCATAAGACATCCACACTCCCATGCCTTAAACATTAATCTGCTGTATAGGGCGAATGTTAGGTTCCTATAGTTGCTTATGGACTCTCCATTCACAACTATAGAAACCTAATGCTTTAAAGGTACCGCAACCATTGCAGCCTTACCCTATGCAAGATAATGTTCAAAGGAATACCTTTGTATATTAATATTGCTAATGTTTTCGTACACGCGCCCTCACAAGAATCTGCAATCCTTTATTCAAGGTCAAATTCATACGTTATAACGAACATATCAAAACCGAAATGAGTAAAAATGGAAACCGGAACCTGAACGACAAACCATTCGCAAACGCGCTAGCTAATCTACTTATTTAGAGAATCAACATCAGTGTATCTGACCAGTTCACGCACTCCAGAGTTCTCTGGGGTGCGGATCTCTGTTTTCACTGCAGTGCGTTTCAGAGCGCTGAGTTTACTCGCCAGTGGCTTTCAGAGGCAAGTGATTTAATCTCACCGCGCAGCTCATTTCAAAAACTACAGATAAAGGAAGAGTGTGGTGAGTATGCTGCTGCGTGCAGCGCTCCTGCATGAACAAAAAGAGAAGAGGAAGTGGTATATTCGCTCTTGTCTCCCACAGAGGAGAATGACAAGTATGGTCAGGATATATCAACTCACTAAGTGGGATAAGTTTGGGAAGCGATTTATTCAAATTTAGATCAACAGTAAGGAAGCTAATGGGTTTAGAGGTGTTCCGATCAAAATTTGGTCAAACATTAATGTGTGTGAATCGGTCAAAGATCTAGTCAAATTATTTTTCTTTTCAAGTTCAGTTAATACAGAATACAGGAGAAATATTCAGCTAAGCTTCCTTTTTGCCGAATGCGAATTGCCTGGTCTTTCGTTTAACACCTGCCATAAGATTTTGTACAGTCTACTTGTCCACTTTGCTGCACTGCCTCGACGTAAGTTTCATCGTCCTGTACCACGTAATCAAACTTCGTCAGCATCGTCGTGTACAACTTTCGCGATCGTGCTTTGGCCGGCGTATTTTGTTTATCTTCGCAATTCGGAGTTACCATTTTCTATAAATCGACAGTCCAGCTTCTTTGCGACATCTCGGACGGAGAGGTTGGGGTTCCGCTCGAAATAGCCCCGATCCAGCTTTCCTGGCTGTCGACAAACGTAACAGTTGGTTTAGCCACATTCAACAATTTCGCCAACTTGGCGTAAGAGTAGTTTGGATTTTCGTCATGAACTTGCAAAATTTTGATGCCTTGCTTCTCTTCCTTCGACGACATTTTGATAACTGAATCGCTTATCTCAAAATCAAAATAGAGGCATGATCCTACACGCACACATCTTGAATATGGGGGGGGGGGGGGTGTAATTTTTTTTAATGCACGATGAAAGGAGATGCGTCTAGTTTAAGTCGACCAAATTTTAATCGAAACACCCTTTATTCATTATGTTTAAGAGTGTAACATTCGTAAAGAAACAGTGTTATCTAAGACTTTTAGATCTCAACCGTTTAACGTTCCATTACCGAGTATTTCCTCATGGTGGCGTTGGAATTGTTCAGCTTAGTAAATGACCAATGCATTGCAAACAGTTTTACGGAAGTCAATTTCAATCACATCTTCTTAGCCTACGAATAGAACGAGCTAGGAAAGATTGAGCAGTTTAATTCATCAGCTCGAGATCGATCATAAAGATCAAGTAAAGTCTGCAACATACTAAGAACATTATAAATGGTAGAGTTATAATCCACAAAACGATTCCAAACTAATGCAGATTAGTTTTAATCGTCAAACATCCCGCCGAGGTCGTTATTGGCATTGATGGGGCTATTGTATTTGTATATTATTGTTTTCTCAATACGCATACTATATCAAACACATGTGTAATGTACTCATATCTTCTTCAGGAAAAGTATACAACGAGACGCTGGAAGCGGTGAAAAAGTCGTTCCCACAGTATGTTCGAGAGCTTGAAGGGACTGCTGATGGCGCGCAGGTTGAATTCCATAAGGTGAGTTATTGTGATCAAATAAATCCTAGATTCCTTAATCATTTGCAACTTCCCTCGGTCATATAAAGAAAAATCTATTTGAGATTCAACAATTATAATTGAATCTAACAAATCAATGTAATTAGCCAAAGTGACAACAAAGTTGATCGACAATTATTCGCTGGATCACTGATTCGAACCGACTTCATGCTCAACTATCAATTACAGCGACAAACCGCTCAATTATCGCCCACATGCTGGCACTAGCTGTGAAATAAACTAGGCACATCAAACAAGGCGATTCGGTACTGCAAAGTGTGATAGATAGACTAAAAAACAGAAATGAATTGACGAACAAGACGAACTAGGCATATACGCACTTTTTTACGCAACATTGTATGCTGGCCATGCTATTGGCTCCAGCTAAAATGTGTGCTAATTAAATCCGTTTGCTATTTTTTTAATACAAGGCATATAAATGAGTCATGAAAAGTTATACCATACCGTGGGAACTTACATTTGCTGATTCTAAAAACTTAAACATAAACATACACTTAAACATCGATTCGTGATGAAACATCTTCCGTTAAACTTTTGTTGGAAAATTCCTGACAACTAGTAACGTTTGATTCCACCAATTCAGCCATTTGATCATGTTTTATTATGCCGATCAGAATCACACCGCATTCCGAGTCAACACTTTATCTAGTCAATGGCAGCAATTTTATTAGCAGTCAACTTGTCTGGCACGATTAGATCTAATTATGTCTGAAATGTAAACAATCGTAAAATGCACGACAGATTGACATATTGCTCCCACCAGGGTCACTGTCGGATGTCACCGACTGTTTAGGGGCCAATATTTTACAAAGTGTCTAGTTCACCTTTCGCAATTGATTGAGTGCTTTGAAAACCAGAATCAAATCATTCATAACAAATCGTCGTTTACATGCATCATGGTAGATGCAAAATAATGTTTATTGGTTTTGCCAAGTGCACTGCATACACTTGAACTTGATCGCGGTGTAATTGGCGCACATTAATTTCCGAGATCTAAACCTCCCACATTTCCAGTAGGCGTGTTTATAGTACACAATAATCATGCTAAATGCATACTTTGGCCGTGTGAAGGAAGTACATTCGATACGCGTAGAGACATATGAATAACGAGAGTTTAATTAAGTCATTAACTACTCTGATGTGTCTGCTTTTTAATTATACAGCTATTCTTACTGCACATGGACGAGATCCTGCCGGTAGCTGTTGAAGGTAAAAATAGCATCAACCAACCGATCGGCTGTTCAACAGTGTGCGTTAATGAGCCAGATTGTGTAAGTTTATCAATTTTCGCACAGCAATTTCTTAAAAAAAAAAAACATTTTAAATTTTATATTAACAGGAAATTCTGGCGCACACCGAGGATGCCCTGAGCGAAGTCCTGAACCACTACTACTTCGTTTCGGCTCACGTCGTTTCGGATTCTCCTCAGGGAAAGTACAACGTGATCGAGGAACGCTTCACGTCCCTCTGCTATGCGGGCCATCTACCGGGCTATACCATGAACTACAACCATCATGGGCTGGTGTTTTCGATTAACACCCTGAGTGCTAGCAAACTGCACAGTGGAAAGACTCGTGAGTTTCAGTTAAACCATTATACTTTGAAGTATCAACCTACATCGGATCTTCTTTACAGCCCGACACTTCATCACGCGTGCTCTGTTATCGGCGGAGAACTTTGCACAAGCGCAACTAATTCTACGAGATAACGGGGTTGGTGCAGCTGATGGTTGCTCGGTCAATATGACGTTTTTGAAGTGAGTACACCTGCCTACTTAGGGTAATCCCAACTATCTGCGGTAAATAAATAATTATAAAAATCTCACCCAACAGACAAGAAGGTGACAGATTGTTCCACAATGCAGAAATGGGACCGGCCGTGAAGGATCAATCACAGCTGAACATTTTGACCGCCAGCCCGGGCGAACACATTGTCCATGCGAACATGTACCTACGGTTGCCAGTGCCGGAAGTATCGGGATTGATTATCGATTCCAGCGTGGAACGGATGAAAACGTTCAAATCGTTCTGCGCACCGAAAAGTCTAAATGACGTCATACGAATGCTGGGCGATCAGAGCGCCAAGGAACATACTGTCTTTCGCGAAAAGGACGCCAAGGACATTATCAAGACGGTTTGTGTGGGTATCTTCGACTGCCGCAAGCGAACTTGGTCGCTGTATTCGGACAATCCAAAGTTCAATGCTCCCCTGGTGGTTATGCCATTGGTGATCAAGGACTAAATCAGTCGGACGGAACGAAACACGGTAGGTTATTTCGTGTTGCATTTATAGGATGCTTTTTGGTGCATTATATGGGCGTTTCGTGTTGTTCATTGCTTCAACATGATGCGTGTATTTCTGCTTGTACTGGTTCACTTGCTGTTGATTTTATATGATTCGTTATATTTATAATTATATTACGTTAAGCTTACTGCGAGATTGTGTTCTTTAGTCGGAATAGATGAAAGAAATCATGACATCCTGTTTGAATTATGTGTTGTAGGATCATAGAAGTATGGGAATTCAACTTAAGATAACGCCCCGGATATTTGAATGTCAGCCACCGTTAATCTTCAAAACAACTACATTTGTGTCTTCTGCTCAATACATCTCTTCGATACCATGCTTCACGCTCAAGATGCACATCTCCTTTCGCAATGCATGGAGTCTATCATATCAAACTATTCATTGAAGGAGTCAATTATAACTATGATGTAAGCATTTTCGAAAAACATTGGAACTACCCACGAAGAGCATGTTTATTTTACCCACTTCCGGAGGATCTGGTATACTCAAAAAGGATACTCCGGCACCATTTGTGTAGTATATACTTACCTTACCAATCATACCAAGACCGGAGTGACCTCTGCTGTGAACAGAAGATGTCTTCATTCTATTCGATCCATGGGTGCATTTCGCCAGTCTCGAAGTCTACGAAGAGTCTGCAGGTCGCCTTCTACTTGATCGATCCACCATGCTCGTAGCACATCTCTTCTTATTTTGCCTGTCGGTTCGCTATAGAGATTCATTTTAACTGGGCTGTCGTCCGACATTCTTACGACAAACTCAGCCAAGGTAGTCGGCGGATTTTAGCGGTATGTACAATGGGAGGTTTCGCTCAGCAACTGATGCAATTCGTAGTTCATTCGGCTTCTCCATGTTCAGTCTTCCATCCGCACTCAACCGTAGAACGTACGCAACACCTTCCGTCAAAGACACCAAGGGCGCTGGTCCTTGGTCCTCCACAAGTAATGTCCATGTTGCGTGGCCGTAGAGAACTAACAGTCTCATTAATGTCTTGTAGATGGCGAACTTTGTAGTTCGGCGAACTTTGTTCGATCTTGTGTCCTTCAGGGTCCAAAGAAGGCATGCTTGATGGATGCAGCCAACATACAGGATGTTCTCAGTTGACCGCTGCCAACATCAATCGTTGAAGTAGACTATTAGGCTTAGTGACCTTGAACGCACGCACACTACAGCGCCATTTAAAACAAAGGAGTGCAAGTAAGAAGGAAAATCTTTTGGAGGAAAACAAACCAAGATTCCTCTGCATGTGCTAGAAAGGGAAAGGTGAATAAACGTCAAAAAGCCTAATATCAATCGTTTGCCACATCACCGACGCACATTGAAGTAACTACTGGGGGTGCCTAGGGGGTCAGGCCCCCTCCAGAATTCTGTAGGCCCTCCCTAGAATTTTACCCTAATATATTTCTAATTTGAAATTTGTGTATTTGTTTGTTTGTTTCACTTGTTTTATCTGACTAGCAGTCTTAATGAAGTTTTGGTAGTGAAACACTTTTCATAATCTCTACGGAATTGTACGAAATTTGTTTCCTAGTGTAAGTTGTTTTTATACTTTGCTCCCTTCAGAAATAGTTTCAACTCCTGATGGAGTAAAGTACGTATAACCTCTTTCCCACATTTTTCACTTACTCCACTGTACCAAATAGGATGTAAAGTTAGAATTCCGATATATCAACATTACATCTACTTCACTCGATAGTTTGCGTCTGTTAAAAGTTAGGTTTTTTTTTGTGGTGTTAAATAACTAACGACATGATGCGCTGATTTAAGACAACCCATAAATGGTTAAATGTAGTTTATAACTCAATAATTTATTGAGTTAGTATGATAAATATATACATCGCCGCATATCATAACTAGACATTATCTAGACAAGGACCAGGATTTAAATTAGGCGGGGTGAAGGGGGGGTTTTCACGGTATGGCAACCGGAAGCCGTCATCTTGGATTTCAAAATTATGTTGAGCATCGATTACCTGCGCAAAGACATTATCCAAATTCCAAACTATTGCATATCGGTATTTAGTTTTACACTAATTCAAAAAGCATTTCCCGGAATTCATTTTCTAGAGGCCATTTTCTAGTGGCCATTTTTCGAAGGCCATTTTCCAGAGGCCACTCCCTGAATAAATAATTTTCCAAAACGAATCTCTGTCCTCGTTTTTTTCGGAAAATGTATGCTCTAGTTAAATCATTTTCCAGGGGGCCTTTTCCCAGAGGTAATTTTCCAGAAGCCATTTGCAGGAATGACTAATTTTTGAGACCGGATATCTGTCTTTCTTTTTTTGGGAAATTGATTGTTTCCCGGGAACTATTTTTCTGATGCTTTTTCCCAGACGCCATTTGCAGGAATCCTTTTCCCAGAATTCATTTCCTGGATCGACCAATTTTCCATAGTAGATCTATGTTCTACTTTTTTTGTCCTAATTTTTTTTCGGAAAATAATTGCTTTCCTGTATTTTTCAGATGCTATTTCCCAAAGTCCATTTTCCAGAAGCTGTTTTGCGGAGATAATTTTCTAGAGGTAATTTCCCAGAGGCCATTTCTCAAAGGCCATTTTCCAGACACCATTTCCCGGAATGACTATTTTTTCTTGAGATGATTGCGTTTCCGAATTCATTTCACAAAGGCTAAATTTGATTACATAGTCAGGAAGGCAGTCGCCCCCACCTGCCCATAGGCTACGCCTATGAATCTAGATATCGTTTGGGGTTTACCAAGAGTTTACCTGATCAAATTCGAAAATAGAACGCAGATGGCCCACTTAGGAATGCACTAGCAGGCATGTGCAAAACACTAGTATATCGCGGCGATTTTTGTAAAAAGTTGATTTACTAATTCCATTTACTTTTTTTGTTAGCTAATTTGAATTTGAAAATTTTGGACAATTTGGTTTCGATACCAAAAAATTCTAAAAAAAAAAGAAGAAGATATATGATCGCGCGACACCGAGCGAAAAACCAATGCACGCCCTGTTCGATTGCAGGAAATCACTCATCGCGTTGAGTGGCGTCGCGTCCACTATGGTGTGTTAGCTATGTTTTCGCTTTGTTTAAATGTACGGAGGCTGGTCGCGCGACATCGCGCGATCTGTCAAACTTCGCATCGCGTAGCGATCGCTTCCACCCTGGGGGCGCCCTAAGGCTTGAGTCATTTATTATATGAGCGCTCTGTTTATTTTACTGCAGCACTCCTAGTGGTTGGATCTGAAATGTTTTGACAGCAGTTTGTTTTGAAAGGTTTTCTCCTTGAGTGCTAAAAATTTCGCCACGATCCATTTTATTTTAAAGCAGTAATAGAAACCAGGGGCTGGATAGTCCATAAGAAAACTGATATAGCTTTTGGCTCAGAAAGTACCTGCACATCGGTACCAAGCTTGGTCCCAAGCATAAAGATTTGTCCTCAATAACGTAACTCACATGCACAAACGAACAATATAAAATAGCGAATAAAAACAAAACCAAAGCTTCTAATACCGAAGAGCACAAGAATGCATTGTAAGTCTTAAGCTGCAAGGTGTGCTTCGGACCAAAAGGTTCTTTAACCGTAAACTAATTTTAAATGGCTAAGCTTTTATTGATTGTTGGTTATAAGGAGTGTATCGAAAATAAGCTATCAACAAACTTTCTTTCAAATTATGTTGAAAACTGATATTTTATTCATACAAAAATTGATCCTTTATTGTACAAGGTTAAACTTGAACATAATGAAGACCGGATTAAATTTAAGTTATTCCTTCACGAATTTTCGAACTTTGGATCGAATGCTCTTCATCAAGTTCCGGACAAGTGTTGCATCGCATTTTTTGGACGCTTGAGCCCAAATTTTTTTGAACTCCTGCAAGTTCCCAGCTGCCTTACCAGTCTTCTTGAAGACCCTCTTCACGATTGCCCAGTAACGTTCGATGGGTCGAAGCTGAGGGCAATTTGGTGGATTGATATTTTTCTCAACGAAATCTATACCCTTTTCCGCAAGCCAATTGAGAGTGGTTTTGGCATAGTGAGCCGACGCTAAATCCGGCCAAAACAGTGGAGGTGTACTATGCTTCTTATGTAAAGGCAACAATCTCTTCTGGAGACACTCAGATCGATAGATTTCCGCATTTATAGTTCCGGTAGTGTAAAAAATGGTTGACTTCAAACCACAGGAACATATTGCTTGCCATACCAGTACCTTTCGACCGAATTTCTCCACTTGAATCGACCTGTCCGCATCGCTCACATCCTCCCCAACGACGGCAGTAAAGTATTGTGGACCTGGAAGGGTTTTTGAGTCCTCCTTTGCATAGGTCTCATCGTCCATCAAAACGCATGCATCCGACGCTGCAAAAGACATTTCCGGGCCCTTGTTGCTGCTCGCTTCTTCTGTTCTGCATTTTGTTTCGAGATTTTCTGCTTCTTGTAGGTCTTCAGGTGGTTTCGCCTCTTGATACGCTGGATCATTCCGACACTCGTTCCTGCTTTTTTGGCCAAATCACGTATTGACATTGATTTGTTCTTCATGATTAGAGATACCACTTTCTGCTCCAGTTTCGGGTTGGAAGAACCGGGTTTTCTGCCTCTTCCTGGTAGCTCATCCAAAGAATAGTGTTCCCCATACTTATTAATGATGGTTTTAACACTCGCATGATGAATTCCAAACCGCTTCGCCAATTTTCGCATAGTAATACCCTTCTCACTTACCCATGTGTCCAGAACCTTAATTTTCACTTCCTTTTTAATATGCGACATTTTGAAAACGCAGAATTTGAACCGCACAAACAAGTAAACAAAAGAAAGCTGACAATCAAACGCACAGCATGCAGTGTTCAGAGCATAAAAAACCATCACAAATACATGCGTACAACGCAAATGTATGTGGATAGCTATATTCGATACACTCCTTACTTGATGAAAAACTCGAACCGAACATTAATTTTGGACACAGCGAAATTTTTGCGGTGTTCTCAAACATTTTCGTGAGCGGCATTCCATTCGTCGGTATAAAATATTGAGGAATCCAACTATAAAAAAGAAGAAGACACCGAATAGTGATAAATCTGACAGCTCTTATGTTAAAGTATAGAACGAAACTTTTAAAATGCTTCTAGAAAATTCAAATGAAATTCTAATTAAAAGCGGTTTGTTGTATGACGTAAGAAAAAAGTTAATGTTTGCCATATTGTCATTGAAAGGTTTTTTATTGTCTGCACTGGGTCTGGCATACAGTACAGCAAAAATTTTGTTCGTGAAAATTGCCCTTTTTATGGTTACTGAACTTAACCGCTTATTCAGCAAATTGTTATTTGGCCTTTTACCATCTGACATATTGTTAAAGCTTTAAAAGATATTGTTTGTTTATAGTTGTCAACTATAAGGGTAAATGTCGTAACAATAACGGAAGCGGTCGTCCACAATAAGGGAACTTGTCCAGGAATGGTTTGTGATTATGAGGGCAGTCTGCATCCGCACAGCTCATCCATTATCTCATGAAACTGTCATCGTCCATCCTGGAGGAACGTGTCACTTTCCTACTTGTACTGGTTCAATGTCCAATTAGAACCGCATTTGCGTCACAATATTTCTTAAGAGCATTATACTTACTTCTAGATGATGGCTGCTCCAATTTAAACGATCTCGTCACTCACAATTGCAGTCACTCTGACGTGTAGACTAAGATAAATTCGCTAAAGGATTTTTCCTGCGCTCGTACCCAATCAACTTTCGTATCCAAATATTGCCAGGGAATAAAAAATATTAGAGGAAAGGCTTGTAAGATGGAACGGCTTGTAAGATGGAACAGCGCCACTTTTGACATTCACAGCGACAATACTATCGCGCTGACAAGTGTTAACCTCATTTTATTACTATTCTTAAATTTTCAATTGCTTTTGGAGTGAATACACTCGCTCGATTTAGCTCTTCCAGGTTTGAATGTTCGAAAGTGTTGTCATAATTAAAATAGCAATTGTTTGTTGTACTTAATAAGTGGACATTTCCCATCGATATCAAAAGGTCAACATTTGTGTTGGCTAGCATTTTTGGTGTATTTTTATGATCCAAAGTTATTTCCAAACAAATCGTTCAGTGAAACAATTTTTTGGTGTTTTGTGTTTATGGCGTCATGTTTGTAAGATGGAACACATTTTTTTTCGTTTTAAACATAGGAATGATATTTTTGTTGTTTGGAAATGCCATGGAATTAACAATAAATTGAAATATAAAAATACATTTTTTGAAATTGCAATTTTCGATGGATTTTGAAAATAGGCCATAACTTTTTTTGATGACTATGAGTAATCAGTTCCGTGGGCAAAGTTGGAGCCTTTTAGTTTTTCTTTCAAAATATGTCTTTGGATCCGCGAAAAAATAAAAATTATACATGTTACGAGCAAAAACGGATCGTGTTCCATCTTGCAAGCCTTTCCTATAATGGTTCTTCTTTGTTGGATCACCTATCTGCCCAAAACGACTAAAAATTAGCATATTAATCGCAATATACTTGACGAATCATCATACGTCAATATTTGTGTTTTAAATATCCAAGCTGGCTACTGTTTATATATCAATTTCCGATCTATTCACATTTCAACTTACGTGATTTCCGTTGGGAATAGCTATAAAATAACGATTCACGAAGTCACGCATCTGCTGACAACACGCCGGTTAGTCTCGTTAGCCTTTTTCAGTCCCTTTCTCACCATGCAAGTGTTTAAAGCTCTCATCGCGTCTGTCATCCTCTATTACGTATTTTGCATCATCCGGAACTTATTAAAATTATTCTTTAGTCAATTTTCACCATTCTGAAATTCGATTGGAACCACGTGTTGCTTCATACCGAGACGACCTGACAGTGATGGAATAACTACTGATTTGAAAATTCATGGCTGCGTTCTGTTCAAGCAGAAAGCTGTCAAACAAAGATATCACCAACACAGGCACAATCCGAAACCGAAACGTCTAAACACCAAACAATCGTCCGAAATTCAGAAAATCATCATCCAGCACTGTCAGCAGCTAACAAGGTCCCGTAAAAGTTTGAGAATTTCACTGTTTTTCGAGTGTAATAGTACTATAAAGTAACTGCACCACCATGTCTGCCAGATACGATCGTGCCGTTACGGTTTTCTCTCCGGATGGCCACTTGCTTCAAGTGGAGTACGCTCAGGAAGCCGTGCGAAAAGGCTCTACAGCCGTAAGTAGAATAACCTCAAAGTTTTTGTTGTGTACAATCTTTTGCTTGTCATTGTGTCATTTCGGATCCGAGGTTTACGGAACTTTACTATCTCTTTGGATTCCAGGTCGGTGTCCGCGGAAAGGATGTGGTCGTATTAGGAGTGGAGAAAAAATCCGTCGCAAAGTTGCAAGAAGAGCGAACGGTTAGGAAAATCTGTTTGCTTGACCATCACGTCGTGATGGCTTTTGCCGGTCTCACTGCCGATGCACGTATTTTAATTAATCGAGCTCAAGTCGAATGTCAGAGCCACAAGTTAAACGTAGAGGATCCCGTAACATTGGAGTACATCACCCGGTTCATTGCAGGATTGAAGCAAAAATACACCCAGAGCAATGGTCGCCGACCGTTCGGAATTTCCTGCTTAATCGGAGGATTCGACTATGATGGACAGCCCCACCTGTATCAAACGGAACCGTCCGGTATTTACTACGAGTGGAAGGCAAACGCCACCGGACGGTCGGCAAAAACTGTGCGGGAGTTCCTGGAAAAGTACTACACTCTGGAACAAGTAGAAACCGAGGATGGCGCTATCAAACTAGCCATCAAGGCCCTGCTCGAGGTGGTGCAGTCTGGGCAGAAAAACCTGGAAGTCGCAGTTATGAAACGGAATCAACCGATGCAGATGCTCGATGCGGAAACCATCGAGAAGTATGTTGCGATTATCGAGAAGGAGAAGGAGGAGGAGGCGGAGAAAAAGAAACAGAAGAAGTAAGCGGAGTGTGGGTAAGAATGTTGGTGATTTTTCTTCATTTATGGTCCATCTACTGATAATATTGGAATAAATGCTTTCTTGTTTCGGTAACGTAACGGCA
The DNA here is from genome assembly GCA_034211315.2 of Aedes japonicus. Taxonomy (NCBI): domain Eukaryota; kingdom Metazoa; phylum Arthropoda; class Insecta; order Diptera; family Culicidae; genus Aedes; species Aedes japonicus. The sequence continues at coordinate 213,392 of JASCZW010005356.1, forward strand.
AGGATCAGAATGTAGAGTTTTTATAGATAGGAATTTTAAATTTCACATTCCAGTTTGTATCCGAACTGTCCTTGCAAAATTTGCGGAACGAGGGCCGGTTTATTCTGTTAGAAGTAGTGTATTTAGGACAAGTGTTGCACGATTAGGATTGTACATTATATGTGCCTGGATTGCATGGACCTGCTGCAGGCATAAGATATATCTGTTTCGTTTTGGATATTCCAATATCATTAGAGATAAAAGGTGAAAGTCGCAGAAAAACAGCTATTGCAACGCCAACTAAAGAGCATGATTTTCGCGTTTCCTGCCTCTGTGGCATCAGCTTGAATGGCAGATTATAAGTTATAAATAGAAACACAATAGTAACTGCAGTGCACTTGAATATCTGGACCAAAACGATCATTGTATGGGACAACGAGAACCTTTCCTACGTAAGATAAAAACGTTAAACCGTTAAACTTGTTCGAAACCAAAAATACTAAGTCACGTTAAAAATACTTCGTCGCGTTAAACCAAGATGTTGATTGAGCATCTCGAATGAAGTACTCGGCATTCTTAAATCTCCTCGAACAATTCGGTATCGAACCCAGCATCAGATATGTTCTATCAAGACCCAGAGAAGGGAAAAGTTCTACTCTTCTTCTCTAAAGACATCGGCTACACTGAGGGAAATTTCATATTCACAGTTATTGTGAATTCATTGTTAAATTGACTATTGTGGAAGGCCAGAAAGTTGGTATTGGCGATGAATTATATTGCAGAGTTGAAGGAGATCTTTGGTAGATCTGTCTAGGTTCAGAAAGTTACTCACCGATCCCGGCCCTGGGATATCGTCCTGCCGATTTGCTGCAGGCACTGGTCGATGTCTTCATACGATTCCGACTGGGTGCCATAGTCATAGTGGGTCCTCCCTTAGCTCAGTCTCAGGGCAGGTAACAGGTCACTTTTTAGTGACTTGGTCACCATTTTGAGTCCAGTCACTAAAAAGTCACTATTTGCATCCAAAAGTCACTAAAGTCACTATTTTTCGGAAAATGGTCTAAAGTCACTATTTTCGTACCGCCGATTGTAAAAAGTTAAAAAAAAATCACTTGTACCTATTGTACAATAGTCAACCAAATTAAGCGATCTGGCATAACATAATGTCGAGAAATATGCACCAAAAAAACGCAGAAGGCAAACGCCAGAAGGCCATCTTACATTATGACGTAATCTTGGGATATTCTATGCCAAACAAATTAGCTTAGCTTTGTTTAGCCCATAAAGCTATTGTTACAATTGTAGGCCTTAAGGTTATCCTATAATGTCTGTGGACGTTTCAGAATATTAATTAAATATGTTTGAATATTTATGGTAGCTTTGTATAGCCCAAAAGGCTACGGTCACTACCGTATATCTTGAGTCCTGAACTCAACGTCAGTTTTTATGAACCGGAACATCCCGAGATAATCTGATAATGGCTGGTGAGCTTACAGAAGCTTCTCTGGATGTGTTTGATTGCATACCGTGATCTTTCATTGATTATAAAGCTAACTTTACGGCTGTAGATCCGAAATTCTAAACCCAAAGGCAGCTTTGATGACCTAGAACATCTCAAGATATCTTGTTATATTGGTCGACCTTAAAAACTCACTTAATTTGGTAAAATATATATTGTTACTTTGTTTAGTCCAAAAAGCTGTAGATTTTAAGCTACAATTCAAAACTTAAAATCTACAGCTGTAGATTTTATGTTTTGAATTCCAGATAAGTTTGGATAACCTAGAACATCCGAAGATTATCTCATAATGTCTGTTGTTCTTCCAAAATATTCAATGCATATGTTTCAATACACATCGTAGCTTTGCATAGCTCAGATAGCTTTTCTTAGAACTGTAGCTCCTATGTTCTGATCTCAAGGATAGTTTGGATAACTTGGAATTTGCCACTTTGCTTTATAATGTGTTTTGACTTTAAGAATGTTAATTGAATATGTTTGAACATTTTTTGTAACTTTGAATTGCCTAAAATTTACTGTTACATCTGACAGTTTGGATCACCTCGACCATTCCAAGATTATCTTCTTGTGTATTTTTACGTTCGAAAGTATTCACTGAATATACTTGAATAAGTGACCCAAACAACTACTATTACTATCGTAGATTTCAAGTTCATTGAATACATATTATAACCTTATATAGCCCTAAATGCTACTGTTACAACTGTAGATATGAAGTTTTGAACTCACGTACATTTTAGATGACCTAAAACCTCTCAGAAAGATACAAAAATATATAACGTTCATCAACGAGAATCTAACAGTACGTATCCATATGTACAATATTCTTAAACAACGCTTAACACTATTAATAAGGCATTTATTTTTTCTTACTGAACTTCTTCATATTCAGGATGTTCAAGGTCGTCAATTCGGTCTTAAACTCATATGCTTTTTATATTTTCCACATAGTTTGATGGAAAACTAATTTGCCCAAGACAGTCAGTGTACACTTTTATTCAGTCTGTGTGAACTTGTTAAAATGCTAGGTGCTACCTTGAGTACAGGGTACAGAATTGAGGAGTATTGGTACTACTGTTTACTGTTTACTGTTTACTAAGAAAACGGCTGTAGGTGAGCTTAAATACCCTAAGGTGATTAAAGTAGGTGAAAACATCTTCACATGGCAACGGCTCAAAAAAGAGATTGAGGCGTTTCAATAGTGCGCGTTTCAATAGAGCTGCGGATCAAGGCCGTGGAGAAAAAAAAGTTGCTAGATTACAGGCTTTTTTACAAAAAAAAAACATGAGTGAACACTTAATTCATTTTTACTGTATTTATAAATTAAAAAGATTAAAACAATACTAAAATTTGGAAATCACTTTTTAGTCACTATTTGGTCACTATAAATAAAAAGGTAATAAAAAGTCACTTTTTGCGTGACGTAATTAATGGACGTTCCCTAACTGGAATGAAACTCTCGATATGAACGACGTCGAAAACGCCACTACCACGTTCTCCAACATCTTGGGCTACCTGTTCGACGGACACGTTCCAAAGAAAATCTCTTCAGCCTCGAAAAAAGTACCATGACCGACAGATGTCCTGCGTAGGCTGAAATCGATAAAAAGAGGGCGGTTTTCGAAACACCAGTCGATAGCGTTACGGAACCATTACGTGACGCTCAATCATCGATACAAGCAGCTGGCTCGACGCTGTGTCTTTGCCCACCAACGCAAGCTCCAAAGCACACTGAAGCATAATCCGAAACAGGGAGAACGGTTTACCTTCATCCATCTTTCAGAACAGGGCTATCGCTGAGTCCGTTCTCTGAAGCAGGCTCTAGGAAAAGTTTGCAGATGTTTTCCATAACGATGCCCTCCAGCCACAGCAAATCGAAGTTGCCTCAAACAACGTCCCTTTGTCTGACCGGTCATTCCTATCGAAGATGCAGATATCGTTGCTGCTGCAAACAAATTAAAGACGTCAAGTACCGCTGGACCGGACGGTATTCCATCCGTGTTACTAAAACATTGCATTGCTTCGCTGACCACACCATTAGGGTACATCTATCGGTCATCATTGACTACCGGTAGGTTTACAACACTATGGAAGGAAGCGTACATCTTTCCCGTGCTCAAAAAGGGAGTTAGAAGAAATGCTGATAACTACCGCGGAATTTCGAGCTTGTGTGCAGTCTCTAAACTGTTTGAACTGGCCGTTTTGGAACATGTGTTATTCCATGTGAAGCAATATATCAGCGAAGATCAACGTGGATTCATACCGCAGCGTTCAACGAGCACAAACCTTTATCATAGATGGGATTTCAGCTGGTTCACAAATGGACGTTGTCTACTGCTTTCGACAGGATCAACCATGACATCGCTGTGGCAAAACTGGACTTCACCCCTTGCTTCACTGGTTCAAATCGTATCTTTGTGGCAGAATCTTCAAGGTTAAAATTGGCGATGAGTTGTCCGCTTCGTTCCCCGCCTTGTCCGGCATTCCCATCTTGGGTCGCTGATTTTTCTCTTGTATTCAAACGTTGTCAACCTGTTGCTGAAATCTCATCGGCTAAGCTTTACGCGGCGAGACGCCTTACACTTGCAAGAAAATTTAGAGTCAGTAGAAATTTGATGCGAAGTAAACTGTGCTCTTGAATCCAGGAAAGTGTACCTTTGGTACTTTTTCTAGGAAGAAGTCTACTATTGTCTTCGGTAATTCCTTGGTCGGAACTCAACAAAGATACAACCAAGTAAAGGACCGTGGTGTGATACTCGACGTTAACGCACGTATAAACCTCACATGTCCTACATCATAACGAAAGCTTCCCGAAATCTCGGCATAATTTTTCGTGTGGCTAAAGAATTTCGGGACGTGTACTGCATTAAGTCGCTGTACTCTTCGTTGGTGAGGCCCACTTTGGAATATGCTTCCCTGGTTTGGAACCCTCATTTCCAGAATGGCGTCGAACGTATTTAGTCAATTCAACGACGTTTCGTCCGATACGCTTTTCGTAGACTGACTTGGAGGGACCCTGTTTTGTTCTGTACAAAACAAGCATTCCAGTTGAAGATACTGATGGTGTCTTCGGGGCCCATATTGGTTCATGAAGTGACGGTTTCGATTCGTTGTTCCTTGGAATGGCAGTAACTTAGATTGTTGACCAAGGCCACACAGTTACTATCAGGAAGACTGTCGTTCAAACGACTTCTACAAGCTAGAGCTCCCCAGCACTTGCATGTTCACACCGATCAACACAGGTACGAACTGAGCAGACAGTTAAATTTATGCCATCGGGAAGCAAGCAAGATTACCGTTCAACCACGATGGATCCATGGCTAATGAAGCACCGGAATCGGTCCACTCGGACATTTGCGGGCCGATGGAAGAAACATCGTTGGGAGGAGCACGTTACTACTTGTAGTTTACCGACGATAAGACTTGGAAGATCTTCGTTTATTTTCTGCGCACCACATTTCAGAAAAAAGTGTTGCAACAGTTTAAGGAGTTCCATAGCATAATCGAGAGACAAAGTGGCAAAAAGCTTAAGGTGCTTAGAACGGATAATGGCTGGGAGTTCAATAACAGGAGCTTCGAAAACTTCCTGAAACAGTTGGGGGGTGCGTCGCCAGGCATCAGCAGAATACACTCCTGAACAGAACGGCCTTGCCGAACGTGATGTACGAAGCGAAGCTGCCAAAGTCGTGTTGGGCAGAAGCTGTGGCAGCAGCGGTTTATCTCATCAACAGATCGACAACTGAGGGTGTCGACACGACGCCAGAGGAAGTGTGAACAAAGCGTAAGCCGAATCTTTCCCACATTCGGTTTTTTTTTTTGGCACGACTGTAATGGCACATGTGCCGAAGCAAAAGGGGGACCAACAGGCTGAAGAATGCCTGTATATTGGGTAAGATGACGAAACGAAGGCGTACCGCTTGTACAACTTGAACTTTAGAAGTAGTCATATAACTTTCATTGATGAAGCAGTCGGTGAGCGTGTAGTGGTAGTAGCAGTGCAATCTAACACTCCAGAGCGCTGTATTGTTAGATTGGATTTCACAGTTCTGAAGGTCAACGGCGAAGCCAACCCAGGGGTGCTGGAATATCTTCATGATGATCACGACGAGGCGGAAGAGGACCCTGTTCAAGCAAAACATAGGATTGGCGTCTTTGAAGTTTGAGATGACCGGAGGCGTTCTACGATCCAGCTTGTATCCGTTTACGAGGAAACCGTTGCGGCCTTGTCTTCAATTCAAAGGCCTAGTAGCGATGAGATGCAAGAAGATTGATATTCTGCAATATGTGGCGCCTGCCTCAAGGCAAGTTTTTCAATGATATCATTGCATCTTCAGATACTGTTACCGTTTTTCAACAGATAATCGTGGATGATCTTACGAAGCATCAGGAAGCACAATCAAGAAACAAGCCATGAAGGATGAGTACAACGCCCTCATCTCCAACGGTACTTGGACGCACGCTGATTTGCCGGAAGGACGAAAGGCAATCAGGTGCAAATGAGTGTACCGGATGAAGCTAAACGGGAACGGCAACATCGATCGAAATAAGGCGAGATTGGTAATAAAAGGATATACGAAACTAAAGAACATCGCTCTTGCTTCGTGGATGGGCAAAATCAAACCAAAGTGTGCCGTCTCATAACTTACTTGTTTCTTACGGCCTGAAACAATCCTGCCGGATTTGGAATACGAAGCTGGATGTTGCACTTCGGAAATTTGGACTCCAGTGTACTGTGTATGACCTCTGCGTATACTTGAGGATATCCGAAGAATAAGTGCTGTTTATAGCGCTATACGTAGACGACGTCCTCATCTTTACAAAAGCAAAATTGAGTCAGAAATTCATGTGAACGACATGGGTTCGGCCAAACATGCACACGGAAAAAAAAAACCGTGTTCGGATCCGTGAACTGCAGTCATGAATTCGAGGACAAGCATAATTACACCATGAACTCAATCACGTAATCGGGAACTAGTTCATGTTTTTGGGTAAAAATTATGAAAACGTGAACTACAGGGGGAGGTAGCTCATCTACACTTCCGGTCCGCCTCTAAGCATCTTGCTATGAGGTACCAGGTGGTTACACATCGATTTCCTGTCGATCTTCCAAGTTTGGAAGACGTCTGTATTGAATTATCTCAAATTATAATATTCCGCCCACTATATCACAAAACATTGCGATTTGTTGAGCGGATTGGAGATAAGGAAAGCATTGGGTACAGGACCAAGTCTCCCTCGGTTGGTGGTAAACAGATGAGCATGGAAATCAATTGAAGCATAAAGTTGACAATAGACGCGGAATGTTTCGCGAAATCCTTCAATCGTGATTCAAAGTGGGACGTTCAGCCTGCTTATTACAGATATTGGTTCCAGTTGTGAAATGGTTTTTAGACTGGAGTTGTTCAAGTTGACAGTTTGCGAAAATCAAGGAGCCTGCCTAGGGCATCGGTTGTAAATATTTGTGTCGAGGGTGTGTTCCGCAATGTTTTGTTGTCGGGAATATCGCGTTTTCTATTGTTTCTGTTAATCTATTGTTCGGTGGCGCGAGTGATCAAGTGAACAAAGAAGAACAATAAGGCTGCTTCCCCGTGAGATGTGTTGGTTCGCCGGGTGTGGTGGGCGAGTGGTGGGGATCATAATTAATTGTGATCCATATTATTCGTTCGCCAGACTCGCTGGGCCACATATCTAGGAACCAGCCAATCACTATTACATTTTGTGAGTCGTTTGCTCTCATGCTTTAATATTAATTACCTTGTTTTCTCAATGAAAAACCACCATCACAATTTGTGGGTGGCCCCAATAGCATCCTTGCTGTTGGTGTAAATCGGTTCAAATCGGAAATCGGTACTAAAATTAAAATATTTAACCTTCACACAAACACATGCTAAAAAAGCGTATTATATATGTTACCACTAACGAATATCATTATTATGTTTGCTATCTTTCCATGTATGTAAATGCGTCCCGCACAATATACGAGCGGTAGTGGAAATCAAACAGCTTGTTGACAAACTTGCACTTGTATCAGTGCAACAGCAACCAATAGGAGAAGAAAAAGATGAGAACTATTCATACTTGAACTTATCAATTACAATAATCACTAAATCATTTTTTCGTTTTGGTTTCAGCATTCAAACGCCCCTCTCTCTCTCTCTCTCTCTTGCTTCACTTTCTGCCTCCTACTATCCTCTATGTAATGAATCTAACACTTGTTGGGACTGGTTAGTTAATAACCGGCGCCTGCTTGTGGAAGATCCCGGTGTGCTATATGGTCTAGGGCATATCAACGGGTAGGCTTGGTAGGTTTTCTGAAATGTGGTGCGCAGAAAATAAACGCAGATGGGCGGACAGTGGTCTGCCAGGGTGGGGACTGAGAAATTACAATTAAAGGGTGATACGGTCAAAATTTGGTCAAGGGAAAACGCGTGTAAATCGGTGAAATCGTTTATTTAAAAAATCAAATTAAATTTCTTTTTCAAGTTCAATTAGTATAAAATTCAGGAAAAATATTCAGTTAGGCTTCCGCTTTTCCAAATCCGAATTGCCGGGCCTAACGCTTGACCCCTGCCATCAGATTTTGTACAGCCACCTTGTCCACCTTCTTCGCCGCAGAAAGCCAGTTTGCCTTGAACTGCTGCTCGTCCTTAGCAGTTTTTTTGATCTTCTTTAGGTTCCGCTTGACAATAGCCCAGTATTTCTCAATTGGGCGGAGCTCTGGCGTGTTGGGAGGGTTCTTGTCCTTGGGAACCACCAGCGCGTTGTTGGCGGCGTACCACTCCATGGCCTTTTTACCGTAATGCAGGGCTCGTAGCGAGTCACTTTTTAGTGACTTAGTCACTATTTTGATGCTAGTCACTAAAAAGTCACTGATTGACATAAAAAAGTCACTAAAGTCACTATTTTACTTAAAATGGTCACTAAAGTCACTATTTTCGTTCCTCCTTTGTTGAACAAGAAAAATCAAAACGATAAAAAAATTTCTGGCAACCAATTACGCTAACTCCGATAGTAAAACACTAAATTGCGTATTTTTAATCAACGTGTAGATCTGACAGTACAACAATCTATATCGCTTTCTTCATCCGCGCTTTGAAAACTTCTCTTTCTAACCTGAAAACAACTCATAGCCATCGATTTCGTGTGGTGTCTTGGGTGCGTGCAGAACGTTGAAAAAGTTTGCCGCGTCGAAATTCTGCAATTTTTCGCGTCGTGCCGAATTTGTAGTTTGTGCCGAATTTGTAGTCCTAGTCCGTGTCAAATTTATAGTCCGTATCAGTATTGGATTCCGTTCCGTTTTTATAATAACCCAGAACTATTCTGCTGGATCGCCGTCGTCGCAACACAGGAATTGAGCTGAATATTCTGCTGTGCGTTTCGTGTGGAGCCCCGGTCTACGATCACTGTTAATGTGGTTATGTTCCAAGTCCGGTGACTATCTGGTCATTCTGTAGGTTGAGGTAAATGAATAATAAATCAAATGTGTTGAAGCATTACATGTAGTAATTGGAACATAAAATTCATTTCAGCCATCTCTGTGTGAAACCAGCGTCGAGCTTTTTGTTCCGGTTCGCAGAATTATTGAATTCCGGTAAGGTAAGCATGCTTTGCTATAACCAGTACAATGATTCCCGTAACCTCAAAACTACCTGCACAATTTATATAAAATTCTAAATTTTGTTTGTATTCAAAATTAATTATCTTCATTCAAACAAAATACAGTTTTAAGCCTCAACATTAGAAATTTATTCCTATTGAACAAGTAGATTTGAGAGTTAGTTAATCGCCACTTAGTAATAGTGGAAGTAGTTGGGATAAAATATTTGAATAATGTGATTACTTTTCCAATTGACGGAGAAACCAATTTAAACAATTATTTTTCACAAATATGTTGATCCTTTACACTTATAGTCCAATAGTGGGGACCGCCACTTGTGGATGTTCCCAAAGCATCAATGGAATGCACCTCATATTGCATGTTCGAGGTGTTGAGAAACCATTGCACCGAAAATGGATTTTGCTCCGAATCTAGGCAAAATATCTAACTTCGAAGTAGTGCGCTCTACAGCGCATCATCATGCGATTTGAGCGCCCTCACTTCCGAAGTTAGGTATTTTTGTCTAGATTCGAAGCAAAATCCATTTTCGGTAGTAGAGACTTTCTAATTTACTTCCGAACATACAATAT